>CM062808.1:898894294-899236659 GCA_031772625.1 Pinus tabuliformis
AAATGAGATAGTGAACAAAAGTTTGGAAGGGTATTTTCATTTCTTTGTAAACTAATTAACATACACAATGGGTTCAAGTGGTTTCCTTTGTCTAAAAGGTGTATAAATAATCACTTCCTTCCACTACTGCAGCAAAAATGACTTCATTTAATGGCACTTTATGGATATAATCCACCATCCATCACATCATATTTTTAAGAGAAATTTCTAACTAGGTTCAAAGTAGTGGAAGATCACATCGACCACCAACAGAAGTTCTTCAACTCTTAAAGGATAACCTCACTTTAGCACAGAATATAATGAAACAATAGGCAAATTAAACATCGCAGTGAAAAGGTTTTGATGCCTTGTCAAAATATAGCCGTTAGAGGTCCTGCTCTAACTATTTAACTTGCAGCCTAGATCTGATTCTTCAACTTGTCCCTAACTATGAACCACATTGGTTGTTCGAAACACGTCAACAAATTTAAGATCATGTGATTTAAAAGTTAATTTTCTCATAAAACTTGATATGGATCACAGAAGCCTCAACTCAACAATACCATATATCATGTTTTTAACTAAATGGTGTTTTTATAATTCACCTCCAGAGACTTTAGGAGCAACTTTGAATTGCATGCTTGTTTCCATTATACATCTAATATTTGCAACATTTTCCACGTGAAGAACCCAATAGTTGTAGTATACCTAGGGGGATAGTATGGGTATAGAGCGAGGTTCCCAAGAATAATGTAATAATGGATGGGCCATAATAATAAATAAAGTGGTTAACCTGTATCATGTAAGGGACCACAAGTAGTTAGCAATAATCTAATAAGCCCATGGTATCAGATATATGGTATTGAGGGAACCATGGTAATGACCCATTGTATTGTATGTATGAGGCCTATATAGAGGCTAAAGACTCCCCATTGAGAGATGTCAAGGAATATTGTATGAACATGCATGTGGTTTGTGGAGTGTTCTCCTTGATTAAGGAGTGAATGTATGGTGTTGCCCTACCTTAATGGTTTTGATCAATAAAGGAAGCAATTCTATATTCAGATCTTGTTATTTCTTGGGTATATTTGTATTTTCATATATTTCCAGTTCAAATCTATAACAAGTGGTATCAGAGCACTTTCTTGGGCAAAGCGGAGATTTTTTTTTTTTTGTTTGCAGGAACTTTTTGGGGCGGCAATTTTTCATATTAGATCTGTATATTTTGGTGAAAAAATTGTAGAATCTAATTGCAGATCTGGGTTTTTGTGAAAAAATCCCCAATTTGGAAAAAAAATTGGCCGAATCAGAGTCCAGATGAAGGAGATATTGTTGATTTAAAAATCAGTTGTGTTGTAGACATTTTTCAGGGTGGTGAGTTTGCAGATCAGATCTGTATGTTTTGGGGCAACATTTGTAGAATATAATTGCATTTCTGGGCTCTTTACAAAAAAGTACCCAATTTAAAAAATAAATCAGTCGAATTGGAGTCTGGATGAAGGATATATCGTTGATTTAAAAATCAGCAGTGTTGCAGACATTTTTCGGGGCAGCAAGTTTGAAAATCAGATATGTACGTCTTAGGGAAACATTTGTAGAATCTAATTACAGATTTGGGTTCTTTGCAAAAAAATACTCAATTTCAAAAAAAAAAATCAGTCGAATCAGAGTCCGGATGAGGGAGATATCATTGATTTAAAAATAGCTCTTTTTTCATAAATGTTTGTGACGACGGGACAGTTGCTGCATGAATTTGGAATTCTAGTGCCCAGATCAGGATTTCTATCACATGGGAAGATGCAAAATGATTGTTCCATTTATGAAAATAGGTCGTAATAAAGATTTTAAGCAATATTGATTGAACTGTGGCCACTTTAAATGTTCTCCAAGTAAGTGAATTTTTTTCGTGCTGTCTAGCAAGATGTTTTTTACAGGAAAAGATGATTGCCCTACTATTGAAGAATTCATACAAAGTCAAAAGTTCACATATGGGAAACATTGGAAAATTTTATTATCCCTTGTTTCCAAGATGAGGCTACCAAATGGTGGAACTCACTTTACAACAAGGAGTTGTCTGAAATTTTGGATAAAGAATTTGAAAAACTCCTTTTGGACAAACGGCCTCATGCTAGAAAATAGGGGAATGAGACATGTAAGGGGTAATTTGCTACAGGTATCTCCTCATTGTAGGTTCGTGGATGTATTCAGAAGGAGAAAATCATTGTGTCTATAAATCCTAACTGCAAGCATAATTCTATCAATGTTAATTTGACAAAAAAATTGCAAGTTCCAACAAAACACATTGAAAACACACAGGTTGATAATGAGGATGTTCAAGTTTATAAATATTTGAAGCTTTCTATGGATAAGTATGTGTTGCATTGTGATTTTCATGCTTTAGATATGGCTAATGTGGATGTGGTTTTAGGATACCCTTGGATGGAATCTGTGGGTACTATCAATATTAATGTGCAGAAGAAATTCATGAAGATCCGGTATAAAAAGAAGAAAATTACATTATAGGATATTTCCATCACTAAAGCAGAAGAACAGGTAGAGTCTACGAAGGCTGAAGCAGAAGATGTTCCAGGGACTGACACATCAGATGATGAGCCCTTGATGGTCGACAACCAAACACAAACTTCAAACCAGGTACAAGAAAAACAGGTAGATTCCAAAGAGGCTGAAGCAGAAAATGTTATAGGTACGGATACATCAAATGAGGAATCCGTGGTTGAAGTAATATTGGAAGATAAGAAACAACATCAGGGACCACAACATGTACCAGATACCAATCAAGCTCCATTAGGTGGTAATTAAATAAAGATACACTATTGGTTAAAACTTCAGCATATCACCACCCACATCACCTTGCAAGAAAACAACCAACAAGGTGGTAATGAATCAGCAACAAGGCCAACCCCTGCATGACAGATAGAGAGGGGTGACAATCCACCCACAACACAACAATGCAAAAGAGCCGCCAGGGTCAACTTGCATCTCAAGCGAGCGAGGCACCAACTAGATTGAGGGTTCACCTTTCTCTAAGATGGCTAGATGCATGTGCATGGTACCAGTGGACTACTCTTTTGAGTAGATCTTATTATTTGTGTTCTTCTTATGTTTCGAGGATGAAACATGTTTAAGGGGGGTGGAATGTAGTATACTTAGGGGGAATAGTATGGGGTATAGAGGGAGGTACCCAAAGGAATAATGTAATAATGGGATGGGCCATAGTAATAAATAAAGTGGTTAGCAATAATGTAATAAGCCCATGGTATTAAATAGATGGTATTGAGGGAACCATGGTAATGACCCATGGTATTGTATGTATGAAGCCTATATTGAGGCTAGAGACTCCCTATTGAGAGATGTCAAGGAATATTGTATGAGCAGGCATATGGCTTGTGGAGTGTTCTCCTTCCTTAAGGAGTGAATGTATGGTGTTGCCCTACCTTAAGGGTTTTGATAAATAAAGGAAGAAATTCTATATTCAGATCTTGTTATTTCTTGGGTATATTTGTATTTTCATATATTTTTAGATCAGATCTATAACAAGTGGTATCAGATCTATAAAAAATTCTCTACTTTTCCCAAGAAAGTGCTCTGATACCACTTGTTATAGATCTGATCTGAAAATATATGAAAATATAAATAAACCCGAGAAATAACAAGATTTGAATATAGAATTGATTCCTTTATTGATCAAAACCCTTAAGGTAGGGCAACCCCATACATTCACTCCTTAAGGAAGGAGAACACTCCACAAGTCATATGCATGTTCATACAATATTCCTTGACATCTCTCAATGGGGAGTCTCTAGCCTCTATATATGCCTCATACATACAATATCATGGGTCATTACCATGGTTCCCTCAATACCATCTATCTAATACCATGGGCTTATTACATTATTGTTAACTACTTGTGGTCCCTTACATGATACGGGTTAACCACTTTATTTATTACTATGGCGCATCACATTATTACATTATTCCCTTGGGTACCTCCCTCTGTACCCCATACTATCCCCCCTAGGTATACTACAATAACCCATGTTGAACATGAAGCAAGCACCTCAAAAATTAGGGAATATCAGTTATTCTATTTCTAGAGGGGGATAGATCCAAAGAAGACAACGACAACTATCATAAATGGCTTTTGTCAAGTTGTATTTAATGAAATCCCACTAGAATTTGCTACCAAAGTAAATCAATTGATGAATTTGAAGCTTGAAGGTAGTTTTGAATATGTGTTTGAAGGTATCTCTATAACACTATATATCTACATCATTCTAATGCCATGACATGGTGTCTCTATAACACTATTTTCCAGTGACTGGTGCTAGATGTAGATAGCTTTCTCATGTCCTACAGGTAAATCATATCATTATGTTTCTATAAAATCTTGGAATGTGTTCAAAGTTTGTCTCAGATAAGGAAATATGTATGTACTCTCGAATTTATCTATGTTGTAATAAGATCAATAATAAAGTTGTAATTGAAAATAATTGGGATCTACCATGTAATTTTACTTTACTACATGAAATTCTTGATTTGTTAGATTCGAACTAGTTAGGGTTGAATTTATTTTTGTTGTAATGAGATTAAGAATAAAGTTGTCATTTTAATCATTGAAATCTACCATGTAAGATTTATTCACTACATGAAATTGTTTATTTGTTAGTGCCCAACTTATTAGGATTATGAAGAGTCCTCTTTCATGACAATATTTATGAATGCTCTATTCTTGATCAAAGAATTACATATTACAGAAAGGTAGAAAATAAATGAGATGCAGCTGAATGGTTTTTGTTTTAAAATTTGTGGACAGAGTATAAAATCATTTTCAATTGCGTTCAAATATTTTGGAGCACCCACTAAAGTGCTTCATTTTCCTCCTAGTTAATTCCATTTCTACTATCCCAATGCTTCTAGAAGTCCTTCTCCAAAGTGATCTCTTAACTATCTTGGAGGGAAATTGATTACTTGATTGGAACCCATGGATTATAATTTGATTAGGAGAAAGGGATGAGAAAACTTCATATTCTTCAATATATTATGCAAGCTAAAATCATACCGAATGATTTCCTTTCTATTTAATTGATATGACAATCATTCAAGAATTTGTTTGGATTTTGAGACCTTTTTCAATGAATTTTTTTTCTAAAAGTTATGTTCTCAATTAAAGAAATTAAAGAAAAGGTGAAAATGATGCAATGGAAAGATTTTTTGTTTTAGTGCCTAAGAATGCCTTGCTAATGTGAAGGGCTTGGTATTTTCTTGACTCAAGATTAGTCGCATTTGAATTCCTAACAGTTCTTTTAATTTCATTTTTGTTGTGTTTATATTGTTATCCTTGAATTTGGTGATCTACTATGTGTGTAATAGGAAGTATTAACTAGTAAGCACTCTCAATGGTGATATTGATGGATGACTAACTTTAAATGTCCCTACTTGACACTTTAGTATTACATGATCATGCAAAGAAATTATTAATCAATATTAAAGGGAAGATGATTAACGTGCAATGCTTCTTGGCTTGTCATATAATTACTGCATTTTGGCCCCTAATAATACTTTGGAGGCTACTTTTTGGTTGTTACTTTTGGAGCTTCCCTTTGGCTCAGAAAAACATCGAGGATAAATGTCCATTTCATTGCCATTGGACATCGTCAAAGAGGAATTCACCAAAAGCAGTAGAGGACATGGGAGCAATTGGTACAGTGAGCGGATAATTGCTAGAGAAACACTGAGGAACCATAATTTCTTGTGTATTTAGATTCACTTGAAATTAACTACTCACAAAAGGTACCCTTTTTCCCGAATATTTTCATGTATACAAAAATACTAAAAACACAATTTCAGACTAATTATTGAAACTAATAATTATCTGATAGTCATAATTTGTAATTAAATAGTATAATATGATTAATATTATAGGACACAACTATAGGGTCTGACTGTGAGGGGCATTGTGACAATATACTTACACTTCTCATTGTATTAGACAATCATCTCTCAGGGTATGATATCCATCCAACAAAATGTACTCCCAGTGGCCATTGTGGGATTGAAAATTTTTCTTTCAGTGGACAAGTGGTGATATATTTTCTTAGGCCTTAGTGTTCTACTTCCCTAAGGTTTTGACACTACTCACAACTAGCACCTTTATTCAACCAAGTGAGGTACTCATCTTGGCAAGTTGAATCATTTTGTCTCCACAATCCAATATGGTTCTGGATCAATCTCATGATCTTAAAAACATAGGTCACAATAGCGAAGAAATTTTACTGTGGGCAAAAGAATATCCAAATTTAAGGAACATGACTCTTTTAGAACAAGAAATAAGGATATTTTTTACATTGATCTTTTTTTTTCCAATACTTAAGTTATCTATCGACTGATATTTTTAACATGCAATTTAGTTGGTATGTTATGCCTAAGGTTTTGTTGAAGGTTGAATTCTAAGTTCCTAAGGTGTTATTTTCTATGGTGATGTTTTATTTGCTTTGTTTATACATGTTATCTAGATGCATAGTGGCCACTATTGAATGTTGAGGTATATGTCGTATAAATATTTTATAGTCTACTTTATTTTATATTCAAGTATTCATCGTCTTTCATAACTTATACTTTGCATTGTATCTTCTTTAATTTTCAGGAGAGGAACTCAATATTGATGGTAAGAAGCAACAATTGAAGAAAGAGGAGAACAATAACACTAGAGTGACAAATGAAAAATGAGAGAAAGAAGAGAATTTGTCTAGTGATACCCTTAGAGCCAATATCTTACATAAGACACACTCATAGAGACTAAGGGTCAAGCCTTCATAGTTGGTGAATTCACTTGCAATTCTTTGACAACACAATGATAATGTTTTGAAAAGATGAAACAATATTTCATGTGTAAATTGTAGTCCAATCGATATTAAGTTGGAAACTCATATTGTAATACTTGATATTTTATATAATTTATATGGTTGAAATTATTTTTATTTGCCTTGATATTATTTAGTCTTGTAATTAACATATGTAACTTTGCGTTATTAAATTAGATAAACATGCACATTGTATGGCATTTTTTAAACATTTAGTCGCAAAATCATACTGATTAATTAATGTTGATTAATAATGAACACATAAAATCAACCTAAAACTACTGAATTAGTAGTTTATATTAATTAATTATGAACACGAATAAAATGGATATATGACTAAATTAGTCGTTTATAATGATTATGAATTAAATTAAATTAAATGAATAGAAACTACTAAATCAGTGGCTTATATAATGAATATGAAAATACCAAAAAAGGATAAATGACTCCTGCAAATAATAATTTTTTGATTAAAATGATGACTAAATTTTGCATATATACAACTATTAGTAGCTAATTGACAATATCTTATAACATGACTAAAATTTAGTCATATTTCTTTGGTCATTAATAGGTTTCAAATGATGATTGAAATTTGCATATATATGACTATTAGTAGCCAATATACAGTATCTTATAACACGACCAACATTTTGGTCATATTTATTTAGTCATTAATTGGTTTTCTCGAGGATTCATATAGTAATATATTTTGTTGTATATTTGGTCACTAATTGCGATAATTAATGACTAAACCAGTGAAAACTTTATGACCAAATTTATGACTGAATATACCACTAGATGATAAAATTGTGGAAACCAATTAATGACTAAACATTGGTCACGTTATAAGATACTGTAAATTAGCTACTATTGGTCACTGATTGAAAAATGGTCGTTTATATGCAAATTTTAGTTGTTTTTTTAGTAACTAATTAGTCATTTTGTACTAGTGCTAGCTCCACCTATCATAACACATCTGACTCAAGTATTGGATGCACAATTATTCCAAATCTTTGTTGACATATCATAGGAGGTGACTAACTATTGGAGGAAAGCTAATAAAATCCAAGGAAAAAATAACATGGATGAAGATATTTTGGAAAATTGTAGAACCCTTTCTCAAGATAAGTTGAAAATCCAAAAAAAAATAGCACATGAGAACCATTTAGATGTCATGCAATCCCTTGCACATCAATTAGTCAATCTCAACATTTAGATGAAGGAAAACAATCAACACCTTCAATAAAGTAAACAAGTGATCCAAAGTTGATGAATCTTCTTCTATCTTACAAAAATAATTTTATTCTTTAAACAACATTAAGCAACATTTGGATAAGACTGTAGAAATTCCTTGTAGATTCAAATTTCTAATTGTAATCTACTAAAACAATAAACTTGAATCTACTCTACTCGTTAGCTGAAACAATTAAACAATTGTGAAATCATGAATCATACAAGAGGAAGAATTCAATCAACACATTATACAATGATTTCCTGGGCAAAGACACAACTAAAAACCCGTGTTATCTGTATCTTGCATTAGTCATAAAATATGAGAATATTACAATGCTTTTCTCAATCCTGAGCAACCTCTGCACTATCTCTATATGTCTCACAACTTCCTAGACAAGCCCGGGCCAATACTTAACACAATTTTGGCTTGCCCAAGTTTTTATTTCATTTTTTGTTTCCTTGGTAATTAGCCCCCTATTAATTAGGGAAATTCCTCAATATGAATTGTGAAATCCTCATAGGCCTTCCTCTGATTGCACCATTTGTACAGTTCAGATGATTATACAATTGATAGTACATTGTCTCTGAACTCGAATCTCAACTAGGTAACTCTCAGATATGAAATGCATGAGTTATTTATGAGTGAATCATCAGTTAACTGGTTGATCACATGAACCAACATGCCATTGTCTTACCTCTTACGAGTTCCTCCATCAGCTGGAACTAGTTTAACTGACTTTAACTCAGTTAAACTGAATTAATTAATTATAACTCAAAATAAACTCAACCAAGGCTCCTATAATGTAGGATACACTCTACATGACTCAACTTAGACCCTTAAATTGAATTAATTGAGCCAACTAAGTCAAATTAACTTAGTTAACTCATACAATTTATCTTGTAATGTGGAATTACAATTTTATTCCTAATTTAATTCAAGGAAAAAATTAAATTAAGATTTTCTTGTTGCATTTTCAACACTCTCTCTCAACAAGAAATGGATTATTAGATGCCCCAATCCAACCTCTATGAAACTAAAATTTTCCTCTTGAAAGTTCCTTATTAGACATGTTTGCATCTTGTTCCTTTGTAGGAATGTACTCCAGCAGCATGATTCTCCTTTACACAAAATCTTGTAGATGGTGATATCAGATATCGAAATGCTTGGTCTAATCATGAAAAACTAGATTCTCAGAGAGTTTTATACAACTCTGGTTGTCACAGGAAATCGTTATAGGATCCATCCGCTGGAAAAATAACCCAACAAGGATCTTCCTCATCCAGATAGCCTCACAAGTTTCTTGACTAGAAACCATGTATTCTTCTTCTTTTGAAGTGAGTGCAACTGATCTCTGCTTCCTGTTGTACCAAGAAACTGTTGTTGACCCAATACTGAATATTCCCCCTGACATGCTCTTCTTGTCATATGGAATCCCTACCCAATTTTCATATGTGAAGCTTTGAAGCTTCACTCCCTCTATCAGTCTGTACCAAAGAGAAAACTGAGTAGTACCTCTAAGGTATCTCAACACATATTTAGCTTCCTTCCAATAAATTTTCGTTGGCTTAACCATTTCTTGACTATGCTGGTTAAATTAAAAACATATGTTCGGTCGTGTGTTCACCAAATACATAAGTGAACCCACAAGCTTCCTATAAATAGTAGCCTCCACTACTTCACCTAAAGTAGCATCTTCCTTCATCCAATTCCCTGCTAGAGGAGTTTCCATGGATTTTCTTATCTCCATGTGGAAATTTTTCAGTATATCGATGGAATACTTGCCCTTAGAGACAAAAAGTTCCTCATTTCCTTTCCATACTTCCATACCAAGGAAATAATGCATAAGCCCAAGGTCCTTCATCTCAAATTCGCCTGCAAGATCCTCTTTATAATAATTTACCAACTTCTCATCACCTATTAGAATTAAATCATTGACATATAATACTATAATCAAAAATTTACCTTCAACCACAATATGGTAAAGGTTTTCATCTGCTTCATGTTTGGTGAATCCAACCCTGATGAAATAGTTGTCAATCCTGGTGTACCAAGCACGAGGTGCTTGTTTCAATCTATACAGCACTTTCTTGAGTCTGCACACATGCATATATCTGTTGAAGGTCTCAAATCATTACAGCTACTCAATGTACACCTCTTCCTCAATCACTCCGTTGAGGAATGTTTTCTTCACATCTATCTGATGTATCTTCCATCCCATCTGCATTGAAAGTGCTAGAATAGATCTGATTTAAGAATACCTTGCTATTGGAGAAAAGGTCTCCTTGTAATCAATTCCCTCCACCTGAGAGAACCCTCTAGCCACAAATCCGGCCTTGTGTTTCTCTACACTCCCATCTACTACTTGCTTTACATTATAACGCCATATGGAACTCACCAATGACATGTCTGTTAGTCTTGGGACCAATTCCCAAACATTGTTTCTGATAATGGAGTCATACTCTACCATGGCATCAACCCATACTATTTGTTGTATTGTTTCATCAAATGAGTATGGCTCAATTTCTACGCTCTCACTCATCAAATCCATGTAGCCAATGTACCAATTTGGTGATCTCCTCTTCCTGCACTATGATGTGAGTGCTCCCACATTCTCTCTAGCATCATGCATCAATCTTCTGTGGTGCACTTCCTTCCATCTTTGGTAGTCTCTACATGATTGGGTGCGTCCACTCTCTGCTCCTCTACATATGGTTTCTCCACATCATCCTGAGGTTATTCTTTTGGATCTAAAATCTCCTCATCTACATAACATTGAAGTTCCCTCTCAAGGGAACATCTCATGGCCTTCTCTTCATCGAACTTCACATCTCTATGAACCACTATTATCATGTGAGATGGCAGGTACACCCGATAGTTGTCAGGTGTATCAGTGTACCCCACAAATATGCCCAAAACAGTTGTCAAATCTACATTTTTCCTTACATCCTTGGTAACATGACAGTAAACTGATGAGCCGAAGATCTTAAAGTGTGCCACATCTAGTTTCTTACCTAAAAAATATTCTTCTGGTGTACTCATCCTGAGAATCCGATGAGGACTATTGTTCTACACATATGCAGTTGTGTTGCATGCTCTAGCCCACAAGTGCAATGGTAGGCCCTGATCATGTAACATTACTCGTGCAGATCCCACAATACTTAAGTTCTTCTTTTCATCCACCCCATTCTATTATGGGTTATGGGGTGTTATTGACTCCCATCGAATGCCTACGGATGCACATAATTTATTAAATTCATTCAACAAATATTCTCCACCGTTATCACTCCTGATAGCTTTCACTTTCCTATTATTTTCTTTCTCAACAAGTGCTTTAAATTCACAAAATTTAGAGAACGTATGATATTTCTTTTGCATGAAGAAAATCCAGCACTTACGTGAGAAATCATCTACAAATACTACATAATACATGTGCTTGGTCGTGGAGGCTATCGAGAACGGTCCACACACATCTTAGTGAACTCTTGCAAGTGTCGCTTGCGCTCGACTATCCTTGTCATGAAAGGTGGATTTGGTGTACTTCCCCAATTTACACCCTTTGAATGTATCTCTTTACTCTAATGCACCCTTGGGAAGTCTTGTAGAAATATGTTGCATGATCTTCAAAGCTATGTGGTGCAAGTGACCCAATCTTCTATGCCACAATTCACCGACGTCTCGGCTCTACACCTTCTCTGCTTTTATGCTCAAAGCAGCATAGTCTTATACATCTAATCTGTAGAGGTTCTTCACCTGAACCCCGATCCACTTCACTTGTCCTGAGGCTATGTGACGAAGGAAATCCTTTCCTTTTCTAAATATCACATCATAGCCTTGGTCCTCCAACATAGAGATTGAAACAAAAATTTTCTTCAAACCTAGAACATACATGACATATTTAATGTGAGAGAAGAACCAAACTCCCTCTGAAAAGTAATAGTATCGATTTCAGTCACACTATACCTTCCATCATCTCCCATATTGATGCGTGTATGGAGGTCCTTCTCCTCCAAGTCACTGAAGAATTCTTTGTTTTCGGTCATATAGAATGAGGCTCAACTATCCAGATACCGCACACTACCCATCTTCGATGTCACCACGCAAGAAATGAGGGTGAAATCCAACTCGAATTCTTAAACAATAGCTTCACCTACTTCTCCTCCTAAGGGCTTCTCGTTGGCCTTCTTATGCACACACTTCATGGCATAGCATCCCAACTCGTGATAGTGAAAACATTTAATCTTTGACAAGTCCTTCTTCTTGCCTGCCTAACTAGAATTTGATTTGGAATGGGATGACTTCCTTTCCCTTTCTTTTCCTTTCCATCTAAGGATCAATTCTCCTCATCATCATGATTGGTTTAGGATCCATCTCTGGTGTTGTTGGGTATACGACCAAAGTCCCACATTGACTAGAAGTGGGGAGGATCATGGGTATATAAGGATGGACAAATATCTCCATTGGTATGAGGCCTTTTGGGGTAAAGCCCAAAAGAAATCCATGAGGGCTTAGGCCCAAACTGGACAATATCATACCATTGTTGGGTGTGGAGCCTGATTATCTTCTATAGTACCAGCATATTGGACCCCAGTTCAAAACGGGGCGGCAACGCCGCCCGTAAAATAATCGCTGTTGTTCATTAGGTGGATGATCTGACGGTAGAACTGATGTTTAGTTTAGGGTTTTTTGCCCTAGAAGGCAACCCCTCTCTTTATATGAGGGCATTGTATTTGAGGCTGTGAGATAGATGTGTGTTCGGTGAGCGAGAAACATAGAGGTGAGACTGTGAGAGAAAACAGAGGATATTACAGCGGTTTTGCTGTAGGTTGTATCTCTTCATTTTGCTAGATAATAGAAAGGAAGGACTGGCTGTTCGGGGTGGACGTCGCCCAAACTGGGTGAACCACGTATATCTGTGTCTTTCTTGTTTTGTGCGTTTTCTGTGTTTATATTTCTGAAATATTTTATGTGTTCCATTTCTCCGTAATATATAATTTTCTAACAACTGGTATCAAAGCCGAAGGTCTATTTGGCTGATAAACTCGCAGGAAAGAAGGGTTCCTGGTTCGAGTGGGAGCAATGGCGGAAGATGGTAAGTTTAGGGTCGAGAAATTTAACAGCCAAAACTTCTCGCTGTGGAAGATGCAGATGGAAGATTATCTGTATCAGAAAGATCTATACCTACCATTGGGCGGAAAAACAAAGATGCCGACGGGTATGAAAGAGGAAGAATGGAACCTTCTCGATAGAAAGGCACTCGGAACAATACGGTTGTGCCTTGCTGCGTCAGTCGCTTTCAACATTTTGAAGGAAACCACGACAACAGGTTTGATGGAGGCGTTGTCGAAACTATATGAAAAACCCTCGGCCTCGAACAAGGTATTTCTTATGAAATAGTTATTTAATATGAAGATGTCGGAAGGTGGATCTGTTGCAGGCCATTTAAATGATTTTAATACAGTTACAAGTCAGTTAAGTTCTGTAGGGGTAAACTTTGATGATGAACTTAGAGCTCTGTTATTCTTATGCTCGTTACCAGAAAGCTGGAATGGTTTGGCAATGGCCATCAGTAACTCTGTTTCTGGATCTAGTACTTTAAAGTTTGATGATGTTGTCGGTGCTATCCTTAGCGAGGAAATGCGACAGAAAAGCTCTGGTGAGACATCGGGAAATGCTTTGAGTGCAGAGTCTAGAGGAAGAAAAATGGAAAGAGGAAAGAGCTCAGGATATCACAGTAAATCAAGGAAAGGCAGATCCAAGTCCAGATCGGGGATAGTGTGCTGGAAATGTGGAAAGAAAAGACACCTAAAGAAAGATTGTAGATCTCGGAAGGGAAAAGAAGGAGATGCACAACAAGAAAACAATCATGAAGCAAATGTGACAGGTGAGGTGTTACAAGATGCTTTGATTCTTTCTTTCGAAAATATTACTGATTCCTGGGTGGTAGATTCAGGGGCTTCATTCCATGCCACACCTGATAAGAAATACTTTCATGACTATGTTCAAGGAGATTTTGGACAAGTTCGTCTAGGTGATGATAAACCCTGTAAAATCGTTGGAATGGGTAAGGTTCTTGTAAAACAGCAGAATGGAAACCAATGGCTACTAAAGGAGGTAAGGCATGTTCCAGATCTAAAGAAAAATCTGATTTCAACAGGGCAGTTAGGTGGTGAAGGTACTGTGACAACTTTCACAGATAAAGCTTGGAAAGTCACCAAAGGAGCCCTGGTAATAGCAAAAGGCGAAAAGGTTGGTACATTGTATTTATGCAATGGTATTTCTAACTCTGTTAATGCTTTAACTTCCAAAGGCGCAGATGCAGCATTATGGCATCATAGGCTCGAACACATGAGTGAAAAGGGGATGAAGATTCTTCACTCAAGGAATTTGTTTCCGGGTTTGAAGAATGTTGATTTGGACTTCTGTGAGAATTGCATTTATGGAAAACAGAAGAGAGTCAGAGTTCTCAGAGTTGGGAAAGAAAAGAAGAATGAAAAATTAGAGCTTGTGCATACAGATGTATGGGGACCTGCTCAGGTATCATCTCTCGGTACGTCTCGTTATTATGTTACTTTTATTGATGATGCAACTAGAAAAAACTTGGATTTATTGTATTAAGAATAAATCTGATGTATTTGATACTTTCAAGAAATGGAAAGCTTTGGTTGAGATTGAGACAGGAAAGAAATTGAAGTGTCTTAGATCAAACAATGGAGGTGAATATTGTAGCAAAGAGTTTGATAGGTACTATTCAGAGCATGGAATTCGCAGAGAGAAGACAGTTCCAAGAACACCACAAGAAAATGGTGTGTCAGAAAGGATGAATCGAACAATCATGGAGCGTGCAAGGTGCATGAGATTGCATGCAGGATTGCCTTTACAGTTTTGGGCAGATACTGTAGATACTGTTGTTTATTTAATAAACAGAGGGCCTTCAAGTTCCTTGGATGGTGGTGTTCCAGAGGAAGCATGGACAGGAAAAAAGGTAAACTACTCTATTTTAAAACCTTTTGGTTGTGAGGCCTTTGTCCATATTGATAAAGAAAATAGAACAAAGCTTGAGGCAAAGTCAAAGAAATGTACCTTTATTGGATATGGTGTTAATGATTTTGGTTATCGCTTATATGATTATGAAAATCACAAAATCATTAGGAGCAGAGATGTAATATTCAATGAAAAGGTCTTGTATAAGAATCAGTTGCAGGAAAAGAAAGAGGAAAAGGAAAACAAGGAATACGCAGTTTTTGATGAAATCAGTGAAAAAGTAAAGGTGCCTGAAAATAATAATAATCAACAACCACAACAACAGCAACCACCACAACAACAACAGGCACCCGAAACACCTGAAAGTGGTGTTAGAAGATCTACCAGGATAAGTATTCCCCCTGAACGATACTCTCCTTCACTATATTATTTATTGTTGACTGATTCTGGTGAACCTGAATGTTATGAAGAAGCAATGCAGGTTGAAAGCAAGAAGAAGTGGGAGGTAGCCATGGAAGAAGAGATGGAATCGTTAATGCATAACCAGACTTGGGATTTAGTCAGGTTGCCTGCAGGAAAAACTACATTGAAGAATAAATGGGTTTACAGGCTGAAGGAAGAAGATGGAGAAAAGCAAAGGTACAAAGCTAGACTTGTGGTGAAGGGGTTTGCACAGAAGAAAGGTATTGATTTTGATGAAATATTTTCTCCTGTTGTTAAAATGACTTCCATCAGAACTATTTTAAGTCTTGTTGTTATAGACAATTTTGTGCCTTACAGCAACAGACATGAATTGTCAATAATCCAAGGGATCCAAAGTTCCCTAAACATGATGTTCCTACCCCTAGAGGAACAAGGTCAACAAACCAATAGCTCTCAGATCAGTTCTCCACCTGAAAGCACTCAAAAACAAGAAATCCTGAAATCAAAGCAGGTGCTCCACTAGGTTTCTGCGCTGAAACTCATTTGCTCCATGGTGTACCTGCGTTGCAAAGCAAGTGGAACAAAGGCCACCTGCGCTGAGCGGGATGGGACAAGTGGCACAATGAGTCATTGCTTTGGAATCTTCCAAAAATGACACTTGGATTAGGGATTTCGCCTTGTGATGAGTCAGAGGCTCTGTTTCTCCAAGTGGAAGCAAGGTTCTCCAAGTGGACTCAAGAACTGAAGATCAACTAAAGATTAACTGAAGAGAGAGAGGACACAAGGCAGCTACACATCAGTTGCAAGCTGACTCATCCTTTCTCAATTCATCTATATATTGAGCTCTCTCCTATGAGCTCAGGAGGCTGGAATTTTGTGCAAAGTAATGATATGCTGTTGGTTTCACTATTGAGTTATTGGGTGATTGTTTGAGAGAGGTGAAGAAGAGCAATTCTTTCTGCTGGGAGGTGTTGCTGGGTTGGAGCCTTCAATGGTTGTAATACTCTCAGAACCTTTACTTCTTCATTAATAAAAGCTATTGAGGTTCTTCTATGTGCTCTTGTTTCAATAATATATTGTGATGATTGCATGTTTTGTTTACACTAATCCATGAACCAGTTATGATTGCATGCCTCTTGTAGTTTCCTTCTTTGTTATTTTGCAGGATCTCATTGCAGCTGGGCAAGAAAAAGGACAAGGAGCTAGGAGTAAGCGGCCAAAGAGAAGAGTTTGGATTCGACATTAAGCGCAAGGCAACGGTTAGTGCATTTCTCCATTCTCTTTTGCTTTCATAAAGAAGTAAAACTTAAGTAGTTTGTTTTACAGTTGTTGCTAAGGAACTGTCACCCTTAGAGTGGGATAGGGTCATCCGAGTCGGATACTTTTCCCTACAACAAACTGGCGACTCCGCTGGGGATCGTATCCGTTTGATTGTGTTTGTAGTATTTTGCTATTCATTTCCTGAACAAAAGAGTACCAAATCGAAAAGCTTTTGACTATATCAAAAGCGAAGTAGAGGGCAGCTACTCTAGCTCATTTCTGAGCAAGTTCATGATTTGAAGAGCTGATCTACAAGGATCCTTGTAAGCTCTTAGTGATAGCTTTGCACCTTCCTAATCATCCCTTTGAGTGTGCTTGACTGATTGTTTCTGATTTGAGCAAAAACCGTGCATTTTCGAGAAAATTATGACCCGGAAACTGTGAAAACGCAATTCTCGTTTTCCAAAGCAGGTAGTACACAGGCTACCTGCTTTGCAACGCAGGTCCCGAAGGGGCTACCTGCGCTGAGAGCCAGATTGGCTGTGCAGCACCTGCGTTGGCCCAAATTTGCCTAGTGCATTTGGGGTTTCCTCCCTTTCTCTTGCCTGTTTTCATTATTGATTTCGCTGCCAGTTACCAGTCTTGCACCTGTTCTGAAACCAATATTACTTGCCATCATTCTGCCTCTATTATATAACGAAATTGTACTTGTTCTTTGTATTTCTTACTCATTTACAATTTCCCATAACGAAGAGTAAACTAGTCTTGCTTTTGGCCTCTTAGATCTGAACCTGTGTTAGGTATTTTGCTGGTCTAAAGAGTTAGCTTGTTTGTTGTCCATAGCTGATTAGTCATTTTACTTTCGTCAGTATGGTTTGATTTCATGTATTTCCAGTGATTAAACAAGTGAATCTTAAGGTGTCTTTTGATTTTGGACAAACTTGTTTGTTTTCGCTCTAAATCGAAATCAAAGTTATATAACCACTTTCTTTTTGTAATCCATCAACATTAAGAAAGGGAAAAGAAAATACATGCATTGTGCATTTTGCATTTGAAAAAGTTTGCATGATGATTTAGGAGAAAGTGCATTAGTTTGTGCTGTATGAACTGTGTGAAAATAATTTGCCTTTCTTCTCCCTCAGTAGTTAAGATTTTCATCAGTCAAAAAGATTTGAAAAAGCTTGCTTCTCATCTTAGGCTGCATTTAGGAATTTGTCATATACATCTCGTGGTGAACCTTGAAAGGAAAACTTTAAAAAGATCAACTTAAAATATACTGAATGAACCTAACAACGCATTTGAAACATAACGCAAACATCTAGAGGTCTAGGTAGAGACGTGTTCCGGCGTCGTTAAACATAGTGACTGTCGATCTCTACGAAGGTGGGTGATTCCTCCTGAGAGTCGGTGGCACTAATACGGATTTGTGCTCCCACGTACCGTCGCGTATATATTGGGAGACCCCTATAGGCATATATCCTTTATCCTTAGGAAGCCGTGTCGACCGCCCTACTGATCGCAATGCAGTGAACACAGCATTCACGAAGATTGACCACACGTACCGTAAAACGTATTCCGTGGTTTTGCGAAAAGTTTGGCACACCCTCTGCCTAGATCTCCAGAGCAGTTTCTTTTGGCCTTTTTCAAACTCTATAACTGAAAAAGTCCATCCGAGCATTTGTCACTTCGGGCTCGTTAAAACATCGAAGGATACTAGAGTCATCTTTAGCTTTTTCTTGACTCTTTAAAACTGAAAAAGCAAGTTGTGTCTAAAGCGTCGTTATAAAATTTATTTTAAGCGGAATAATCATCACCCTTCCCTCGTTGATCTTCGAAGTTAGTCCACCACAAGTGGAAGTTCCTGTAGAATCACTAAGAAATCTTTTGGATAGACTAGATATGTCTGAACAACCGTCGACATCTAGGACTGTGTCGTCCGACACAGCAGCAGCAGAACCTCCTGCTGCTACTCCAACGATGTTCGCTGGTATACCATCTGTCCCGGCGAATTGTCAACAACAAGCCGGGGTCCAATCAGGGACAACGACATGGTTAGTTCCTATTTCTTCATCCGGATTATCATCTGGTACTTCTTATGTTGAAACTCAACAAATTGATCCAATGTGTCTTTAAAGGCCAATTTACCCTTTAAGTACTAGATTTCCACCATGTGGAGGGCAGTACGCTCTTTCATTGTTCCCTCCCGGAGAACAACCATGTGGGAGTTTACAACAAAGTTCAGGTCAAACTAGAATCACATCTAGCGGTTGGGTACCAATACTCCCTCAACAATCAGGAGTTGCATATTCAATGCAACCAGTACACCCTGTGTCGAATATTACCACCACACCTGCTATGGCGAATGCGTCGCAAGTACAAGCGCTACCTGTTGTAATACAACAACCTCTTGTCTCAGCGGCTCAATCACAATCTCAGGGTAGTGCCTCCTTATCTGGAGCGACTCAGGCTCGAACAAGTACTGTGACTCCTCATCTTGGTCAATCATCCAGTATTGGTCAACAGCAAATGGTCCAACAACCAGAGCTGGTTCAATCTCAACAATCGCCATTCCAGCAATCATATCAAGGACTTGAGCAACAAGTCTTTGTAAGTAATGGGCAACCATGCTATAATGGTTATGCCCATCAACTTTGTCAAAGTTGTCAGCACTATGCTGGTCTGCAAAGACCCATTGCTCAGGCGATACCATCTTATCCTGGATATGCTTCGCCTAACCTGAACCAGCAGTTGCCCTTTGTAGCAACTCTAGAATTGCCAGATCTAAACCGGCTGACGAATGATCCAATTGCTTATGCCCCTTGGTGGCCAGCGATTCCGCATAAACTTCCATCGGACATTCCTAAATTCAATGGAAATCCAGGTGAAGACCCGTCGAAGCACGTCATGACTTTTCATCTGTGGTGTTCATCGAACACTCTAAACGATGATTCGATAAGACTTCGCCTCTTCGAGAGGACATTGACAGGTCCCGCGGCTAAATGGTACATTGAATTGCCAAGAGCCTCTTTCGACAATTTCAGCTCCTTAGCCACGACTTTCTTAACCCATTTTCAATTACCGATAAGGTATGAAACAGGAACAGAACTCCTTACCAACTTCAAACAGACAACGGCCACTCACATATCTGATCATATACATGAGTGGCGACGTCGTCGTAGGATGGTGAAAACTTACGTTCCTGATCAGCTGTTAGTTGAATGGTTTATAAAGTCATTACTTCCGGCTATAACGGAAGATGTGGCCAAGGGAGGAGTCGTAACAGAGGAGCAAGTCATTGCTCGTGCTCAATACTTAGACTTAGTATATACTCAGTCGGGCATGCTCTATGACAAAATACCTGACGCCCCTAGACCTGAATTTTCGATTCCTCCCCCTCCTGAATCGAATACTAACTCTCACGCCAGTAATGGCGTGACTGGCAAACGCAAAATTTCTAGTCAAAATGCAAATGAGGAACTTCTTGCCTCAGAAGTAAATGCCATGTCGACCGACAAGGGCAGACAACTGAAGCAACCAGGGGGCAAGAAGAAAAAGAAAAGGAAAGGGAGACCCCCGACAGGGTGTCATATATGCGATGAGGATCATTGGACAAAAGATTGTCCACATATACCTGAAGTTAAGAAACTCTTCAAGAGTTCAAAAACCCCGGCAGTATTGACTGATCCGTTTCCTAATCCAAGACAAAATCTGGTTGCGAATCAAAATGCTTCCCGATCCCAAGTGCTTATGTTGTCCACCTCAAAGCAACAGAATAATGCTTTGACAAGGAATAAAGGTTACCGGAATCCACAGCGGTCGGATAACAAGGCTGATAAACAACCTAGTAGTTCGACAACAACTTTGAACGAAGTTGTGCCACCCATCGTTCCTAAGCCAATAATAAACTCGCCAAAGGGAGTAGTACACAACTCGACATTTAATCCTCGTGCAAAAGTAGCACAGAATTATAATATAATAGAGGACCTGACCCAATCGTCGTCCGCTATGTCGACAATTGAGGTAGCACAAAATTGCACCTCCCAAGAGCAAGCTTTATTATCAGCCATAGGTGGGATTGGCCCAATGGATTCCAGCCTTGTGGCCTTTAATCATAAAGGATATGACCCTCAGATACCAGCTCAACTAGCTTTCCTTATTCAAGTGAAAGCCCTCAACAAAACTGTTCATCGAACAATTATTGATGAGGGGGCTGTAGAAATTTTGAATAATATGACACATATTCAACAAAGATTATCCTGATCATACAATTTAAGCGGAACATGTATAATACATAATCTCCTCTACGTTGATCATCAAATTACAGAAGCAGAAACATCCACAGGCACACATAGAAGCATCAATCAAACTCATAAACACAGTATGTATCCCGGGGAAAGCATCTCGCTAAAAACCCCACACTATCTGTATATTATATTGGTTGAATCATGTAACATTACACAGCATAATACTTCTCACAAGTATCTCCACCTGTTACACACAATACAGCTCAGATTTGATCTCCAAATCTCTCCCGCTGCTTGCCTGCCTCCACTGCTCAAACCTGCTCGAGAACTAATGAGAATAGCTTCCCAAACTCGATTTTACACTGCAAAATAGTCACCCACACTATGTTGGACGTGAGAAACAGCTATAATATCATGAAGATACGTGAGCAAACTCATTGGCATACTCAATCCTTTGATTGTGCAAATCATCATGCACAGCTATAGTCACAACTGATAGCAATCTGATCCTCTAACACCTGTCCCTGCTGAACTGAACATGCACTGACATGCAACTGAGTTAACTGATGTATTCATTAGTTGTATTATGAGTTAATAACTTGTGAATTAATTAATAACTAATTCACCCAACTCATCTCTAGTCTATTGATCAGTTAGACTAAATACAACCAGTTTAACAAAGCTAAACTGAACACAACTCCATCAACTGCACCTCCAGTCCACTAAACTCAACTCACTTGAGTTCTAACTGAAGTCCTGCATGCAAATATTAGTCATCCCATAGGTAACCACGTATTTCCTTGTGGGATCTGCATGTACCACATCCGTAGCTCATTCTGAAGTGCTCCAAGAGAATAAGATCAAGTTTATAGTCCAAATATTATTGTGAGATAATAATATTTGACTTTTCTATTTTTGACTTTGATCACTCACACTGTGATCACTCACACTGTAATCACTCACACTGTGATCACTCACACTTTCATCAAAAATAGAAGTCCATCTATTTTTCCCAACTTGATCAATCATCCATAAACATAGACATGATCCATATGTCTAAAAATAGACATAGTCTAAAAATAGACTTGCGCCAAAAATAGCCTGCGGGCCCACTTAGTGAAGGCGACTCTTTTCACTAAGCTCCATCATCTTGTTGTATTCTCAACAAGCATTTCTTGTTGCACACTTTTCAACACTCCCTCTCAACAAGAAAGGCTTCCTCTCAAACCCGATCCTGTAACTCTGGAATGTTCTCCATGCAACACATCTGGCTAGTCCACTTCCTCTGTCATCAAAGTCTCTGACTGCTATTGCCTCTGTCGACTGAAACTCTGCATCTCTGTTCTCTTCAGTATCTGACTACTCTAGCCTCTGTCACTTTGATCTCTGACTGCATCCGTGCTGCTGCTGGTTCTATCTCCCAACATTGCATCCGCACTGCACCTCCCAACTGACCTCCCTGTTGGGATAGAAACACCCTCTGATGCTGAAGCTCTACCTGCTGCTGACAAGTGCTCCCTCTCTGACATCTGCGCTACTGCAACATCTCCATGCATCTCGCACCATTGCACACCTCTCTGTGCCACCTAGCACTGTGCAAAACACTTGTGCCTCTCGCATTGCTACAGCCTGCTAGCTATGCGCTGTCCTGGGATTCCCTGCACTGTCGCTCTCTCTACTGCTCCATCCGCATATGTCTCTACCCAATCAGTCAGTTCCTGCTACTACACATCGGGGCTCCCGTAGCAAGGCCTCATCCAAGAGGTTGGGTACCTCAAGGATCCTGCCCCTCCTCCTTAGGGCAATCAATCCACATCACCCCACCTCCTACCTGGAGGTATGGATGCATGCGATCCCTCAGCCCACCTGGCTTGAAGTTTCCCCCTACTGGAGGTCTCTGGATGAGTAGATGTCTCTACTCGATCTCCTCTCAGCTTCCCTTGTTGTGGCTGCTCCACAACCTCCTGAAGCTGCTGCACCAATCGTGGCTCCTCCACAATCGTCTGAGACTTCTTCTGGCTCTGCATGTTGAGAGGTAATATACGCTCCCTCTCAACCACCAAGTCTCCATCAGTTGCCTTGCTGCTCAAGGCTTTGCATGCATCTTGAACCTCAAGAGCATACAGGTTCTTGACCCGTGAACCAATCTGCTTCACCTGTCTAGTGATGATGTGTCTAAGGAAAACCTTTCCCTTAGTAAAGACCACATCATATC
This sequence comes from Pinus tabuliformis, assembly GCA_031772625.1. Taxonomy (NCBI): domain Eukaryota; kingdom Viridiplantae; phylum Streptophyta; class Pinopsida; order Pinales; family Pinaceae; genus Pinus; species Pinus tabuliformis. Next base: position 898,917,515 of record CM062808.1, read on the forward strand.
CTCTGTCTTCCAACATCGCGATCGACACCAAGTTTCTCTTCAGTCCTGGTACATACTTGTCATCGGTCAAGGTAAGGCGAGCTCCATGCTCCCTCTGAAAAATAACCGTGCCTACACCTGAGACACTATACTTCTCATCATTACCCATCCCTATGAGTATCTGGAGATCTTTCTCCTCCAAAGTACTGAACAAACTTTTGTCACCGGTCATGTGGAAAGAAGCTCCACTGTCAAGAAACCAACCACTTCCCATCATGGATGAAACCATGCATGCGAAGAGTGTGAAGTCCAACTCAAACTGTGAAGCAAGTGAGGCTGCCTCACCTTCAGATCCTTCCCCGGATCCCTTCTTGGACTTCTTCTTTGGGCAATTAGTAGCATAATGACCCAACTCATGACAACGAAAGCATCTCACCTTCGCCTTGTCAACCTTCTTCCCATCATTGGAAGAACAAGATTCGAAAAGAGAAACCTTCTCCTTCCCCTTCTTCGCCTTACTCGCTAAGGCACAGTTCTCCTCATCCTGCATGGATGAAGAACCGTCTCTGGTGCTCCGTCTAATCTCCTCCTGCATCAAATCCGACCATGGTCGTTCCCAATTTGGCAGTTTCTCCCTTCCATTCACCGAGTCCTGGTAGCTATGCCAACTCTTAGGAAGGTCAAGGTGTCCTCGACTCACCATCCTCATCATCAATAGTAACCCCCACACTTCCCAGCTCATCTCGACACTGAGTGAACCTCGTGAGATACTGGGGCATACTGTCTCCATTCTCGAACTAAATGTTTCTGAGTTTTATCTCTTGCTTTGGAATTAAATTCGAATTCCACCAGCACAAAACTCAACTGCTTCCGATCTAGAATTCGTGAGAATAGTAGATCTGATGATCAATCCTCGCTTGATATCCTGTAAAAATCTCTTCTACAAATCAAGCTGCTCTGATACCATGTAGAAACTTTTTCTACAATTATCTAGCTCCGATACCATGTAGAAATTTCCTGCAAATTCTCTACAAATCTAGCTCTGATACCATGTAGAAATTTTGAATAATATGACACATATTCAACAGAGATTATCCTGATCATACAATTTAAGCGGAACATGTATAATACATAATCTCCTCTACGTTGATCATCAAATTACAGAAGCAGAAACATCCACAGGCACACATAGAAGCATCAATCAAACTCATAAACACAGTATGTATCCCGGGGAAAGCATCTCGCTAAAAACCCCACACTATCTGTATATTATATTGATTGAATCATGTAACATTACACAGCATAATACTTCTCACAAGTATCTCCACCTGTTACACACAATACAGCTCAGATTTGATCTCCAAATCTCTCCCGCTGCTTGCCTGCCTCCACTGCTCAAACCTGCTCAAGAACTAATGAGAATAGCTTCCCAAACTCGATTTTACACTGCAAAATAGTCACCCACACTATGTTGGACGTGAGCAACAGCTATAATATCATGAAGATACGTGAGCAAACTCATTGGCATACTCAATCCTTTGATTGTGCAAATCATCATGCACAGCTATAGTCACAACTGATAGCAATCTGATCCTCTAACACCTGTCCCTGCTGAACTGAACATGCACTGACATGCAACTGAGTTAACTGATGTATTCATTAGTTGTATTATGAGTTAATAACTTGTGAATTAATTAATAACTAATTCACCCAACTCATCTCTAGTCTATTGATCAGTTAGACTAAATACAACCAGTTTAACAAAGCTAAACTGAACACAACTCCATCAACTGCACCTCCAGTCCACTAAACTCAACTCACTTGAGTTCTAACTGAAGTCCTGCATGCAAATATTAGTCATCCCATAGGTAACCACGTATTTCCTTGTGGGATCTGCATGTACCACATCCGTAGCTCATTCTGAAGTGCTCCAAGAGAATAAGATCAAGTTTATAGTCCAAATATTATTGTGAGATAATAATATTTGACTTTTCTATTTTTGACTTTGATCACTCACACTGTGATCACTCACACTGTAATCACTCACACTGTGATCACTCACACTTTCATCAAAAATAGAAGTCCATCTATTTTTCCCAACTTGATCAATCATCCATAAACATAGACATGATCCATATGTCTAAAAATAGACATAGTCTAAAAATAGACTTGCGCCAAAAATAGCCTGCGGGCCCACTTAGTGAAGGTGACTCTTTTCACTAAGCTCCATCATCTTGTTGTATTCTCAACAAGCATTTCTTGTTGCACACTTTTCAACAGGGGCATCTACATGTCTTATGTCGATGAGTTGCTGGAAGAATTTAGGCTCACCACCCTTGTCGAAATCGTCAACGACCTTAAAAGCATTTGATGGACGATCATACACTCCATACGGGATTTTAAGTAACTTGCAAGTTGAACTGGGGGGCAAAATAGTAGAAGTTGATGTTGAAGTAATCGACGGGAATCTCGATTACAACATCCTACAGGGAAGGCCTTGGATATATGCCATGGCTGCAGTTGTGTCGACCTACTTCAGGAGGATTGTATTTCCTTTCCAAGGAAAAATTACAATCGTCGACCAACAAACATTTCTCCCCAACAGTTCTCAAGTTACGGGAAGCAACACAATGATCCATGAAAGTAATCAATCGCTCCAAAATATTGGAGTAGGTCTCCTAAAAGACCCTGCCTTAATGGGTACTTTTGCCCTACCGCCGGCAGGTAATCTGGCGGAAGTAGCCACAGTGGAAACCTACAATATGAAGTCTTCTATATCCAACGGATTCAGAAGATTCCTAAATATTTTGTCAGCATGGATCGTCGCCCTAATGGAAATATTGTAAATACAGTGGGCGCCGAGGACAGTTCTCATCTCGTGTCAACCTCGTTAAAAAATGAAACAAGGAGTCATGAGGATAGTTCTTTTACTATGTCAACCTCATTAAAAAATGAAACAAATCCCCTTTTCAAAATTCAAAGGTAAACCTTCATTCCAACCACCAAGTTGAATGCAATGAAGCTTGGGGGGCACCCTCCTTTGACATGCGTCATTATGATGCTGGGGGCATGCAAAAGAATCGAGCAGTTTTAGCAATGTTCATGCTCGTTAAAAAATAAACGCAAGATCCGAGCAGTTTTAGCACATAGTTCATGCTCGTTAAAAAATAAACATAAGTTGTGAGCAATCTTCCCCTAGAGTTCAAGCTCACCCAGAAAAAATGAACCGGTAAATAACCTTGGTAAATGTAACCTTTGACAGCCATTTTAAAGCCCTTGGTCGTGTTCTTGCAGTCTCACCTCCATCCGTTCATTTGGCCAATCGTTCATCTCCATATGTTTGTTTACCCGTTTTGAGGAATAGCTGCGAAGAGTGATTTCACTAAGCCATCCTTGTGACACTGCCGTGATTGGAATATTCCAACCTGTACCTGGAATCTGCTGCTGCCTTGTTCATCACTCGTTCCTCAAAAGACGAGTCTTCTTTGAGCTCTTTTCACTGACTCGTAAAATATGAAAAGTTTGCCGAGTTTTGGCCTTCCAGCTCGTTAAAGCGACCGGAAAGCTATCCCTCCTCTAGATTTTAATCTTTTTGGACCTGAGGGATTATTACACAAAAAGATCGAGCGCTTGTTTTGTTCGGCTCGTTAAAGAAATCGAAAATTCATCCCTTCTGTATTGTTTTATACTTTTTCGGACTTAAGGGATTAGAAGACGAAAAAGGAATTTTGGAGTTAACTTTTTGTACCTTTTCAGACTCTCTAAAAATGAAAAGGACCGAGTTTTCCTTGTCGTTAGACTCGTTAAAATGATTAAATAGCGACAAACTTGTCTTTAGACAAGAACGAGTTTCCTTATCGCTAGGCTCATTAAAACATAGCGATGGGCTTGCCCGAAGGGCAGGTTATAGAACAAGCATATGTTATCCTCCTCAAGCTTGACAAAAATAAAGAGGTACTGGTCAGCAATGACTGGGGAAAAATTGGGAGAACCTCACAGCATTAATGGTAGCAAGTCGCTCTTGAACATGACACTTTGTCCTCCGTATCATATCGGGTTGGGTTGTTTCATTCACCGGTCTCATAACCATGGTCCTCGCCACACCATCCACAATTGGGGTAATGCTACCAATCCATCACATCAGTGTCGTTATATGTTCAAGAGATGTAGTTCTGCAAAGAGTCAACCGTGCCCCATCCACTGCCATACATTATCCTTCATCCACTTCATGACCGCCACCCTGAATCATACATCACAGTTTGTTTTCACCTCATCACAATCACTAGCTCCGTTCCGTGTCACTGATGTGGGATTCATTAAGGCCCTCCTTTGACGGATCGCTCCTTGTCGACATCAGCTCATTATCCAAGGAGTTGATCTAGGAACACCCCCTTTAGTACTTTGAAGCTTGCATGCCTCAATGGCAAGTTTCTCACTTCCGGCGACAGGTATACATCAATGACCTTCGACCAGAAGATTTTGCGTGATTCCTCTCGCGCTTGTTAACGGTTTACATCATTGACCGGTAATCAAGCGATGTCTTTCCATGTTCGACTTCAAGAAATTCTCACATGGATCGACTTGTACATCGAGTGAAGATCGGAAGAGATTAAAGACCCCGGATCTAGTTTCATCCATCCGGGCTGCGATATATATTCAGGACATAAAGACATTTGATATGTACATCATTACAGCAGATGATCATCCTTCTCAAAGGATGATAATTTCAGCAGAGAATTATCAGTCTACAATTAGACGATCGTCTGTTCTATGTACCAAAATGTATTTATAAAGCTGAGCATGGGAATGCCCGCCTCAGCTAGATCATGAAAATGTATGAAAAATAATGTATTGTATTGTATCTTATTACAGGACACTTCTCAGCAGATTGAATGAACTTCGGATCCTCTCAATAAAGCATTTCACCCGATAAACGACCTCATACTTTAGGGGGCATCTGTTATAGACAATTTTGTGCCTTACAGCAACAGACATGAATTATCAATAATCCAAGGGATCCAAAGTTCCCTAAACATGATGTTCCTACCCCTAGAGGAACAAGGTCAGCAAACCAACAGCTCTCAGATCAGTTCTCCACCTGAAAGCACTCAAAAACAAGCAATCCTGAAATCAAAGCAGGTGCTCCACTAGGTTTCTGCGCTGAAACTCAGTTGCTCCATGGTGTACCTTCGTTGCAAAGCAAGTGGAACAAAGGCCACCTGCGCTGAGCGGGATGGGACAAGTGGCACAATGAGTCATTGCTTTGGAATCTTCCAAAAATGACACTTGGATTAGGGATTTCGCCTTGTGATGAGTCAGAGGCTCTGTTTCTCCAAGTGGAAGCAAGGTTCTCCAAGTGGACTCAAGAACTGAAGATCAACTAAAGATTAACTGAAGAGAGAGAGGACACAAGGCAGCTACACATCAGTTGCAAGCTGACTCATCCTTTCTCAATTCATCTATATATTGAGCTCTCTCCTATGAGCTCAGGAGGCTGGAATTTTGTGCAAAGTAATGATATGCTGTTGGTTTCACTATTGAGTTATTGGGTGATTGTTTGAGAGAGGTGAAGAAGAGCAATTCTTTCTGCTGGGAGGTGTTGCTGGGTTGGAGCCTTCAATGGTTGTAATACTCTCAGAACCTTTACTTCTTCATTAATAAAAGCTATTGAGGTTCTTCTATGTGCTCTTGTTTCAATAATATATTGTGATGATTGCATGTTTGGTTTACACTAATCCATGAACCAGTTATGATTGCATGCCTCTTGTAGTTTCCTTCTTTGTTATTTTGCAGGATCTCATTGCAGATGGGCAAGAAAAAGGACAAGGAGCTAGGAGTAAGCGGCCAAAGAGAAGAGTTTGGATTCGACATTAAGCGCAAGGCAACGGTTAGTGCATTTCTCCATTCTCTTTTGCTTTCATAAAGAAGTAAACCTTAAGTAGTTTGTTTTACAGTTGTTGCTAAGGAACTGTCACCCTTAGAGTGGGATAGGGTCATCCGAGTCGGATACTTTTCCCTACAACACTTGTAGCAGCTGAAGATTTACATCTTGAGCAGTTAGATGTAAAGACAACCTTTCTCCATGGGGATTTGGAGGAAGAGATATATATGCAGCAGCCACAAGGATATGAGGTGAAAGGGAAGGAGAAACTTGTGTGCAGGTTGAAGAAGAGCTTGTATGGTTTAAAACAGGCTCCAAGGAAGTGGTATCTAAAATTTGACAAGTTTATGTCTGAACAAGGTTATACTAGATGTCACTTTGATCATTGTGTTTATCTGAAAAAGCAAAATGATGGCAGCTATATTATATTGTTATTTTATGTAGATGACATGCTTGTTGCAGGATCTAACATGCAGGAAATAAATGTGCTCAAAAGAAAATTGGCAAATTCATTTGCAATGAAGGATTTGGGTGCTGCAAAACAAATCCTTGGTATGAGAATAACTAGAGACAAGAAAAATAGAAAATTAACATTGTCTCAGAATGAGTACATACAAAAGGTGTTGAAAAGATTTAACATGAAAAATGCAAAACCAGTTAGTACACCTTTTGCTAGCCATTTCAAACTTAGCAAATAAATGTGCCCAAAGACCCAAGAAGACATGGATTATATGTCTAAAGTTCCATATGCATCAGCAGTTGGAAGTTTAATGTATGCAATGGTCTGCACAAGGCCTGATATTTCACATGCAGTGGGAGTTGTAAGCAGGTACATGAACAATCCAGGAAAGGAACATTGGATGGCAGTGAAATGGATTCTCAGATATTTGAGAGGTACCACAAATCAGGCATTATGCTTTGGTGCTTCAAACATATCCCTACAAGGATATGTTGATGCAGATATGGCAGGTGACAGAGATAATAGGAGGAGCACTACAGGATATGTATTTACTGTCGGAGGAACAACTGTCAGTTGGGTTTCAAAAATCCAAAGTGTTGTTGCACTTTCAACAACAGAAGCAGAGTATGTTGCTACTACAGAGGCTAGTAAAGAAATGATTTGGTTACAAAGGTTTATGGGTGAATTGGGTAAGGAGCATGATATGGGCACGTTATACAGTGATAGTCAAAGTGCCATTCATCTTGCAAAGAACTCAGCATTTCATTCCAGGACAAAACACATACAGCTCAAGTACCATTTCATACGATCAGTGTTGGAAGATGGAGAGTTGAAGCTGGAAAAGATACACACTAGCCAGAACCCTGCAGATATGCTAACAAAAATTGTAACCAGGTAGAAACTGAGAATATGCTCAGTTTCAGTTGGTCTTCAAGGATGACGATGAAGATGAGAAACAGCCAGGTCCAAAGAGGAGTCATTGTCCAGCAAATGGAGCAGCGGTGGAGTTGCTACAATTAGTCTCCAAGTGGGAGATTGTTGGGTGTGGATCCTGATTATCTTCTATAGTACCGGCATATTGGACCCCAGTTCAAAATCGGGCGGCAACACCGCCCGTAAAATAATCGCTGCCGTGGGGGGTCCCAACATTGCGTGAACTTGGTCAATTACTTTGGTATTTTTTCACCCTTCTCCATCTTGATTTTCCTGAGCTTGTCCTTCAATTCCAGCATCTTGTGGTCACTACTATTCTAAAATAGGTATGTCAAGGACTTCCACATTGCATATAGAGTCTCCTTCCTATGGAGGTTTGAGACAATATGATATAAAAATACTTCTAATATGATTCGTATCGCCTTTGCAACACATTTCCTCTACTCTGCCAAATCTTGGGCATTAGTTGTTGGAAGCTTACTTAGGAATATCTTTATTTATGAATTACTTCAGGGTGTTGTCTTCCAACACTCCCTCCATCCTGTCCTTCCAAGAAATATAGTTTGAACTACCCTCAAGGGCATATTCAAGTCACAATCTGTAGAACAACATATTGCTAGCTCTGAAGAATGATGCTACATATTTGATTTCACCTACAAAAGACAAACTCGTATTCTCCTCTTCTAGAGTGATTTTGACTCTGATACCATGTAGAAATTCCTTGTAGATTCAAACTGCTAATTGTAATTTTCTAAAACAATAGACTTGAATCTACTCTACTCATTAGTGGAAACAATTAAATGATCATGAAATCATGATGCATACAAGAGTAATAATTCAATCAACACATTACACAATGATTTTAGGGAAAGCCAAAACTAAAAAACCTTGTTATTTGTATATAGCATTAGTCAGAAATTAGAGAAGATTACAGTGCTTTTATCAAGCCCGAGCAACCTCTACACTATCTCTATCTATCTCATAACTTCCCAGGCAAGCTGTTGGGTCCCCATAATACTAGTGATTACCCCATTACTATTGTAGTTATACCCCTTATTAATATTGTTGTGCCCCTATTTCCCCCATATTGTTATTACTGTGCCCCATAGAATTCCTCTATTGTTATTTTTGTGGCTTTATATTATTATTGTTAGGTCGGCTGGATTATATTGTGACTCCTTAGACTCCTATATATAGAAAGGAGATTTTGTCATTTGAATCATCCAAGAATTGTTCATTTATGTAATATAAAGGAGGTTTCCCCCTCGAAGAGGCTAAATTCTAAGGCGTTGATCTATCTTTTCTATCTTTTCTGAAGCTGGTTTCATAACATTTGGTATCAGAGATTTGGATTCTAGGGTTTCGCTACTCTAAACAGGTCATTGTGGCATTTTCGCTATAACTTTTTTTTGTGATGTTTCAAAAGTTAAAAAAAAAACCATTTGAGAAGAAATAGAGCTAAACCTTGGGTCTAGATTTTAGAGCTTTTTGCGCTATATTTGTGGAGATATGATCTAAGGAAGTTGGTCTTTTTGTAGACTCCTGAATTACATTCCAAACAGGTGACCTGAGGAAAATCATCATAACTTTATTTCTAAGCATCGGATTGAAATTTCTCAAGAAGTTACAAAACGAGGACGGATTTTAGTTTTCTTGTATATATCTTTTAGAGTCAAAGGTTGAAACAGTGACACGTGGCACTTCATACAAGTTCGCTCTACCGAACTAGTCTACAATCAGGTCACTGCGGGAGATTGTGCATAACTCTTTCTTGGAGAATCCAATTTGGATAAAACTAGTGGCATTAGAAAGAGGACACAGAAGGCTACTGCAAGTCACAATTTCAGAACTGGATGATTCAAAATTACAGAGATACATCAGATTCAATTCAGGCTTATACAAAGTGAAAAAAGGTGTGTAGTTTTTTTTTTTTTTTTTTGCGTAAGCTTGGTTTGAAGGAATTCAAAGGGAATAGTAAAGAATTATTATCGATAATTGATGCCCCGAGGAAAGAAAATGAAAACACCTAGTAAGAAACCTGAAAGCTCTAGCATGACTTATGAAGAAGAGGAAGAAATGCAACATGATATAGCAAAATTACAAGACCAAGTGCAACAAGTGTCACTTGCACAAAAAGGAACAGAATCTAAGATGGATTGTTTAAAGAAAGATGTAGAAGCTAATATGGATGGTTTAAAGAAAGGCTAGAAGCTAAGATGGATGATTTGAAGATAGATTTGAAGACAGACATGGAAGAATTGAAGAAGTTGCTACAAGAAAGGGTCACTAATGGTGAAAGGGTAGTAAAGGAAACTCATGATGAGAACAAAAGAAATGTTAATCATGATTCCATAGACTCTAATGTTGGATCGAAGACCCACCATATTCCAAAAATCGATATGAGGAAGTTTGATGGCAAGGATCCCGCAACATGGATATTACAGATGGAGCAATTCTTTGATCTCAATAATGTGCAAAACACACAAAAGGTACGTATGGCAACTTTATATTTGGAACCAAATTAGTTTGTATGGTATCAATGGCTTTGCTCTCGTAAACAATTTATCACTTGGGAAATTTTTACGAAAGAATTGATAGCACATTATGAGGATACAAAAAGCAACACTTTTTTTAGCCATTTGATAAGTCTCAAACAAAAGGGTTCAATAATGGAGCACATTGAGGAGTTCCAAAAATTGAACATAAGGGTAAAATATATTCCAGAGGAGCATAGGATTGATGTGTTCATAGGGTCTTTAAAGGATAATATCCAACATGATGTTCGCCTTTGGGAACCTGATTCATTAGAGAAGGCATTCAGGTTAGCAAGAAAAATGGAACGCAAAATTATGGCAACCAGGAAGCATACCACTCACAACTATAAAGACGGAAGTGTTTTTGCCCCTAGACTTCCACAACCTATGAGGTTGAAACCACAAAAATTGGAAGAAAAAAGAGCAAAAGGGCTTTGTTACAGTTGTGATACCAAATACACTAAAGGTCATAAGTGTGCTGAGAAGAAATTATTCTACATATATTGTGAAGAGGAAGAAGAAAAGAAGTAAGAAAGGTCAAAAGAAGAGGATATACTCCAGGAAAAAAGCCTAGATGAAGAACAAATAAATCCGACCATATCTTGTAATGCATTGGCGGGAATTACCACTCCTCAAAGCATCAAGATAGAAGGACAAATCAAGAAGAAAAAGGTAATAGTGTTGATTGATTCAGGAAGCACCCACAGGTTTACCAAAGTCTGAGGGAAAGAGTGTCATCATGGTGGTAGTTGACAGACTTACCAAGTATGCACACTTTTGTGCATTATCACATCCATTTAAAGCCAGTACAGTTTCTACTGCATTTATGGAAACAATTCCAAAGCTACATGGAAACCCAAAGATTATTATAAGTGACAGAGATCCCATTTTCACTGGAAATTTTTGGACAAAATTATTTTCTTGTATTGGTACTCAGTTAGCTCATAGCTCATCTTATCATCCTCAATCTGATGGGCAAACTGAGATAGTAAACAAATGTTTGGAAGGATATATTCGTTGCTTTGTATCTGATAAACAGACACAATGGGTCAAATGGTTGCCTCTGGCTGAATGGTGGTATAACACTTCCTTCTATACAACAACAAAAATGACCCCATTTGTGGCACTTTATGGGTATCAACCACCATCCATCACATCATATTTAAGAGAAAATTCTAAGGTTCAGGCAGCGGAACATCACATTGAACATCAACAACAAGTCCTCCAACTCTTAAAGGATAACCTCGTGTTGGCACATAATAGAATGAAACAACAGGCCGATCAACATTGCAGTGAAAGAAGTTTTGATGTAGGTGATTGGGTATTCCTATGGCTACAACCATATAAGCAAATATCCCTCAAGCAATCTAAGAAGGATAATAAATTATCACCAAATTATTATGGTTCGTACAAGGTGTTGCAAAAGATTGGTACTATGGCATACAAATTGGAGCTTCCTGCAGCTTCTTGATTGCACCCAGTTTTCCATGTTTCATGTTTAAAGAAGGTTATAGGCGACAAGCTCCCAGTTCAAACAATATTGCCAGAACTTGACGAGGAAGGAAAAATTATATTGGAACCGGAAGTAGTCACAAAAACAAGAACTCGACAGCTACGAAATTGATCAATTTCAGAGTATCTTATCAAGTGGAAGAACTTATCTGCTGAAGATTCCACATGGGAGGATGAGAACTTTATGCAGAAGTATCCATAACTACTCAAGCGTTGAGGACAACACTTTTTTGAAGGATAGGGGCATGTTGGGTCCCCATAATACTAGTGATTACCCCATTACTATTGTATTTATACCCCTTATTAATATTGTTGTGCCCCTATTGCCCCATTACTGTGCCCCATATAATTCCTCTATTGTTATTTTGTGGCTTTATATTATTATTGTTAGGTCGGTTGGATTATATTGTGACTCCTTAGACTCCTATATATAGAAAGGAGGTTTTTTCATTTGAATCATCCAAGAATTGTTCATTTATGTAATATAAAGGAGTTTTCCCCCTCGAAGAGGCTGAATTCTAAGGCGTTGATCTATTTTTTCTATCTTTTCTTGAGCTGGTTTCATAACACAAGCCCAGGCCAATACTTAACCAAATTTTGGCTTGACCAAGTCCCTATTTCCTTGCGATGTTTCCTTTGAAATTAGACCCCACATTAGGACTTTCTTGTTGCATTTTCAACAAATATAATGGACAAGGAAACTACAATGACTAGTGTAATTATCAACTGTAAAACCTAATTTTCATCAACTTGTAGTAAGGATGATGATTTGGTTTAGTCTCACTCTACGATGGGCATATATATCCCCAAGCTAGGGTATATTCACTTGAATGTGGTTGTAACTAAGACGGCGAGGTAATGGTGGTGGAGAGGATTTTGGAAGGTAAAGTGCTTGGAAAAATCTTTCCTCTTCATGTGTTGTATCCTAGCTAAAAAAATTCCTAACTGGGATTTACTAAATAGACATCATACGGTCAGCCCTAGCTGGTGTTCCTTATGTAAGTCAAATGGTGAATCCATAGAGCATATTTTCGTTGATTGTTCTTTTTCTCAAGTATAACATGTGTGTAGTTCTATATTTGGCCAGGGTTGTGTATTGCAAGAACCTTGGTTTGAGGAGAAGTGGTGGATTTAGGTACAAAACATGAATAAAAAACCTTGTATGGCATTTCCACTACTTATTTGTTGGGGTGTATGGTTAACAAGGAATATAAAAAAAAATCAAAACAAGTCTTCCTTTCCGAATTAGATGGTAGTTGAAGCTATGGCTATCCTATCACATTTTCTCGGTCCCTTTCTTCACCCAGGAATAGTCTTGTGATCCCAAAGTAACCTGATAAATAACACCCATGAGGTTACTTTGATGGAGTTCAGTAGGGGGAATACCTCACGTGCAACGGTAGTTTCATCCTATATTTATCTAAATAGCATTACTTCAAAGTTAGCATGGGTCTTTAGAGGGGAATAAACAATTTGGATGTTATCTTGTCATCCTTTATTGTCTTTTGCTCATGAAAAGGGATGTGATCAGCTACAATTTTTTGTGACTCTTTTTTGGTCATCAATTAGGTTAAGGAGATTCAACAATGTCATAGTTTACACCTTTCACACATTCTGGAGGATTTTCTAAGGGTGAAATTTACTTATGGGTTTTTTCTTCTTGCATTCATTTACAGGGAGCATAACAGGGAAGCAGATAGGATTTCTAAGGAATTCCTTTAGATTGCTTGGGGGTTATGGACCATTGAAAAGTTTCTAAATGGTGAACATTTCCATTTCATCCATAATATACATGGATGAACATTTCTCTCAAATATAGTCCCTATTTCTCTTCACTACTTTTATTTTCATATCATATGATGATGTTTGGTTTATTATAGAGCATTGTTGTTAGAATCCTCGTAGGATGATATATTATTTTGATATTTTGATAGAATCTATGTGGGATTATCTCCCTCTCTTACTACTAACCTATTTTTTCTAACTATTGTGGTCGAATGATGTATATAAGAGTTGTTATATTGGAAAATATGTTCTTTTTTTTCTTAGCCACTTGAAAGGATCTCAATAGATCCTTCATGAATACACACTTGGATTTCTATATAAAAAATGTGATTTTGTTTAATATATAAATGCAACTATGGTTTTTTTCTGAGAAAAAATCATTAATAGTAAATGCCATATTTAGCAAGTGCTTGTTAAATACTTATTAAGAAAATGGGAGCTACACTTGAAGGTAAAGTTGTAGTAGTTCTTAACACATGAATAGAGAAAGAAAATAACATGGAAACAAATCTTATGCAGGATAAGCCAAAATGGTCGTGAGAAGGGAAAAAGGCTCATATTGAAGCAAATAACACAGATGACCACTTTTAAAGAATTTGATAACAAATACAAGATTTGGAAGATCAGATAAAATTAAAATACTTTTAACATAGTTCCCTTAATCATATTAGCTTTAATGGTATAATTCAATTGAAAACTCTAGAGGCCCATGTGCATTATTCAATCAGAAAATGGAATACATTTATTCAAAACTTACATAGATTTTCTCCAACAAATTATAAGAAAACATTTTGGAAAATTAGACTTGGAGTGCCAATAGAGGCCTCTTCCGTTGATTGACCAAAATATCAGTTTTTCTAGCGTAGTTCATTCAAATATGCAGCCCACTTACATGTTAGCCAATCAACCATGTTTCAGGAAGAAGTAGAAGGATCCAAATAGCCACTACCAAAAAAAAAGAAGAAGAAGAGAAAATTGGAATTAATACCAAGGAAATACTTATTAGCCCGTAGCCAAAAGAAAATATAGTGGATCAATCAATTTCAACTTTTCCACCGAGATACACCAAACAAGCACCCTAGTCTCCAGTTCTACTAACTTCCTCTTAGTAGTATACTTATTTCATCAATTTTGTACAATGTCAACATTCCACATCTCCCTTGTTCAGGATGAAGAAGGAAACAAGGGTAGGCGATATGTTGGAAGGAACCCCAACATTGTTCTAAACTCTTTGCAATATGTAAGATGTTTGACTAACCAATCAAGTTAGTATTTTATGTAAATTCATTTATGTAAGTATTTAAGGTAGATAGTTAGTTGTAACTACCTAGAGTTTGGTATAAATACAAGATAGAATGACAACGGATGTAATAATGCTTGTGGATTAATACAAAGAATCATTCTAGTTGACTACCACTACTCTTGTTCTCTCTTTATTTTGTCTCGTGTGTTTCATGTCTCTTTACTTAATATATGCTTGGTGTATGGATATATTAGTAATAAGGTGTACAATTCCCTAGATTAAAGTACTTTTTATTGTTTTTCATCAAAATACCAAGTCTGACAAACATGCCAATATCGCCCTAGCCATGAAAATACTAGAAATTGAGCAGGGTAGTAGCAATTTCATCCATGAGATTTGCAAGTGATCTAGCAATACTATGGAACCTTGAAAATAATAGCTTTGAAAACTTTTTAAAATCAACTAATTTTCTCTCAATAGATTATATATCCAAGAAATTTCAAATTCTAGACTCCATTACTAATGTCTACATCGCTTCTAATCCAATATTGAAGATTCCCTTCTTATATTTCCTTAATTTTATTAGGGAAATTGTCTTATTAAATGATTTGATCCTAGGTAGTGACTTCAATATGATTACTTCCCTTGAAGATATTAGAGGAGGTTTATGGAAATTAGACTCTAATAGTGTAATATTTAAAATATTAATGTGATACTTAAGGTCCATTGATATTCAAACTATTAAAATATGGCATAATTGGAACAACAAAATCGAAGGATCTCATCAAGCAGCAATAATACTAGATCACTTCCTAATGTCTTAAAGCTTATTCAAAGGATAATTTCAACTGAAGTAGAAATTCTACCATATGTAGGCCTTAACCAAAAACATACTAAATTATCTTGGAATAGCTCCTTAGTGCAAAAATCTTAGCCATTCAAATTTGAAAAAATGTCACTACACCATCTAATTTTTATGTTATGTAACCAAATCGGAAAATAGAAGAATAGATAGATCAACAACTTGAAAATAAGAATCTTCGAGGGGGGACCTACTTTTACATCACATAAATGAAGAATTATTGTATGATTCAAATGAAAAGACCTCCTTAGTACATATATGAGTCTAAGGCCTCAAAATATAGCTTAATGTAAGAGCACAACAATAACAATAGTGGGATTCTATGGGACATAACAATAGAAATTTGTAGGCTACACTAGTATTATCAGAACCTAACAATTTATGCCAAATATAAAGAAATCATGGATGGTGTTAGGCCCCAACATTGTTCTTTAAGGTTTTAATTATTGATCTGATAATGAGATCTACGACAATTTTTAAGGTACTACAGACTCATGTGCATGGATTTGCCTATGTTACTTTATGCAATGAATCAATAAGATTGCGAAATACATAGACAATAAAGCAATTAAAGAAGTATAATAGACAACACACATAAACACAACAAGTTTGATATGGAGTTCGCCCAAAACTCTTGGGCTACATCTCTTGGTCCAACCTTCAGTGGTGGCCTCTCTATTATGCCTTCAGAAGCAAAGTTTTACAATAGTGAGCTCAACTTGATCCTAACACAACAGATACAACAACAAGAGTTTTACTTGAACCTCTCAAGCCTCTTTGAGTACACAGACTCACTCTATCACTCTCTATCTCTGTCTTTGCTCTATCTCTTGGCATTGCCTCCCTTTGTTTTCTGCCTTCTCGGGCTTTAAAACCAATCTGCGTTGTATGTTAATTTCCTCTCCTTGTCTTTCTGTCTCCTGGCCTTTGTCCACTAAAATCCCTCTTCTAGCGTTAAATAATCATTGCATAATGCCTTAAGGGGAGGTGGCCACCTATTCTGCAATGGATGAGTGCATCGAGCCTTTGAAATCCCTGAAACGACTACTTTCTGTTAACATAGAGAAATGTATTCAAAACTGTGAAAATTTGCCAAAACACTGTTCATCTGGACTTCAAATATTCATAATTGCATCCTATTCTCCTATCGAGTCTGCATTTAGGTCGCTTATCGAATCTCCACCGTTGATCTGGGAGATCCAGATCCAACGGTTTTGGTTCATTTCGGGCGGCTCTTTCGTATGAAGCTTAACCGCCTGATGAGGGTGGTTTTCTCTCTCCTCATCCCGAACACGTGGCAGCCTATGTATGGAATCGGGTGGAGCCCGGCCTAAACCACTTATTGCCCTTGGTCTGCCTGAAATCCTGCTCATATCATGATTTCCCTTTGTATTGAAAATACATTAAGAACATTGAAAATCCCACTTATCGGACTTGAAATCATATGTAACAGTATTAATAAACCCTTTCGGGTCCGTAATATCGCATCGGCACATTTTCTTTGGTTATTCAATGAAAATGCGATTTACAAAGCAAAACTCTATTTTTCAGATCTCAAATCATATCAAACGTCGTTTATAATCTTTATCGGGTCCAGCTAATCGCATTGCATATATATATATATATATATATATATATATATATATATATATATATATATATATATATATATATATGTATTTATGTATGTATGTATAAGCCCTGCTCCATTGTGTTTGTCGATTGCGATTCTACGATGCAACGTGGATCGTCGATCTGCGCGCTTGATCGATGGTAGCTAATCGCATTGCATATATATATATGTATGTATGTATGTATGTATGTATGTATGTATAAGACCTGCTCCATTGTGTTTGCCGATTCCGATTATGCGATGCAACGTGGGTCGTCGATCTGTGCGCTTGATCGACTGTCCTCGTTGACTCCGCAGATCACCATCACAAGTTCCATATGGTCTCTGCCGATAACCTCCGATAGCCTTTGCTGATTGCAATTTACCGATCAGATTTGGACCGTTGATCAGCCAGATCTGATGGCAACTGTGCATTCATTGTTCAAGCCTCCAATACTCTGTTTTTCATTGTTTTCTTGTGTCTTTCGCCTCCTGATAGTGTTTTATGTTGTTTTATGAAGGTTTTCCCATGCGATAATTTTGATCTTTTGAATGATTTTGAAGACTTAGAGAGTATCTTAGGATCCATTTGGATCACACATTCCCACTGAAAAGGCTTTTGGACCACCAAAAGTTGGTTTTTAAGCATTAGTCAAGTGAGGATACAACTTCCTCACTTGTCCGATCTCTATCCATTTTGCACTACTTGGTTTTGAACCTTTGATTCCAATTCTCACGTACTCAACATCCCTACTGCGCGTAGTTCTCACATTCCTATCCAAAATTGTTGGAAATAATACTGAGAGGGGGGGTGAATCAGTATTATCAAATTCTTTTCAATATATCTTCAAGATTTATACTTTAAGTTATTTTTCAAATATTGATCATTAGTTTGTATGTCAGTACCATATAATAATGAGCAAGAACAGGAAAAACAGATAATCACACCAAAGAACACCAGATATAAGGTGGAAACCCGATGTGGGTGAAAACCACCTACTGTAATATGTCTCTATCTTCTTTCAATTAGAAACTTCTTTTATAATGATTTTGTACTGGTGCAGTCCTTTACTAGTACGCAGGCTGCAACCTACAGAGAGCTACAACCCTCTCTCGTTTTCGAGTCTCTCCTGGAAGGGAGCTACAACCCCCTACTTCTTTTCTTCCAAGGACCACTTTTCATAAATTTTCAAACTGGATCCATGAACATCAAATAATCATCAAGTACATGTGAATCACCCAATCAAATTTTTCAAACAACCAATGAATCAACCAATAACTTCTCATAATGCAGTAACCAGATCAGCAATACCAGTAATTTAAACCCATAACTCTTCAGCAATAGATAAAAGACAGCCAATAAATGTTTCAAGAAAGGTCCGCAACTTCACCAATAGAAGCCTGCGAATATCCGCAGCTCTTCTGTGTCTAAACTGCGTAGATCCGCACCTGGTCCTTTTTCTGCTCTGTGTACCTCCACACCTACTGCTTCTCCTACCCTATGTGCCTCTGCTCAGATCCGCACCTGCACTGTCTGCCTGACAGCGTACCTCTGCACCTGGTCCTTCTGTTCCCCTGAGTACCTCCGCACTACGCCTTCTCTTGCGCTGCATACTTCGCACCTGCGCCTTCTGCTGCGCTGCATATCCCCGCATCTGTGCCTTCTGCTGTGCTGCGGACCCCCGCACCTACACTGTGGATCGCCTGCGGACCTTTGAATAGAGCCAAATTAATAGTCCTCCAATGTGCCATAGACAATTAGATCCACAGATCTGATCATGTGCCTGAGACATCACAACCTATCAATAGATTCGCCTTAAAATTCACCTTGATTTAGATCTAGCTTTTAAAACTGATCACCCAAAATTTCAGATCTTAAGATATTCAATTTTCACCAATGTCTAGCCAAGTGATCTCCTTTCCTTTTTATAGGCAAGCCCTTATTCACACCATGGGACAAAACCATCAAAAACCAATACAAGGAATCCAAACCGGGGTTCAATAATTTAGATCTTATACCACGGAACAAAACCATAGGATCATGATCGACGGGCTAAATACCAAGGGCCAAACATAAGAAACCCCACGTGTGCGCGCTTCTCTGCATTGGAGTGAGTTAATTGGGGTCCGCACCTTTTGAACAGAGCACCTGCGGATATGTCTACACTTCTTGGTCAGTGTACCTGCGGGTCCGCAACTTCTCTTAGGATCACCTGCGGGTATCTCATTTTCTATGATTTTGAGAGCCTGAACAGAGATCTGCCACTTGAGTGAGGTTCCATCAAGTAAAAAACCTATGCCATAGTGCCAAACCTAAATCATAATGCCAACAAAAATTGTGACTTCCTGCAACTCATTGAGATATTCAGGCAACATATCACTAATAGAAGGAAACTAATTTTTCTCTTTGGGATATTCAATCAAAGAAGGTTCAAATAGTCTCAAGTTCTCTACATTAACTACTAGATGTGCATGTAAGCTTCCAAATCAAGGCAAAAAGCATTCTCACCATTTTTCTAAAGTATCTTGAAAGGCCCATACCTTCTTAGCTTCAGCTTCTTTCCTTCACCTTGCATTCTGTCCTTCCTGATATCCAACCAGACTTGATCACCAACTTGGAAGCTATGCTCAATTCGATGCTTATCATGCCTTGCCGTGTACTTGGCCTGGCTTCTCTCCAACTGTTCCTGCACTGCCTAGTGAATTTCTTGGATCTATTCAATGAACCTAGTTTCTTTGTCCACATCACTGTGTCCATCAACTGCTTTGTCTTTACTAAAGACAAAATCCAAGGGAGACCTTGGTGTAAAACCAAAACAAGTCTCAAAATGAGATCTTTGTGTAGAAGAATGTTTAGCATGGTTGTAAGCATGTTGCACATAACATTAATGTTCATCCCAAAGTTTGGGATGCTTGCTGCAATAGCCCCTGAGCAATTGGATCACTGTCTTGTTGACCACCTCTGTTTGGCCATCTGTTTGTGGATGAAAGTTGTGCTCTTCTTTAGTATAGTGTCCATCAATTCCCATGGACTTGACCAAAACTTCCCAACAAATCGGGAATCTCGATTAGATACAATGGAAGTGGGTAACCCAAAATTCACCCAAACATGTTGAAAGAACAACTTCCCTGTTTGTTCAGCTGTAATCTGCTTGTTACAAGGTATTAAAATACACATTTTACTGAACCTGTCCACAATAAAATATAAGTAATCATGACTCTTTCTAGACTTTGGCAGTCCCCCAACAAAGTCCATGGAAACACTTTCCCAAGGATGAGAAGGAACTGGAAGTGGAGTGTACAAGCCTAGTTTTCTATTGTTGGGCTTGCTTTTAGCACACATGGTACACCTTTTAATATATCTAGAAATTGTTTCATGCATTCTTGGCCAATAAAAAAATCTTTGTAGCTGTGCAACTGTTTACTTACCCCAAAATGTCCTGATATTAGAGAAGTATGTGCTTCTCGGATTATAATAACTCTTTTAGTTTGAGGAGTGGATAACTTTCCCAAATGATACAAGAGTTGGTCCTTAACATGATAATCCAATTCTTCTACTTGTTTTCCTTGACTTAAAGTTGCATATACATCTTTAAAATCTATATTTTGAGCATATTGTTCATTGTAGCTTTCATGCAATACTGAGTTATGCTCAAGTATAGTAGATGCATTTATGATTAGTCTTGACAACATATCTACAACTTTATTGTGTATGCCCTTTTTATACCTGATGACTAGATGAAACTGTTGTAGAAAACCCATACACCTATAGTGTCTTGACTGCTGCAATTTAGTTCGTGAGTGTAAATATTGAAGTGGTTGATGATCAGTATGTATAAATGTTTCTTTGCCCAATAGGTAATGTTTCCACTTTATCACACTCTGCACTAATGCATACAATTATTTATCATATGTGGGATAATTAACTACTACATAATTAAATGTCGTAGAATGGTAGCATATGGGTTTACCATGTTGCATCAACGCTGCTCCCATGGCATAGTCACTGGCATCTATTTTGATCTCAAATGGTCTTTGAAGATCTGGCAATGCTAGTATTGGTGTTGTACTAATTTTTTCTTTCAAGGTGTCAAAGGCTTTCTTTTGTTTGCCTCCCCACTGAAACACCTTGTTCAATTCTGTTAAAGCATGTAAGGGAGCTGCAATTAAGGAAAAGTTAGCAATAAACTTTCTCTAATATTGTGCTACTCATAGGAAGCTTCTAACTTCTATAGCAGATTTGGGCTTAGGCCAGTTCACAATGACTTCAAACTTAGAGGGATCTATCTTCAATTCACCACCCCCTACTATATGACCCAAATAATTCAAAGATGTTTTACCAAATTCACATTTTGATAATTTAACATACATATTTTCTTTTTTCAAAACATTTACATGCTTAAAATGTTCATCCCATGTTTTACTGAAAACAAGAATGTCATCTAAATATACAATTACAAAATCATCAATAAAAGGTCGGAGTACATCATTCATAACTCTCATGAAAGTGGCAGGAGCATTAGTTAAGCCAAAAGGCATAACCAACCATTCATACAACCCTTACTTTGTTTTGAAATCAGTCTTACATGCATCTTGTTCTGCTACTCTGACCTGATGGTAACCACTACGCAAGTCCAACTTGGAAAAGTAAACAACTTCTCAACTGATCTAATAGATCATCTATGCAAGGAAGAGGATAACAATTCTTGATCGTTATTTTATTCAATGCTCTTTAATCAATGCACATCCTCCACAAACCATATTTCTTTCTCACCAACACGATTGGAGATCCACATGGTGATGTGCTTGGTCTTATGAACCCTTTCTTGAGTAGCTCCTGTACTTGCTTCTTGATTTCTGCATTCTCTAAAGTAGATAACCTGTACATTCCAATGTTAGGAAATGGAGCATTTTTCTGCAAATTAATATCATGTACTATTTCCCTTTTGGGTGGCAGACTTTTAGGTTCTTGAAATAGATATCATATTTTGAAATAACTTTTTCTAAAGTAGCTTTATGTTTAACATCATAGCCCTCAAATACATTGGTTTTATCAGGTTTCTTTTTCTTTATAACCATTAGTAAAAATTGCTTGCATGAATTTACAATTCTTTTCATCTGCCCTGAGTTAATGAGAGTGTAGTTATTTTTGAGCTGATGAGCTCTTACAATATAGTCTAATCCATCTTTTGTGAGTTGATACTTATTTTCAGCTCTATACAAAATGGAATTTCTGTCATACAAGTAAGGACTTCCTAAAACAATACCACATATATCCAAGGGAACTATACCTAACTCAACCTCATCTACAAATGCTGACCCAAAAGCAAACCTAAGTTTACATTGTCTAGTCACTTGTAGCTTTGCTTTATCACATACCCAACCTAATGGATATGGCTTCTTGTGAGGTGTGGTTAGTAGTCCCAACTTCCTTACAATTGCTTCAGAAATCAAGTTTACTTATGAGCCACTATCAAATAAAGTATCAATCTTTTGATGCTTGGAAATAACTCTAATATGAAAAATTTCATGTCTTTTCCTCTCATTTTCTTCATTATCATTAGATTGTGCAGAGTTACTAGTAGATGCTTCAGAATTTTTACCTTTTATACCTATAGTTGCGACTGTTGTTTCAACACCTATTTCTGACCCCAAATCTTTCTAAATAGCAACAACAGTCTTCTTCTTCTTGCCATTGAACTTCTTGGGTTTCAACTCCAGATGCAAAGACCAACAATGCTCATCATCATGTCCATCCTTCTTGCAGTGAGCGCATGAAGGTTTGTCTTTCTGTATAGCGTTTGTCTTCCTCTCTTTGCATTTGTGCCTCCTCTTTTCCTTGTTCTTGCTTGCAGTGGGTTTTGATGATCCCCCAATCTTTGGGTTCACATTCTTGCCTCTAGCCTCTATATGTGTAGCCTGAACAGATACCCCATCTATGCTAGTAGGGTTAAACATGAGAATGGTGTGCCTCAAATAGCTGTGTAGACCACCTATATACTTCAACAAAGTTTCAGGTGAGTCTAGAGAAATGCCTAGAATTAAAGCTCTTTTTCTAAATTCTTGGGTGTAGCTTTGTACACTTTGCCCCTTTAATTGGTGAAGAGTTTGCCAACTCATCATAGCTTGCTACATATAAGCTAGTGGATAGAATTGTTTTTTAATGGCATAAACAAATTCACTCCAGGTAGAAAGAATTTTACCATGCTTCTTCAAATCAGCTTGTGTCCTGCCTTCCCACCATACCAAGGTAGTTCCTCCAAGGCATAGGCTGGCCAACTGAATTTTACTCCTATCTGAATCAATGTTCTAAACCCTGCAATACACATCAATTTGTTTAATCCAGTTATCTAGTTTTTCTGCATTTAATTCTCCATCATATATTGTCAAAGCAAATTTTACATCTAACTTAATCAAAGATGTTTTCTTCTTTTTATTTTCAGGGCTATCAGGAGGTGTTGTTAGAGGAGGCTCTTTTCCTTTCCCTTTGCCTTTAGAATGGCTATCTAGAAGAGATTCCTCTGTTCCTTTGTCTTGTTTGGAGGTTGAAGAATCTTCACTTCAACCTTTCTTAAATTCTCGATACATCTCTTTTACCATGGCTCTCATGGTCATGAAACTATCCATGAACTAAGAGCCTAATTCCAAGTGACTTTCTTCTGCCATTTTCCTCCTAGGATAGACTCTTCCTATTTCTGGGTTAGCTTCAACCAATTCTCCTTCTCCTAATTTGAGCTTTGACTTAGTTATCATTCACCAATCCAGCACAAGCTTGTCTAACCTTAGCAACCTAAAGCTTTGATACCACTTGATTTGATAATGAGATCTAAGACAATTATTAAGGTATTACATACTCATGTGCATGGATTTGCCTATGTTACTTTATGCAATTGATCGATAAGATTGCGAAATATATAGACAATGAAGCAGTTAAAGAAGCATAATAGACAACACACATAAACACAACAAGTTTAATATGGAGTTCACCCAAAACTCTTGGGCTACATCTCCTGGTCTAGCCTTTAGTGGTGGCCTCTCTATTATGCCTTCAGAAGTAGAGTTTTACAACAGTTAGCTCAACTTGAGCCTCACACAACATATACAACAACAAGAGTTTTACTTGAAACTCTCAAGCCTCTTTGAGTACACAGACTCACTCTATCACTCTCTATCTCTATCTTTGCTCTGTCTCTTGGCACTGCCTCCCTTTGTTTTCTGTCTTCTGTGGCTTTAAAACCAATTTGCATTGTCTGTTCATTTCCTCTCCTCATCTTTCTATCTCCCAGCCTCTGTCCACTCGAATCCCTCTTCTAGCGTTAAATAATCATTGTATAACGCCTTAAGGGGAGGTGGCCACCTATTCTGCAATGGATAAGTGCATCGGGCCTTTGAAATCCCTGAAACAGTCGCTTTCTGTTAACACAGAGAAATGTATTCAAAACTGTGAAAATCTGCCAAAACACTGTTCATCCAAACTTCAAATATTCATAATCACATCCTATTCTCATATCGGGTTCGCCTTTAGGCCACTTATCACATTTCCACTGTTGATCTCGGAGATCCAGATACAACGGTTGTGGTTCATTTCGGGCGGCTCTGTCGTACGGAGGTTAACCACCTAATGAGGGTGGTTTTATTTCTCCTCAGCCTGGACACGTGGCAGCCTATGTATGGGATCGGGTAGAGCCTGGCCCAATCCACTTATTGCCCTCAGCTTGCCCGAAATCCCGCTCATATCATGATTTCCCTTTGTATTGAAAATACATTAAAAACATAGAAAATCCCACTTATCGGACTTGAAATCATATGTAATAGTATTAATAAACCCTTTCGGGTCCGTAATATCACATCGGCGCATTTTCTTTGGTTTTTCGTTTATTCACTGCATTCACTGTTCAAGCCTTCGATACTCTGCTTTTCACTATTTTCTTGTGTCTTTCACCTCTCGATAGTGTTTTCTGCTATTTTATGAAGGTTTTCCCATGTGATAATTTTGATATTTTGAATGATTTTGAAGACTTAGAGAGTATCTTAGGATCCATTTGGATCAATTATGGAAAAAATTGAATCAAATCAAGCAACAAAAAAAAAATGAAAAGGGAAGTTTTTAGAAATAGATTCTATAAGAAAGAAAAGATAAAAAAGAATACATAAGCTATACATGCTAACATAACTCTACATGGTATAACAAAGGAGTAAGCATCTCATGAGGAGCATCTCCAATAGGGTGACACTAGAATAAATCCTATGGAAGAAAAAATCCAAATTTTATTGGTCAAAAGAAGGAGATAAAACATAAAATATTTTAATAACTTGATGCTCAATATGAATCATAACTACATCTCTTCCTTGAAATTATATTCTTGGTAGAGAATAAAGAAACATGTGGAAATCACACAAGAATTGAAGGAGCACTTTTGCCAAATTTAATGAAACATCCTGTCGACAAACAAGTTACCATAAATTATATTTTTTCCTAATACCTTCCATTAGTTACTCCAGATCAAAATCAAGTCTTGTAAATCCTATCAACTTGAAGGAGGTGGAAATTTTTGTTAAATCCATATATTTTGGAAAATATCTTATGAATAATGGGTTCATGTGAGATTTCTTTCAAATTTTTTGACATATAGTTAGAGTGGAGGTTTGGAAAGCTGTCAAAGATACATATTTTAGGTGACATATACATGCTTTCAATTCCTCCTTTTTTACTATCATACCTAAAGAGCATGACCTTGAATCTATAAAAAAGGTTTGACCAATTTCTCTCTGCAATCCCATCTACAAAATCATCTTAATAATTATTTACAATAGTTTTAAGCCCATCTTACACAAAATCATATCGTTAAAATAAGTTGGGCTATGGAGGGCGACCAAATATTAGACAAAATTATTGTAACTGGTGAAACTTTTCACTCTCTAAAGGCCACCAAGACCCATGGAATCCTCTTGAAGTTGGACATATAAAAATATTACAAAAAATTGAATTGGATTTTTTAAGAGAATCTTATTTTAGCATTTGGATTTTATTTATCTTAGGTGTCATGAATTAAAAATCTCATATTTTCCTCTTTATTTTCCACCCTACTAAACAACTCTCACTCTAACACACTTAATCCTTCCAAAGGTATCTGAGAAGGTGATCCCATCTCCTGTTTCTTATTCATCCCAACTACAAAGGACTTGGGAAGATCTCTAAAATATTCCATTCATTATGTCTTTCTCAAAGGCATCTAACTTCATCCTAACATAGATCCCATCTCCCATCTATAACTTGTTGACATCCCACTCTCAGGATGCTCCACTATATAGGAGGATATTTCCAACAAAACACTTGAATCTTTTATGATGGCCTCCTATGCTCTTATGAACTAGGGAGAGTCTCATATATTTTTTGTCACCCCCTACCATTAAACGCAACATTGATAGACTACTTTGTTTCTAAAGCGGATCCCTTTCCTCCAAATATATTAATGCTCATATCCTATTTTATGCTCTTCAAAATGCCTCCTATAAAGGAATTCTATATGGTTTTAAAGACAAATTGAATAGATATAAATTTCATTTTCTTATTTTCCCTAGTAATATTACCCTCATCAAGTGTTTCCCCAATGCATACCCCTTTGCCATTTTTTATTCTTGTTTCCCCCTTTAAATTCATTAAATATAGGTGTTCCCTTCAAATTTCCTTCTTATGGGGTGGCCCTAGCCGAGAATTCATATGGAATTTGATGATATGGGGCTCTATTTTATTCCAAAGAATGTGGTATGACCTGGCATCAAAGATCCATTAATCATGAATATACCCATTGCTTCCAAAACATGGCAGCATCAGAACATGTTGGGTATATGTTATATTCTTTACACGAATAGTTGTAGGTGTTGTTATGTTGCGCCTAGCGCAGTGGGGAGGTTGCAGCAGCGGCATGAGGCTCCCTTGTCTAGGGGAGGTAGCCCCCCTCCACAGGGTTTGGAGTAATGCCCCAAAAATAATAATAATAAAAAAAAATGTGGACCCAAGGATGGGGGAAGACTCTCCCATGGTTTTGCGCATGGTTTTGGGCATGATGGTTTCGCACATGGTTTTGGGCATTGATTTTGTACATGGTTTTTGGGCATGATATAGAGTCATTCAAGGGAATTGTGATTATGTTATAATCCAGGGTTAATGGATTGGGGTTTATTAATGCTTATATGTTTATATAATGCATTGTAACATTGAAAGGAATATAATGAAAAATCAATTTGGTTTTCTCTATTTTGGGTTCCAAGAGAAAAATATTTATGTATATTTTTTATTCTTACAATTTTGTTTTTTTAAGAATTCATTTACAAGTAATATAGATATAAGATTAAAAACTTCATTTGGTGTCAAAGTAATTTTGGCTTCAAGGGGACACCTTTGTGGTTGAGGGGTTTTTCTCGGGCTTGTGGCAAACCCTGTTACGTTGGGAAATTTGTGGGATTGATTCTTGTGGCAAAAGGAGATGGTGAGTAGTGGAAAGATAGAGATCGAGGAATTCAATGAATAGGATTTTTCAGCTATGGAAGCTCAAGATGGAGGATTTGATGGTGGATAAAGATCAATGGATCACAATGGATCCAAGTACTAAACCAACGATAATGTCAGAAAAAGACTAAAGTTGGATCGGAAGGAAAATAACACAATACACCTACGTATCTTAGATTCAATATTACTAAATGTTTTAGGAGAAGCTACAATGAAATATTTTTGGGACAAGTTGGGGCTTTGTATCAATCTAAGTCCTTGGTGAAAAATTTGTTCCTCTGAAAAAAATAATTTAACCTAAGGATGAAAAATGGAGACTTAGTGACAGATCATATGAACACCTTCAATACTATGGTAATTCAGTTATCATATGTTGATAATAAAATTTTAGAAGAAGATAAGTCTGTCAATTAGTTTTTTTCTTTACCAAACTTGTGGGATAGATTGGTTGTTTCCATAAGTAGCAATACAACCACAATGAAATTTGATAAAATAGTCTCTACCTTGTTATTGGAGGGATGAGACAGAAAAATATGGAGAGCCATAATGGAGATAACTTTTCTATAACAGAGTGGTCCCAGAACATAAATAGAAATAAGTCCTCAAATGGGAGATATAAATCTCAAGGAAAATCTCTAAAGGTATGTTGGAAATGTAGAAAATAAGGGCACAACAAGAAAGATTGTATATCTAAAACTATTGAGAAAGGAAAAGGATCTGATGAGGCTCCTTTTTGCAAAGGAAAAACGATTTCGAATAAAGATGGGGATGTGTACTTGGATTCTTAAAGTACACATGTAGATCATGAGGCATGGTTGATTGACTTAGGTGCATCCTTTCATACGACTACTCATAGGGATTGTTTTTGTGAATACAAAAAGTATGATGGTGGTGATGTATTCTTAGGTGATGATAGGAAAGCCATAATCAAAGGACAAGGAAAACTCAAGCTAAAGCTAATAGGTGGAAGGATTAGAACACTTCCTAGGGTACTACATGTTCTTGGATTAGCCAGTTAAAGAATTCTTTGTATAGGTTAAACCAATTATCGAGGATGTGGTATCAAAAAATTGATACATATATATATAGGGAATTGGATTTACAAGGAGAAAAGAGGATAATTATGTGTATTATAAATTACATGGTGATTGTTTTTTCTGTCTTAATGTGGATGATATGTTGTTGATTGAAAATTACAGAGAAATTATCTAGGATGTGAAGATCCAAATGTCTTCTAAATTCAACATGAGGGATCTTGGTGTTGCAAACTTCATTTTTGGCAAGGAAACTAAATGAGATTGAGCAAAGAGGAAGATATATTTAAGTAGAGGAAGTATGTCGAGACAATATTGCAGAGGTCTAATATGCAAGATAGTAATCTGGTGAAGGTTCTTATTATTATAGGTGTAAATTTATTTGTATAACAATGTCCCAAGACATTGGAAGAGGAAGAGGACATGTTTTATATTCCATATGTGAGTAAATTTGGAAGTTTTATGTATGTAATGGTTTGTATGAGACCATACATTGCACATGTAGTGGGATTATTGAGCATGTTTATGTCAAAACTAGGGAAGGAGCATTAGACAATAGCATAGTTGGTTTTTGAATATCTATGTGGCACTAGTGATTATGGTTTGTGCTACTAAGGAATACTAAGATTGACAGAGTGTTGGACATATGTGGCTTTGTTGATGCATACTTGACTAGAGATCTAGATTAGAGAAGATCTACAAGTGTGTATTTGTTTAACCTATTTAAGGAATTATTCAATTGGATGAGAAAGAGACTGTCTATAGTGGCACTTTCAACTACATAGGTTGAATACATTGCAGCCACTCATGCAAGAAAGGAACTAGTTTGGTTGCAAAGATTGTGTTTAGGTATGGGGATTACAATGAGATATAAGGATAGAGTGTGATAGCCAAAGTGAATTTTTCTTAGCAAAGAACCCTACTTATCATTCAAAAGAAAATCATATTGATGTTTAGTATCACTTTGTGAGGAATGTGTTGTTGGTAAAGGTGAAATTTTTTAAGAATGTTGCATATTCATTGAAAAAATTTTATGAGCAATGAAATTTTTTCCTTGTGTAGAGAAACAATGGATGTTTCATCCCTGGACTGATGACTTATGTACTCCTCGGGCCCCCTGTACACAAAGAAAATGATAAGTAGGAGAATTTTGGATATGTGTTATTTTTTGGTGCGTTATTTCCAAGGGTTGTTACGTTATGGTAGGAATTGTTACATTGCGGTAGGTGTAGTAGGGGGTTGCAGGGTAGTGGAACACCCCCCTCCCTCCCAGGGGTTTGCAAGGGGTAGCCCCCCTACATTGGGTTTCAGACAAAGCCCCAAAAAAATAAAAAAATATGTGAACTGTTATATAGCAAAATGACCCTCTCATCAGCTGAGAGGGGAAAGACATAATAGTTGAAGCAAAGACCAAGATCACAAGCCTTGTTTCCACATTAGCACTGGCTAAACACTGACAACATGCTTTATGAAGCTTCTCTGTAAGCCTAATGGAGCATTAGTGACCCTACTAACTCTAGTTGTTGGTTTAGGAATAGCGTTAGTGGATCCTAATGAGAATATAGAGGTCAAAGGGGAGAATCGACTCATAAATATCTCTATATTCCCTCCTAAATTGACTCAAAAAATCAAGGAAACATCTCAAGTTCGACCTATTTGTGGGATTTCTAAATTCTAATGAAGAGGCAAATGGGAAAGAGCTGAAAATCATGGAAACATCATTGCTTTTACCTTAAGAGACTCATGGAGGAACTTATCAACCATAACTCAATTACTACATAAGCAAAGCTAGGGCTATGGTGATGAGGGTCAGATCATTTGAAAGGATAACTTACTTGATTGTAAAGCATAGTCTCAAATCTAAGCATAAGAAGTTGGTAAAAAGGGAGAGAGAGAGAGAAGCCGGAGGGGTAAGGGAAGGATGATGCAATAGATGGTTGTAATCACTCTTCCAACATTAATATAGAACTACAATTGTACTATCTACTCCATGGTGTTGGTACTGTCATTCATTTACTTGTTTTCCCAATACCTTTTAGCATGAGTAGCTTAGTTATGTGTAACAAGATTTCTTTTATGTATTCATGTATTAGTTATCAAGGTTGTATGTTCTGATTATGCTTGTCTCTTCTATGTGCAGGAGTTGATTTGAAGTTGGCTCAGGGGACTTCCACCTAGCTGCATTTCACTCTCTAGCAAATCTACACGGAGGCTTGAGGTAATCAATCTATTTTTCTTTAATAGTTGGTTATTGTTTATGGGCATGCATGTAACTTTTCGATAGCTACAGATAATCTTACAGTCTACCAAAGGTCCCAAGAAGACCTTTAAGGGTATCTCCATTCTCCATACACCGTGCATTTTATCCTATAGCAGAATTGGCGACTCTGATGGGGACTATACATTTAGTTCCCGGTTCACCTCGACAGTTCTCAGTTTCCTCATCTTTTTAGACTTCCCCATACTTTTGCATTCCTTTTCTCGCCCATAAAGAACTTTTTGTATTCTTCCCTCATATGTTCAACCCTGGATATGATCCCCAAAGCCCTGTTTTGAACCCTTTTCCCACACAAACGCAGGTTAGCAAAGCAAACAGAGATTTATAAAGCTTTGTGTCTACACAAACAATGTGTTAGTGGACCAAGTAACTCTCTGTGGCCTCTGCTACCGAGCGTTAGTCACCCAAATTTTGACATGCAATAGTTTCTATAAACTCAAAGGGATGGAAAACCTGCTCATGGACTAAAAAAGGATCTGTAGGAGATAAGTTTTTTTTTTCTTTCTTAACAAGTTTTTATGAAAGAAAAATCAACATTTTTTTATTCATTCTTCTGCTTAGCTAGTTAAAATCTGCTTTATTTTGGTTTCAAATAGTTGTTAGAAAGCATTGGAAAGATTTATGTTGGTTATGCATGTGTATTAATGACTAGGATGCATGGAACAAATATAAATTTATGAAAGAATCTCACTTGTAGAATACAACTTATTTCATCGAATTAAATATTTTCAAGCATTGTATTTTGCATGATTTTTGAGTTAGAGTCCCACCACACATCATACGTCAACACCCCTACCGAAGACACTAAAAAAATACACAAAAAATTTACCTAAAATCAATTAGTAACTCTTTATAGAGCAAACAAACATTAGTTCAGGCTAGGATATTGGGATGGGAAATGTGAGTAAACTTCCCAAGATCATAAACCAAAACTAATGTCATTAAAACAAAGAAAATTCCTTCTGCACTCATACTACCAGGACCACTCCAGTCAAAGCAGAGCTAAATACGAGACAACATCAGACTGTAAGTGAAGGTAGCTCTCCTTCGCTTGCAACTCCTTTGGGTATTCTACGTATTGGGGATCCCTTCGGGGATTTTGGATCTGAGTTGAGGACTCAAGTTTCCTGCCCAAAAAACGTATTTTTTGCGACTATGTCCCCCCTGGTAGTGTATGTGATCTAAGGTATCCTTAGTGGCCATACTTTTAGGGATGTACACAAAGTGACTGGGGCAGGCTGCCCTGGAGCCTAACATAGACGGACCTACTATGTCTTCAATTTTTGGGAGGGTGCTCGTCTTCACGAGAGTACTTGGCCCCTCAACTTGAGGTTCGGGTGAAGCTCTAGAGTAACCATAACTATACATTTGGCCAGCCCTCTCTGTTATTCATTGTGATACTGGGTTTCATCTCCAATGATTGGTGCCTATTAGACAAGGTCATTTCCCTATGTTTGTTGATTGTTTCACTTAGTGTATTTTTTATTGTTATTTTTTATTTTTTAGGCACCCAAATGTTATCATTGATACTTTAACAAATGTCACAATAAAATTTATTGATAAAAATTAATGGTCACCGTGGCTACATGCGGCCCTTGTCATTAATCTAGATGATTGTTAGTACTTCCTCCACTCATTGTGGAAGATCTGCCAAGCTCCAGTGAACCGGATTCCCCATCTCTGGGAAATGAATCTCCAAGATCTCACACAGAATCTATTTGGACAACTGACGATTCAAGTTTACCAGAGGATTTCTTCACTGCAGGATCTATTCCCCCTACAACACTCTGATCATGAATCCAATGGACCCACTCTTGGTTCGCATGGCTCCTGTACCCCCTGTGTCTTCAGTTGGAACATTTCCATCCATCCCGTTGACGACTAATAGGTTGTGGAACTTTGAGGACACTTTTGGTCCCCCACCACTTCTCGACTCGACAATCAGCACCACACCGTTGATGGCGAACCTTGTTATCCCATGGAACCCAACCTATGTTTAGCTTCACCCCCTTAATGTTAAACTCTATACCTTCTATAAGTGCTACATACAAAGCTCCTTATAATGCTCAATATAGCACAGTTAGCACGGGTCCCTTCAACCAACAATATGGTTGGCATCCATTGTATAGTTCTAACCCCCAGATTCAAGTATCTGGGGGCACCCCCAATATGCATATACTGGTAGGGAATGTAACAGTTCCTCCTCCATTTTCAGGCATGCATGGTCAGTCACTGATTGACATGAGCACTCCTTATGTCAGTCAAGGACATATGGTTAATTTGTTGGAAATAATACTGAGAGGGGGGGTGAATCAGTATTATCAGATCAATAAAACTTTTCAATTTTATGCTCAGAAACATATACGCGACTTCAGTTAAGTTAACCCGCGTGTACACGCTACTGTGTCTAAAGCAACTAGCGTATATCCAGAGATCTTATAATTCAGTTATCTTTAATCTTCAGTAGATGCATCAGAACATTATTAAGCATATTAACAGTAAACAGGTGCAGTATAACAGAACAAAACATCACACAAGAGCCACACACATGAACACCATGATATAAGGTGGAAACCCAATGTGGGTGAAAACCACCTGCTGCAAGTCATCTCAATCTTCTTCTTAATAAGAAAATCCTTTTACAATATTTGTACTGGTGCAGTCTTATACCAGTACGGGAGCTACAACCCCCTTTGCTCTTGTACTAGCCGATCCATTTACTAGTACACAGGCTGCTACCTGCTACAATGCTCCAAAGATCTCCCTTAGCTTTTGTACTAGCTTAGATACTAGTACGTAGGTGCTTGCCTACAATCTTCTCTCCTCCAGGTACCACGTTTCATCAATTTTCAGACTCGATACACTGAAGCACAACACATAATCTGAAAGGCCACTTTTCATCCAATTTTCATACTGGACCCATAACTATCATTGAAGCTCAAAACAATCATCAAACTCTGAATCACTGAAACCCTGTTAACAACAGTCACCAGAACACAGAGCAGACAGAACTCTGTAATAACCATCAGATCCATCTGCAACTTCAAATATCAAGCTTTACAATGTATACGCTACTTCGATGAATCAAACCCGCGTGTATACGCGCTTTTACCAAAGACAACCCGCGTACAGATCTAAAAATAATTTCTCATAACTTGCAGCTGTACCAGACATCAGTCATAC
Source organism: Pinus tabuliformis (assembly GCA_031772625.1). Classification (NCBI taxonomy): domain Eukaryota; kingdom Viridiplantae; phylum Streptophyta; class Pinopsida; order Pinales; family Pinaceae; genus Pinus; species Pinus tabuliformis. Next base: position 898,951,321 of record CM062808.1, read on the forward strand.
TCATAAAACTTATAGAATAATACATGCGTCAGTATGTAGATCTAGAATAAGCATCATAAAGATAGATCATTGTCAAACCATTTGATCCCGATCTCTCCTTAGATCTAGTTCTCCATCAACCGGTGAGATCTCTCCTTAGCTTAGATCAAGCAATGCATCATCAACCCATAACCCTGCATACTGGATCTAATGCTTCATCAGATATTCAAGACATTTCAGATCCACTTGCCTAATGATTTCCTTCTCCTTATATAGCCTTAGGCCTTGTTCAATACCAAGAGCCAAAACCATAGTAACACAATACCATCAACTTCAAAACTAGGGATCGACACGCCCGTCGAGACACAATGGTCCGAAACCATAGGCACAACTTCCAAGGACTAACCGCCATGGACCAAAGGTACTTTTCCACATACACGCTCTTTTGATGAAGCCAACCTGCGTGTATGAACTTCCGCAAGCTGTACTAGGATCTGTCTTCTGATTAAGTTGCCATCACCTGTACCAACCTCTGAGCGAGTTGCCATCAAGGACAACACTTGAATCATAATGCCAACATAATTCTGTGGCGTGTGAGAATCCTCAAGGAGGTCCCAACCAATCCATGGGGGCACCCTACTCACAACCTCAAATGAGTCAAGGGGGAACTTCTTATCTTGGGGGCAATGCTATACCACAGCATCACAATCCCCATGGAAATCCACATTACAATGCCATACCCCAAGGAAACTACTATACCACACAATCTATGTATAATATTGGGACTCAAATGATGGGAGGACTGCAAGGATCCTCAAGTCATATGTCATCGCCTTGGTCCGAGTTAGGGGCACGACACACTCTACCTTTTCTGACAACGTTGGATATGTCCAACTTGTACAAACTTACAAATGACCCCATCTATCATAACTTACTTTGGCCGCCAATCCCGCATAAAATACCGATAGACATCCTCAAGTTCGAAGGGAAACAAGGGGAGGATCCAGGTACCCATATCACCACCTATCATCTTTGGTGTGTTTCTAACTCCATGGTGGACGATAGAATCTAGCTATGTCTTTTTCCCTACACCCTCACTGGCAATGCAGCCAAGTGGTACATTAAGTTACCACACACGTCAGTAAATACCTTTAACACTCTAGCAATGGAATTCTTAAAGTACTTCTAGCTACCCATCCGCTATGAGACTGGGATGGAACTCCTCACCTCATTACGTTAGGATACTACCACCCACATATTTGATTATATATATGAATAGAGACGTAGGTGGAGGTTAGTCAAAGCTCCCCTCCCAGAATATCTCTTAGTGGACTGGTTTTGCAAGTCCACACTCCCCCAAATCACTAAGGATGTCGCCTTAGGTGGTACGGTCACAAAATACCAATCCATATGTCGTGCCCAGCACGTAGATTTGATATATTCACAGGCTGGCACTCTTTACGACATTATCCCCAATGCCCCTTGCAACTCTAATGCTTCCGCTACTCAGCTCCCCAAAGCGCACGCCGATGGGATTATCGGCGCAACCTTTGAGGCTGCTATAAAACAACTCAACGGTCACATTCCCCAGATGTCAGTGTACCCCTCTACCAAATGGACTGCTCTTCCTACCACCATGATAAATTTTGTGTAGTCTACACAAAAACTCGGTGGTAAGAACAAGAAGAATAAGAAAAGGACCGCTCCTTCTGAGGAGCAGTCAACAAAGCAGCAAAACCCAAAGAAGAAGGTTGTTTCTCCCTATGATGATGGAAAGGATAAAATCACATGATTCCCTTGTAAAATCTGTGTGAAAGACAACATGACATATCTCTATCAGCGTCTTCAGGAATGCACAAATTTCATTGCTAAAAAGGACACCGAAAGGACCCCTATTGTCCTGAATAATCCTTTCCCCACTCAGCAGCAACAACACCTCATTGCAAACCAACCCCAACCCCCACAAGGGGGAAATGGTGGTTCGCAACATCCTTCAACTGGTGAAGGATCCTCTACCATTTACACCTTTGGAACAGTAGACCTACAAACAAGAGCCAAATCCTATGGAGCTCCTGTCGCTCATGCAGAGGAACCTTCCTTAAGTCAAAACCCACTTCTGCCCAACGATTTTCATATTAAAAGGCCAGTTACTGACCTTGTGATTCGGCCCCCTAAAGGGGCACTTCGACGTACAACGCACAATACGTCTACACATGCCGCCAAAAACTACAGTATTGTAGAAGACTTGGTGCAAGCGTCGTCAGCTATGTCGGCGCTCGAAGTATTACAAACATATCCAACACAAAGAAAAGCTTTGCTTTTGGCTATTGGTGGTATCGAACCACAAGATTCCATGCTTGTAAATTTTGACATGGAAAGGTGTAAACCTCCCCTTTCCCACCAACTTGCATTTCAGGTGAAAATCTTTTCGAAAGGTAAAGGTATACATAGAACTATCATCAACGAAGGTGCTTCTACCTGCATCATGTTAGCTTCATGTTGGCTCGCTTTGGGTTCTCCAACCCTATCCCCGCAGTTGAATTCCCTTAAAGCTTTCGACGACCACACCTTCATCCCAAAAGGTTACCTAGCCAGCTACCCCATCACCTTGAGTGGGAAGACAGTAATGGTGGATATCGAAGTTATGGATCATAAACTCGACTATAATCTACTTTTGGGCCGTAATTGGACTTATGCTATGAATGCCATTGTGTCTTCGTCTTTTGTATCATCCTATTTCCCTTAGATGGAAGGATAGTCACAGTGGACCAGCTGTCCTTTTGCACCCCAGATTACTCCCTGTTACCTAGTGGCTATATACCCTTAGTGGGTGGTGTACCTGACTCTTATGTTAGTATCGGTATTGGTCTATTGAAGAGCTCTTCCTTGATGGGTTGTTTCCCTCTTCCACCACCCACGGTTCCACATCCGGTCTCAATGGTTTCATCCATTCCTCACGAACTGACTGATCCTTGGATCCTCATGGCCCCTTCAGACATTGAAACTTACGGAGAAAAAATGTCATTGTCACCAGCTGAATTGGCCTACCAGGCCATTAAATCTACATCCGAGTCTCTGATCACTTTTGTCACGGCCAATAGTACCACTGCCACTCCCATAACTGCTCCTTTCGATCCACTTAATCAAGTCCTACCTAAGGACGAAGCTATTAGAGAGATCATGAGTTTAGAAGAGCAACCTTGGGAGGACTCACACCATCGTGTTTCGATATCTGATTCAAACATGATGCCTCTTCAAATCCTATCATCTGACACACCTGAAATCGTTTCGTCACCATATACGACTATCCAAACTTTGGACTCGAAGGGAAACATGGGTAACCTTTAAAAGACATTACCCATCAATATTTCAATCAAGAAAGGCATCGTGGAAAACATACAAATTGGAGCCAATTGAAATCCTAAGGAATTACGAGCTTCACCTGCCATTTTAAGGATTTCCTCGATGTTTTCACTTGGTCTTATGAGGAAATGCATGGCATAGACCCTTCTATTTTCAAGAATGAGATCAAGAAGCATCAAGCATACTTTTTATGGTATTTTTCTTGCTTGTTAATTTGAAAAATCCTCGAATCTCATTCTTCGGGCTCATTAAACTACCATGAAGAAGAGCGAGCATTCTTTTTATGGTATTTCTCTTGCTCATTAATCCAAAAACCCTCGAGTCTCCTTCTTTGGTCTCATTTAAACTACTACAAAGAAGATATGAGCGCTTTCTTTTATGGGATGTTTTCTCGCTCTAAAACTAAAAAATACCCAAGTTTTTCATAGTTGGGCTCATTAAACATATACGAGGACGGTCCGAGAAACCCTTTTTCACTCTTTTTTAGGCTCATTAAACTGAAAAATATCATTAGAGCATTCTTTTTAGGCGCTTTTTTCTCTCTCATAAAACTGAAAAAATCCCAACTTTTTTCTTTAGGCTCGTTAAACATTTATAAAGATGACCCGAGCATTCTTTTAGGTATTTTTCTCGCTTGCTAAACTGAAAAATCCTAAGTTTTTGTCACCAGGCTCGTTAAAACATCTATGACAACAACAAGAGCACTTGCTTTTTTGGGACCATTTCTTGCTTTTTTGGGAACATTGCGGTAGGTGTAGCAGGGGGGTTGCAGGGGGGTGGAACAACCCCGCCCTCCTAGGGGTTTGCAATGGGTAGCCCCCCTACATTGGATTTTGGACAAAGCCCCAAATAAATAAAAAATATGTGAACCCAAGGATGTTGGGTAGACCCACCCATAGATTTGTGCAAGGTTTTGGGCATGGTTTTTTCCATGTTATTTTGTAGATTTGATCAAGGGAACTATGATTTTGTTCTAATCTGGGTTTAATGGATTGGGATATAAGAATTCTTCGACATTTATATAATGTATTGTAAAATTTAAAGGAATATAATGAAACATAAATCTAGTTTTCCCAGTTTTGGGTTCCACTAGAAAATTTTATGTATATTTTTTGTTTTTAAGAATTTGTTTACAGGTAATTTTTATATAGGGTTAAAACCTTGAGAACAAAAAATAAGGGGTACTATAGAGAAATCTTTGGAAAACCAAATATGTCAACGAAACCCACAATGAATAATTAATTAGAGTAAATGATCCTAGAACTAGCTCCCTTATCTGGAACAATGCTTGGGAAAACAAATCACTAGTATAGAACCAACCCTTTTAAAACTAGATATAGTGAACCAATTTTATTCTAGGAGGATGATTGGCAATAGAAAACTATATTTAACATCAATCCACTCCTTCATCAAGTTAAATACATACTCTAGGCCTTGGGATGGCATAAACTCAATAAATATTGATTAGGATCAAATCAAATGGGCCTAAGATTCTATAGGTCCTAGACATGAGGAAAATCCTATAAACCCTGACTTTCCCAAGTGGAATTATGTTGCCTAGGCTTCTACCTAAAGGAAATGAAAATAAATATTTTTGATGGTCAAGGCATCCTCTATTAGGGATGTCAAGGATATGGAAAATTTAGTGGTAAAAGAGCTTATAATTAGGAAGAAAACCACACCATTGGAATCTATGGTTATTTGGAAATAGATCTGGAATGTAGAGCTATGGAAATAATTATCATCCTTTCTTTGGCTCCTTTCCTAAAATAAAACTCCCATAGGTACCATTTAATCAACATAGGACTTAGAGGTCCTTCCATATGGTATATGTGAAAAAGTCATGAGGAGAGTGCTAAACAACTCTCAACCAGTATGAAGAGATAGAAAAACTTTGGAATAAAGGACTTTGATTTTAGGAAATCTAATAAACACAAGGATAGTATCCACCACACCCCAAAGAAATAAAGCCAGACTCTCCATAGAAACTTCATTCTCAACAAACATTAGTGGATGTTCCTAGCCATATTATATAGATAATATAATAAGAACATAATCATTGAATTTTCAAACAACAACATTGGAACAAGGATGAAATATGGTTCACAATCCAAGCCTCAATCTAAGAATCTATAAAAACCTATCCATGGCAAAAAAACGCTAGCACTTCTCAGGGTAGGGAAACCTCCTTTAAATTACACAGATGAACAATTCTTGGATGATACAAATGACAAGACCTCCTTTCTATATATAGGATTCTAAGGATCATAATATAATCAAAGTTGACATAACAATAATAATGCAAGGGCACAACAATAACAATAGTGGGCTTCTATAGAGAACAATAATAACAATAGGAGGACTATATTGGCACAACAATATAATAAGGGGGTTGCATTAATAACAATAAGGGGTTACACTAGTAGTATAGGGACATAACATGCCCCTCTCCTTCAAAAAGTGTTGTCCTCAATGCTTGAGTAGTTCTGGATGCCTCTGTATAAAATTCTTGGCCTCCCATGTGGAATATTCAGGGGGTAAGTTCTTCCACTTGATGAGATACTCTGAAATTGATGGATTTTGTAGCTATTGGTTTCTTGTTTTCATGTCTACTTCAGGTTACAATATGATTTTTCCTTCCTCATCAAGTTTTGACAATATTGTTTGAACTAGGAGCTTCTCGCCTATAACCTTCTTTAAGCATGAAACATGGAAAACTAGGTTCACTCGGGAAGATGCAAGAAGCTCCAATTTGTATGCCATATTACCAATATTTTGTAACACCTTGTATGAACCATAATACTTTGGCAATAATTTATTATCCTTCTTAGCTTGCTTGAGGGACATTTGTTTGTATGGTTGTAGTCGTAGAAATATCCAGTCACCTACATCAAAACTTCTTACATCACGATGTTGATTTGCATGTTGTTTCATTCTATTATGTGCCAAAGTGAGGTTATCCTTTAAGAGTTTTAGAACTTGTTGTTGATGCTTGATGTGATCCTCCACTTCTTGAACCTTAGATTTTTCTTTTAAAGATGATGTGATGGACAGTGGATGATACCCATAAAGTGCCATAAATGGGGTCATTTTTGCTGTAGTATGGAAGGAAGTGTTATACCATTGTTTAGCCAGAGGAAACCACTTGACCCATTGTGTCTGTTTATTAGACATAAAGCAATGAAGATATGAGCTTGGGCTAACTAAGTACCCAAATATTCCACCTCTTGTACTCCAAAGAAACAATTGGAGATTTTTGCACATAATTGTTTCTCCTCCAATAGTTTGAGCACCCTATCAACATGTTGAACATGATCCTTCCAAGACTTGATGTAGATTAATATATTATCAAAAAATAATGACACAAATTTTCTATGTAAGGGTTTGAAAATGGAATTCATCAAACCTTGAAATGTAAAAGGTGCATTGGTAAGGCCAAAAGGCATGACCAAAAATTCATAATGACCCTCATGAGTTCTAAATGTTGTTTTTGGAATGTATTCAATCTTCATTCTGATTTGATGATATCCTGAATGAAAATCCAACTTGGTGAAGTAAATTTCTCCATGTAATTCATCCAATAATTCATCAATGATAGGAATTGGAAATTTAACTTTAATAGTAAGCTTGTTGAGCTCCCTATAATCTGGATACATGCACCATGATCCATCCTTCTTGTGTAACAATACCACTGGAGCAGAGAAAGAAATTTGACTAGGTTGAGTTATACCAACCTCTAGCATTTCTGCAACCATACATTCAATATCACTCTTTTGGGCATATGGATATCTGTAATACCTGATGTTTGGGGGAACACTTCCTAGAATCAAATGAATAGCATGATCATGATCACGAATAAGTGGGAGGACTTTGGGAGTCTCAATGTTGGGTCCCTATGATACTAGTGATTACCCCATTACTATTGTAGTTATACCCCTTATTTATATTTTTGTGCCCCTATTACCCCCGTATTGTTATTTCTGTGCCCCATAGAATCCCTCTATTGTTATTTTTGTGGCTTTATATTATTATTGTTAGGTCGGCTGGATTATATTGTGACTCCTTAGACTCCTATATATAGAAAGGAGTTTTTTCATTTGAATCATCCAAGAATTGTTCATTTATGTAATGTAAAGGAGGTTTCCCCCTCGAAGAGGCTGAATTCTAAGGAATTGATCTATCTTTTCTTGAGCTGGTTTCATAACATTTGGTATCAGAGCTTTGGATTCTAGGGTTTGCTGCTCCAAACAGGTCATCGTGGCATTTTCGCTATAACTTTTTTTCTGTGATGTTTCAAAAGTCGCAAAAAAAACCCATTTGAGAAGAAATCACGCTGAACCTTGGGTCTGAATTTTAGAGCTTTTCAAGTGAAATTTTCAGAGATATGATCTGAGGAAGTTGGTCTTTTTGCAGACTCCTGAATTACATTCAAAACAGGTGACCTGGGGAAAATTGTCATAACTTTCTCTCTGGGAAACAGATTGAAATTTCGTAAGACGGTACAGAAAGAGGATGGACTTTAGTTTCTTTTATATCATTTTTAGAACCAAATATCGAACATTGTACACGTGGCACTTCATACAACTTCGCTCTTTTGGAAAGGTCTATAATCAGGTCATCTCGGGAGATTGTGCATAACGCTTTCTTGGAGAATCCAATTTGGATCAGACTGGGGGAATTGGAAAGAGGACACAGAGAGCTACTATAGGTCACAAAATCAGAACTGGATGATTGGAAATTACAGAGATACATCAGAGGCAATATCGAGCTCCTACAAAGTGAAAAAAGGTGTGTAGATTTTTTTAAATTTTTGCTTAAGCTTGGTTTGAAAATTTATTTTGAAGGAATTCAAAGGGCATAGTAGAGCATTATTATCGGTAACTGATGCCCCGATGAAAGAAAATGCAAACACCCAGTAAGGAACCTGAAAGCTCTAGCATGACTCATGAAGAAGAGGAAGAAATGCTACATGATATATCAAAATTACAAGAACAAGTGCAACAAATGTCACGCTCACAAAAGTTAACAGATGCTAAGATAAATGGCATGGAAGCTAAGATAAATGGAGTGGAATCTAAGATGAATGGCATGGAAGCTAAGATGGACAATTTGAAGATAGATTTGAACACAAATTTGAAGACAGACATGACAGATCTGAAGACAGATTTGACAAATTTTCTACAAGAAATACTTACTAATGGTGAAAAGGTAGTAAAGGAAACTCATGATGAGAACAAAAGAAATGTTAATCATGATTCCATAGATGCTAATGTTGGATCGAAGAATCACCATATTCCAAAAATCGATATGAGGAAGTTTGATGGCAAGGATCCCGCCACATGGATATTACAGATGGAGCAATTCTTCGATCTCAATAATGTGCAAAACGCACAAAAGGTACGTATGGCAACTGTATATTTGGAACCAAATTAGTTTGTATGGTATCAATGGCTTTGTTCTCGTAAACAATTTATCACTTGGGCAATTTTTACGAAAGAATTGATAGCACATTATGAGGATACAAAAAGCAACACTTTTTTTAGCCATTTGATAAGTCTCAAACAAAAGGGTTCAATAATGGAGCACATTGAGGAGTTCCAAAAATTGAACATAAGGGTAAAAGATATTCCAAAGGAGCATAGGATTGATGTGTTCATAGGGTCTTTAAAGGATAATATCCAACATGATGTTCGCCTTTGGGAACCTGATTCATTAGAGAAGGCATTCAGGTTAGCAAGAAAAATGGAAAGCAAAATTATGGCAACTAGGAAGCATACCACTCACAACTATAAAGACGGAAGTGTTGTTGTGCCTAGTCTTCCACAACCTACAAGGTTGACACCACAACAATTGGAAGAAAAAAGAGCAAAAGGGCTTTGTTACAATTGTGATAGCAAATACAAAAAAGGTCATAAGTGTGCTGAGAAGAAATTATTCTACATAGATTGTGAAGAGGAAGAAGAAAAGGAGCAAGAAAGGTCAAAAGAAGAGGATATATTCCAGGAACAAAGCCTAGATGAAGAAAAAATAAATCCGACCATATCTTGTAATGCATTGGCGGGAATTACCACTCCTTAAACCATCAAGATAGAAGGACAAATCAAGAAGAAAAAGGCAATAGTGTTGATTGATTCAGGAAGCACCCACAATTTTATTCATTGTAGGGTAGCAAAAGAATTGAATTGCTTCCTATATCCAGCACCAGAGTGTCAAGTGATGATTGCAAATGGAGGAAAATAAATTGCTCTAGAAAGTGCCATAATATCAAGCTATCCATGGGAGAATATGTATTGACTAGCCCAATGCTTTCCATTCCAATGGGAGGTGCCGATGTTGTACTAGGAGTCCAATGGTTACAATCCTTGGGTACAATAGCTTTTAATTTTCAAGAACTTTTCATCAAATTTTCTATGGAAGGAAAGGAAGTTGAATTAAGGGGTATTGCAGGGAAACCAAGAAAGATAATCAGCTCTAATGGCATGACTAAACTTCTAAAAAAGGAGAAAAGAGGTGTAATTGCACAATTATGTTCGCTAGATGTTTCCACATTGGAATCATCTATTTCTCCAGATCTCCAAAAAGTCCTGGACAATCATTCCAAGGTATTTGAGACTCCCAAAGGTCTCCCACCTATGCATGATCATGATCATGCTATTCATCTAATTCCAGGAAGTGTTCCTCCAAACATCAGGCCGTACAGATATCCCTATGTCCAAAAAAGTGAAATTGAACATATGGTTGTAGAAATGCTAGAGGCTAGTATAATTCAACCGAGTCAAAGTTTTTTCTCAGCTCCAGTAGTATTGGTGCACAAGAAGGATGGATCATGGCGCATGTGTCCGGATTATAGGGAGCTCAACAAGCTCACTATTAAAGATAAGTTCCCCATTCCTGTCATTGATGAATTACTGGATGAATTGCATGGATCAATTTACTTCACCAAGTTGGATCTTCGTTCATGATATCATCAAATCAGAATGAAGATTGAAGACATTCCGAAAATGGCATTTAGAACTCATGAGGGTCATTATGAATTTTTGGTCATGCCTTTTGGCCTTACCAATGCACCTTCAACATTTCAAGGTTTGATGAATTCAATTTTCAAACCATTCCTTAGAAAATTTGTGTTAGTATTATTTGATGATATACTAATCTACAACAAGTCTTGGAAGGATCATGTTGAACATGTTGATAGGGTGCTACAACTATTGGAGGAGAAACAATTATATGCAAAAAGATCCAAATGTTTCTTTGGAGTCCAGGAGGTGGAATATTTGGGTCATATTGTATCTCATGAAGGAGTTAAGGTAGACCCTAGCAAAATTAAAGCCATTAAGGAATGGAAAATTCCCACATCCATAAAGCATCTGCGAGGATTTCTTGGGTTGACAGGGTATTATCGCAAGTTTTTTAAGAATTATGGGAGAATAGCAACACCTCTAACAACATTATTGAAGAAAGATTCATTTTCATGGACTCCGGAAGCAACAAAGGCCTTTGAACATCTTAAAGAGGCAATGTGCCAAGCACCGGTCTTAGCTACACCGGACTTCACAAAAACCTTTATTGTGGAATGTGATGCTTCAGGAAATGGAATTGGTGTTGTTCTAATGCAAGATGAAAGACCCATTGCTTTTGAAAGTCGTCCAATCAAGGGAAAGTTTTTAAGCAAAGCTATTTATGAGAAGGAAATGTTGGCAATACTCCATGCACTTAAGAAATGGCGACCCTACCTAATGGGAAGACACTTCAAGGTAGAAACGGATCATGATAGCCTTAAATACTTTTTAGAACAAAGATTATCCTCTGAAGAGCAAAAAAGGTGGGTCACAAAGATGTTGGGTTATGACTTTGAAATCATCTACAAAAAAGGGAAGAAAAATGTGGTGGCAGATGCACTCTCAAGAAAGGATGAGGATGTGGAAGCATTGTTGTGTGCCATTTCTATTATCCAACCAGATTGGATAAACGAAGCAAGGGAGGAATGGAAGAATGATGAAGAAGTGTGGGCACTTATTCGAAAGCTACAACAAGATTCCAGTACTTCTGATACATTTAGTTGGCAAAATGATTCATTATGGTACAAAGATCTCTTATACCTCTGTAAGAATTCCCAGCTAAAACAAAAGATTCTTATGGAATTGCACACTTCTCCCTTAGGAGGGCACTCAGGATTTTTAAAAACTTACCACAGGGTTAAGAAGGAATTTTTTTGGGATGGCCTTAAATCAGATATTCAAAATTTTGTGGCGGAATGTTTGGTTTGCCAACAAAATAAAGTTGAAACAATTAAGACACCGGGTCTATTACAACCTTTATCCATTCCAAGCCAACGTTGGGAGGAGGTTTCAATGGATTTTATCACAGGTTTACCCAAGTCTGAGGGAAAGAGTGTCATCATGGTGGTAGTTGACAGACTTACCAAGTATGCACACTTTTGTGCATTATCACACCCATTTAAAGCCGTACAATTTCTACTGCATTTATGGAAACAGTTCAAAAGCTACATGGAAACCCAAAGATTATTGTAAGTGACAGAGATCCCATTTTCACTGTAAATTTTTGGACAGAATTATTTTCTTGTTTTGGTACTCAGCTCATAGCTCGTCTTATCATCCTCAATCTGATGGGCAAACTGAGATAGTAAACAAATGTTTGGAAGGATATCTTCGTTGCTTTGTATCTGATAAAAAGACACAATGGGTCAAATGGTTGCCTCTGGCTGAATGGTGGTATAACACTTCCTTCCATACAACAACAAAAATGACCCCATTTATGGCACTTTATGGGTATCAACCACCATCCATCACATCATATTTAAGAGAAAATTCTAAGGTTCAAGCAGTGGAACATCACATCGAACATCAACAACAATTCCTCCAACTCTTAAAGGATAACCTCGTGTTGGCAAAAAATAGAATGAAACAACAGGTAGATCTTTCCTGGTTTCCCTACGATACCCCTTAATTCAACCTCCTTTCCTTCCCAAAAAAAATTCAATAAAATTTCTTGAAAATTAAAAGCTATCATACCCAAAGATTGTAGCCATTGAATTCCTTGTACAACATCCGCACCACCCATTGGAATGGAAAGCATTGTACTATTCAAGACATATTCTCCCATGGATAGCTTGATATTATGGCACTTTCCAGAGAAATTTATGGTTCCTCCATTTGCAACCATTACTTGACACTCTAGTTCTGGATATAGGAAGAAATTCAATTCCTTGGCTATAATACAATGAATAAAATTATGGGTACTACCTGAATCAATCAACATTGTTACTTTTTCTTCTTGATATGCCCTTCTATCTTGAGAGTTTGAGGAGTGGTAATTCCTGTCAATGCATTACAAGATATGGTCAAATTCATTTCTTCTTTCTTTGGGATTGGTTTCTAGTGTATATCCTCTTCTTTTGACGTTTCTTGTTCCTTTTCTTGCTCCTCTTCTCCATCTATGTAAATTAATTTCTTCTCAACACACTTATGACATTTAGTGTATTTTTTATCACAATTGTAAAAAAGCCCTTTTTCTCTTTTTTCTTCCAATTTTTGTGGTCTCAACCTTGTAGGTGGTGAAAGGCTAGGAGCAACAACACTTCCATCTTTATAGTTATGAGTGGTAGGCCTGCTTTTTGCCATAATTTTTCTTTCAATTTTTCTTGCCAACCTATATGCCTTCTCAAATGAAGCAGGTTCCCAAAGGTGAACCTCATGTTGAATGTTATCCTTTAAAGTCCCTATGAAGACATCAATCCTCTACTTCCCTAGAATATCATTTAACCTTATATTCAATTTTTGGAAGTCCTCAATGTGCTCTGCCATTGAACCCTTTTGTTTGAGATTTATCAATTGGCTAAAGAAGGTGCTTCCCTGTGTATCCTCATAATTTTCTATCATTTCCTCCATGAAAATTGTCCAAGTGACAAGTGTTTTATGATAACAAATCCCTTTATACCATAAAAATTTATTCGGTTCTAAATATAAAGATGCAATACGTACCTTTTGTAACAGTTGCACATTATGTAGATCAAAATATTTCTCCATCTGTAGTATCCATGTTATGGGATCCTTGCCATCAAACTTCCTCATATCAAACTTTGGAATATGTTGGTTCTTCAATCCAATTTTAGATTCTATGAAATCATGATTAACATTTTTTTTTTGTCATCATGAGTTTCCTCTACTACCTTTTCTTCATTAGGAGGCCTTTCTTGTAGCAGCTTTGTCCCACCTTCCTTCAAACCTTCCATGTCTTTCTTCAAATCTTCCATGCCTTTCTTCAAATTTTCTTCTGTCCCAGTGATATTAGCTTCCATGGCACATATAAAACTATTTATCTTAGCTTCAATCACATTCTTCAAATCCTCCATCCAGTTTTGCTTACTAGGTGTTTCTATTTTCTTGATTCGAGTCATTCTTTTTCTTGATTTTCGCAGCTCAATCTTGAATTTGTTTTATCTCTGAAATTTCAGATCTCCAAGGTCTTAAATTTCAACCTGCAGTAGCCCTCTACGTCCTCTTTCCAATTCCACCAGTCTGATCGAAATTGGATTCTCCAAGAAATAGTTATGCCCAACCTACTTATTTACTTTTCAGTAGAGCGAACATGTACGAAGTTCCATGTGTTACAGTTTTGACCTTTAGACCTGAGAAAAAATAAAAAGAAAAGTAAATTCCATCATATTTCTATAGCTTCTTATGAAATTTCAATTTGATTCTCAGAGAGAAAGTTATGACAATTTTCCCCAGGTCACCTGTTTGGGATGTAATTCGGGAGTCTACAGAAACCCTAAATGTCTTGGACTGTATCTCTGAAAATATAGCGAAACAAGATCTGAAATTCGGGCCCGAGATTGATCACGAGTTAGGCTCAAATTGTTTTTAATTTCAGATTCTGAACCTTCGTAGAAAAAAATTATAGCGAAAATTCCACACTGACCTATTTGAGATGTAATTTTGGAGCTTGCAAAAACCCAAACTTCCTCATATCATATTTCCAAAAATATAGCGAGACAAGATCTGAAATTGGACCTGAGCTTCAGAACAATTTTGGCTCAAATGGGTTTTTTTAATCTTCTAAAATTTCGTAGAAAAAAATTTATATAGAAAATTCCACGATGACATGTTTGGAGCAGTGAAACCCTAGAATCCAAAGCTCTGATACCAAATGTTATGAAACTAGCTCACAAAAAGATAGAACATATACATTAATGACTTAGAAATCAACCTCTTTGAGGGGGAAACCTCCTTTAAATTACATATATGAACAATTCTTGGATGATACAAATGGCAAGGCCTCCTTTCTATATATAGGAGTCTAAGGGGTCATAATATAATCAGAGCCGACATAACAATAATAATGCAAGGGCACAACAATAACAATAGTGGGCTTCTATGGGGCACAATAATAACAATATGGGGACTACATGGGCACAACAATATAATAAGGGGGTTGCACTAATAACAATAAGGGGTTACACTAGTAGTATATGGACATAACATTAAACTTGATGGATTAATCAAGGGAATTTCTCTATCCATACTCTTAGGCTTCTAAATTCTAGTAGTGGAGGAGACTTGGCCATTTTCATTTGGCCCTCACCAAGATTCTATGTGACTCTATCCTATGCAAGGTGTCTAAACTAGTGGTTATCTCTCAAGTTCTCACATTTTGCTTATCTACCTAGACACTTCCATTATCACTCTCTCACATACTCACAAAATTGCCAATAACCAAGTGGATTGAACTGCAAACATAGGGGTTGAGTCCACAAATTAGGACCTTACAATTCTATGGGAGTCTCTAAAACATGATGTAGCTTCACTCATATTCCCTAAGGCTAAATGAACTAGACAATAACCCCCAAAGAGGGTGATATAACATGGCATGAATGCTTCAACTACATGGTGGGTGGAATCCTAATACATTCTATGCTAACTCTCATTTCTTTCTCTAGCTAGTACTGGGATGGTACACATGAGTTATGGTTCTATGGGAGAATTTGGGTGGTGTCCCTATGATCCTTTGGTTGGGAAATTCTATGTTTATTCTCATCATGAATAAGGATGGAAATTCATTTATTTAATGAGATATGAATTGTAGAGGTAGTCAAAGTTATACATTGTCTTAGTTATGTTAGGCATCATCTCCCTCATGCATTGGATTGACCTTGATAAGTTCTTTTTTTCTACAACCATATTGTTATTTTTCTATCTACTCTGAATTTTCTTCCACCTTGGCTATTTTGGTCTATTCCTTCTCTTGGTAAGGCCTCTTAGGGTGATCCATTTAATTTGATCCTATTCTACCTTTCACACCTCAGGGCTTGGAGGTCCTCTTCAGTGCTCTCCTCATTTCGTATAGGCTCCCATTAGTTGATTAATTTTTCTCTAATTAATATGTTGATTTCTTTTGGACATAGCCCCTCCCTATCCCCTATAACTTGGTGTGTTAAAATTTTGGATTTATCCTATCACTTTACTTTGTCTATCAAGCTCCCCCATCTTTATTTTTCCATCTCATTGCACTCCTCGATGTCAATGTTGTAGTTGGATTCTATGTGGCCTCAATGACTCATCTTTTTTGTTTTGCAAGGCTTTGGATGATGCCTTTCTCTCGTATTCCTTATCTTTCTAATATGAAATGTAGCTCCTCCCTCTTTAGCATGGCCTATAATTGCAAAGTACCACTGAATGTTCTTCCTCTAACCCCAACCTTATGTCTTGAAACAAGTCGCTCCCCTAACCCACTAAGGCCCAGAATATGTTTTTTGTGTTGCTACTAATTACCAACTCCATTTTTTGATGAAATAAAATGGGAATGAAAACATGGAGAAAAGGGTCAGATGGAAATTATAGTAGTTTCCCGAGGAGTAGGCTAAGTCTAAGTATAAACATTAGACTTTTGACCTAGGTTTCTCTCGAACTAGGGATACCAAAATTATTATGGTTACCAATATCTACTGAAATAATAAAAATTTTACTTCTTATATAGTTGAATAGTCTGATGAATATCACTTGTTTATTGAGGAGAAGCTCATTTGCATGGAATATAAAATTGATATGATTTGTGAGGAAATATTTCATATGGATTTTCTAGGGATTTTCCAACCAATCATCCAAGGTATTCTATGCAACATTCCAATGTAGATTCTCATTTTGGAACTTCCCTATCCAATCCCATTCTACTGGAGGAAAACCCTAAGTAGCATGATAGTGGGAAGAGGGATCTAAACTAGATGGAAATCCTTAGGCCTAACTTCTTCAAAATCAGCACTATCATGGTTGAGAAAGGTATTTTATTCCCTTCTCAAAATTTACACAACATAAGATAGGGTAGATAGGCAAATATTCTAGTTATGTGTTGGGTAATTTAATTGTCTCTTAAATTACTTGCATTAAATGTCAATCTAGGGTTTGTATTCTTATGAATCACAAATGCAATGTAGATGTTATGGATTTAAATTTTGACTTAAAATAAATCTAATCCATTTGAAAGTAATTTCAATGCTTAAAAGAAAGTTTTATCTACGAAATGATATCTAAAATCAATACACACAAAACTCTCTAAATCAAGACAAAACTTAAAAAAAAATTAACATATGGAAAGCAATAAATTTGAACTAAAAAGTAATGGAATTCTTAATCTACTAAATTGAAATGGTAGTTCTATTCTAGTTTTATGCTATGAAATATTTAAAAGTTCTTAAATATAAGTTCTTATTCTTGATTTATTTTAATGCACATGAAAACAAATATATTCTATGAAAAATCAATTAATCATTCTTAATCTAGAAAGCAATGAGACTCTATTTCTAAGAAAGAAATAAAATTCTATTCTAAGGGAAAGATAACCAAGCTTCTATTCTAAGAACTATTGAAAATTATAATTGACTATATGAGAACGTCATTAAAATATTGAAACTTTATGAAACCTGTGAGTGTGTACATCAATTAGATTTCTTTCCTATGCAAGATTAACATCCAATGTAAACCTATTAAGAGTGAATGCAGAATGAAAAACAAAATAAATATCTTTATGGTGTTTTATGTTTTTACTCAGGTGCTTGACCTATGAAAGAAGACAGAAACAAGTAAGTAAAAGGCAGAGCAAAACTAAATAAAAAAAATAGAGCATAAGTCTAAGTTTTAAATGGAACAGTGCAATGGAATCCAAATAGAAACCAAACTAATCCTTGCCCATACTTCTGCAGGGGGGCCTCCTGAGCTGTATGAGTAATTGTAAACTTCATATTATGAACTAAAGTCAACCACAAAATATTATAAAAGCGCCATAACGGAGATTTTTTGAAGTGTGTACACAAATTTTTGCAAATAACAATAACTCTGAATTTAACTTGACTTTCAAGACTCCCTACTTGCTTCTAGGTGAACCAATTTATAGAGTTTTTAACATAAAAATTTTGAGAATCTATTGGCTGAAAATTAGATGCATCAAGCGACATCTCGGTCACCTATTCCAAAAAAAAATTCCTTTTCACGATTCGCTATCAGAGAAGTGAATCCTGAAAGGAACACATCATCAAATTTCTTATAATATCTCATTCTCTTGACATAAATCTCTCTCACTTGATATGATTCTTTCTCGCTTGATATTATTCCTTCTAAAGATGTGCTAGTCATTACTTGACCGAGAGCTTGAATTTAATGTTGTAGTTGATCTATGGAATTCCATCTATGGATAATAGGTGGATCATTACCTCAGCACCATTTGGAAGCTTTTCATATGCTTCAGCTAATTTATAGATTACGGGATCTTATAGAACCTTTGAATTAGCTGGAGAATGTTAGTGAAGCTAAAGAATATGCAAGATTCGATAGATTATGCCTAATCAAATCAATTTAATAAATAAAAAATATATAGATTTAAGACAATAATAGGCTTTTACCTTACTAGTGCATTTGAATGGCTTTGATGGATTTTTAACTCAAAGGATAGGTACAGTGATATGAAGACAAGTAGAAAAATGAGTGAAAGATAAGAGATAAACTATCAAAAGAAGGAAATTTTGGAGGATTGACGTTCCCCCACACTCAGGGTTTTTGTTAGTTCCCTATAATACAAGTGTATTCCCCCATTATTATTGTCATTGTAGCCCCTTATTGTTATTTTTTTGCCCATGTTGTCCCCATATTGTTATTATTGTTCCCCATAGAAGCCCACTATTCTTATTGTTGAGTCCTTACATTATTATTGTGATGTCGGCTCTGATTATAGTGTGACCCCTTAGACTCCTATATATAGAAAGAAGGTTTTGTCATTTTAATCATCCAAGAATTTTTCATTTATGTAATTTAAAGGATGTATCCCCATCGAAGAGGCTAATTTTGAAGTCATTGATCTATATATTCTTCTATTTTGTGAGCTAGTTACATAACATTTGGTTTCTGAGCTTTGGATTCTAGGGTTTCGTTGCTTCAAACAGGTCATCGTGGAATTTTCGCTATAGATTTTTTTATACAAAGCTTTAGAAGCTAAAATTAAAACTCATTTGGTCTGAAATATTGTTGAATATTGTGAACTAATTTTAGATCTTGTCTCACTATATGATCTGAGGAAGTTAGGGTTTTTGCAGGATCCAGAATTCGATTTCAAATAGGTGACCTCGGAAAAATCATCATAACTTTCTCTATGAGCATTAGATTCAAATTTAGTAAAAAGTAATAGAAATAGGACAAAATTTAGTTTGTCGAGTATTTTTTCAAGGTTGAAGAATGAAACAGTAACACGTGGCATTTCATATAAGTTCACTCTACTGAACCAGTCTATAATCAGGTCGTTGTGGGAGATTGGACATAACAATGTCTTGGAGAATCCAATATAGATCAAATTTGTGGGGTTGGAAAGAGGAATCACAGGGCTACCAAAAAGACATAATTTTAGACCTTGGAGATTCTAATTACAGAGATTGTATCAGATTCAATATAGAGATACTACAAAGAGAAGAAAAATAAAACATGCGTAGTTTTTTTTTAATTTGCATAAGTTTTGTTTGAGAGAGTAGTTTGAAGTGATTCAAAGGGAATTTTAATCATAATTATCATTAATTGATGACCCAAAGAAATAAAATGGAAACCCCTAGTAAGAAACCTGAAATCTCTACTATGACACATGAAGAAGAGGAAGAAATGTAACATGATATATCAAGATGGACTATTATTGTCTTAAATATATATGTTTTTATTTATGAAATTGATTTGATTAGGCATAAGCTACCGAATCTTGCATATTCTATAGCTTCACTAACATTCTCTAGCTAATTCCAAAGTTCTATAAGATCCTATTCGTGAAGAAAATAAGACTTATACCACCTCTTTGTGATCATGATCATGAAATTAATTTGATTCCAGGAAGTGTTCCTCCAAACATCAGGCCTTATAGATATCCATATGCCCAAAAGAGTGAAATTGAATGTATGGTTGCAAAAAATCTAGAGGCCGACATAATTCAACCTAGTCAAAGTTCTTTCTCTACTCCAACAGTATTGGTGCACAAGAAAGACGAATCATGGCACATGTGTCTGGATTATACGGAGCTCAACAAGCTCACTATTAAAGATAAATTTCCCATTCCTCTCATTGATGAATTATTGGATGACTTACATGGAGCAATTTACTTCACCAAGTTGGATCTTCATTTAGGATATCGTCAAATCAGAATGAACACTAAAGGCATTACGTAAATAGAATTTAGAACTCATGAGGGTCATTATGAATTTTTGGTCATGCATTTTGGCCTTACCATTGCACCTTCTACATTTCAAGGTTTGACGAATTCCATTTTCAGCCCTTCCTTAGACAATTTATGTTAGTGTTTTTTGATGATATACTAATCTACAAGAAGTCTTTGAAGAATCATGTTCAACGTGTTGACAGGGTGCTCAACCTATTGTAGGAGAAACAATTATATACAAAAATATCCAAATGTTTCTTTGGAGTACAGGAGGTGGAATATTTGGGTCATATTATATCTCATGAAGGTGTTAAGGTAGACCCTAGCAAAATTAAAGCCATTAAGGAATGGAAAATATCCACATCCATAAAACATCTTTGAGGATTTCTCGGGTTTACAAGGTATTATCGTAAGTTTGTAAAGAATTACAGGAGAATAGCAGCACCTTTAACAACATTACTGAAGAAATGTGCATTTTCTTGGACTCCATAAGCAACGAAGGACTTTGAACATCTTAAAGAGGTAATGTGCCAAGCACCGGTCTTAGCTATTCCAGACTTCACAAAAACCTTTATTGTGGAATGTGATGCCTCGGAAAATGGAATTGGTGTTGTTTTAATGAAATAAGGAAGACCCATTTCTTTTGAAATTCGTCAAATCAAAGGAAATTATTTACATAGAGCTATTAGAAGGAAATGTTCGAAATACTAAATGCACTTAAGAAATAGTGACCTTACCTAATGGGAAGACACTTCAAGGTAAAAACAGATCATGATAGTCTTAAATACTTTTTAGAACAAATATTGTCTTCAGAAGAGGAGCAAAAATGGGTGACAAAGATGTTGGGTTATGACTTTGAAATCATCTACAAAAACGGGGAACAAAATTTTGTTGCAGATGCACTCTCAAGAAAGGATTAGGATGTGGAAGCATTTATTTGTGTCATTTCTATTATCCAACCAGACTGGATAAATAAAGCAAGGGATGAAAGGAAGAATGATGAAGAAGTGTGGGAACTAATTCAAAATTTTCCGCAAGATCCCAGTACATTTGATACATTTAGCTATAAAAATGATTCTTTATGGTACAAAGATTGCTTATAACTTTGTAGGAATTCCCAACTCAAACAAAATATTCTTCTGAAATTGCACACCTCCCCCTTAGGAGGGCACTTGGGATTTTTAAAAACTTACCATGAGGTTAAGAAGGAATTTTTTTGGGATGGTCTTAAATCTGATATTCAAAAGGTTGTGGCAGAATGGTTGGTTTTCCAACAAAATAAAGTTGATACAATTAAGACCATAGGTTTTTTACAACCCTTATCCATTCCAAGTCAGTGTTGGGAGGAGATTTCAATGGATTTTATTACAGGTTTACCCAAGTCCAAAAGAAAGTGTGTCAGCATGGTGGTAGCACTATTCAGCATGGAATCCCCCCCACAACAGGTTTTGGAGCTCAAAGCCCAAGTTTTAGTCAAAGGTTTTGTAAGACTCCGCGAATTGTGGGCATGAAGCGTGAAGTAGAGGTTAAGTCATAGGGTTGTCTACCCTAAACTAATGTAATGTAATGTAAAGTGATGTCGGCCTACCCATGGTTCGCGGTCCATGGGATTGTATAAATAGAGCAAGGCTCTAAGTTGTAAAGATAGTGGACGATAGAATGACTAGCGAAGGGATGGTTCGAGCTTAGAGTAGGATTCTAAGTGTATTGTTTTGTAGTAGTAGGAAGAGGCTCTGCAGCTGAGTGCACAGAGGCCTAGTATAGTCTGTAACTAAGTGCACAGACCCCTACAACTGAGTGCGTAGGGTGGTGTCGAGTCTGTAATCGGGATTGAAGATTAATAAAGAGAATTTGATTCTTATTTCTGTATATTTGATGTACCTTGCCTTATTTACGTTGATATTGGTTTATTTATCACGCGCATTGATATAATTGATGAATATGCTATAATAAACATTAGTCTTGCACCAACAAGTTAAGTAATCAGATAAGCACATATTAAAAAGAAAGGAACTTGGGTATTATATGGGTTGCGCCTCGAATAGGGCCACACAGAAGATGCAACATAGGTTGCGAAGGGATCGCAAGTGCACATAGCAACGGATCATACCATGGACCTCTAGAAGCCCATCAGACATCCCAAGGGTGAGGAAACCTAGTTCTAGGACCCTCCCAAACTACTTCGGGTGAGACCTTAGTCTGCGCTACGCGGACTCTTGCCAAAAGGGACAGTAGTGCTGGGATTTGCTTGGCTAAATCACCTCTGAACCCGGTTCAAGCCCATACAAGCCAACAAATGGTTCCGTTGCTGGGACTAGGATCTGCATAAAGGATGTCTGATGTCATGCCACTAGAATCCAACAAAGAAAGAAATTGAAGAGTGGTTGGACAAGAAGATTCACGAGTTCGTGGCACAGGAGAACAAAAATCTGTGAGTATCTAAGGAACAGTGGTTGGAGCGCTACTTGTATATGGAGCGCTACTTTGCATCTTTTCCATCTGAGCTATATCAGTGGATCAAAAAGTTAGCAGACAGTCACGGAAGGTGTAGGCTTGAAAAACCAATGGTGTGGACTCTGGAACTAGTGCGCAAACTAGAAGCATCAGAAGATAAGATAGCGTGAGCTATGGACCATTGGCTCAACAGAATAATAAGAGGATTTATCATTGAGTTTGCAGTAGACATAACCGTTAGCTACAGTCAGGCAGAGCGACGTTTTCTCAAGGGACCACGAGGTAAGTATGTTAAATATTTGAACACTTGGATTAAGATGCTATTGTGTGAAAAGCGGGTTATGAGAATAAATTAATGTTTGGGACTACGCGAAGCACGAAGATCTACAGAAGCAGAAGTAGTGAGGAGTTGGAAAACAATCCCTTAATTTCACCCTCGTGGGAAAGCAAGGAGGAGCTCACGAAAGTTTCTCCGAGAAGCACGATCAGTTTGATAAGACAGAGAATTCTATGTTTACCACCTCCACCCACACCACCACTCATTTCACCCCCCTCACCTCCATCTCCACTTACTCCACCTCCACCACCACCATAGTTCAGTATGGTGAGTGCGATCAAACTTCCGGTGTTCAAAGGAGTAGGAAATGAAGATCCGGACCAATTCTGGTTCGTGGTAAGAGCAGTATGGGAAGAACATGGCATCGTGGATGATAATATTAAAAAGGCCACACTGGTAAGCGTGTTGCAGGATCGCGCATTAACATGGCATATCAAACATTCTAATGAACACCCAAACACACAAATTGCAGAGATCCAGGCCACACTAAACAGGGAATTTAGCAGGCCAAAATCAAAGACACAATCAATCATCGGGTTTAAGGAGATCGCGATGCTCCTAGGCGAGACCCCCTGGGATCTAGACCAAAGGTTGAAGAGTATGATCCGTGAAGCCAATATGACGTTAACAGATGCACAACATCCTGCATGGTCTGTGGCCTCACTGATGCCACACTTAAGAACAGTGTTGTCTCAGCAAAAAATTTCCACCCAGGCTGAAGCGTTGGAGATGGAAATGAGATTACATGAGACCCCTATACAAGACCCTGGGTTGGGAGTCCAACAAATCCACGTGCAACTGTAGAATCTGTGTCTCGAAATGAAAAGTTTGAAACAGGATAGGACACCTCGGCCAGAGGTGCGCGAGGAAGTATAGTCTATAAAATGAAAAGGCCAACGGCATGACAAGGACCACTCCCCAGTATTTGCAAACTACTTCGCAGGAGGAGGCCAATGTTGTTAATATCGGAGGCACAGGCAGGTCCGAGCAGACAAAATCAATCATCGGGTTTAAGGAGATTGCGATGCTCCTAGGCGAGACCCCCTGGGATCTAAACCAAAGGTTGAAGAGTACAATCCGTGAAGCCAATATGACATTACCAGATGCACAACATCACGCATGGTCTGTGGCCTCACTGATGCCACACATAAGGACAACTTGTCTCAGCAAAAACTTTCCACCCATGCTGAAGCATTGGAGATGGAAATGAGATTACATGAGACCCCTATACAAGACCCTGGGTTGGGAGTCCAACAAATCCACGTGCAACTGTAGAATCTGTGTCTCGAAATGAAAAGTTTGAAAAAAGACAGGACACCTCGGCCAAAGGTGCATGAGGAAGTATAGTCTATAAAATGAAAAGGCCAAGGGCATGACAAGGACCACTCCCCAATATTCGCAAACTACTTCGCAAGAGGAGGCCAATGATGTTAATAGCGAAGGCACAGGTAGGGCCGAGTGCAGCGTCTGCATTATGGTGCACAATCTTCTAGATAGGAGGAAAACACACCACAAATAATTGTCATCTGTTGCAGAAGTATACACAGACATCCCAACAATTGTTTTGTAATT
Source organism: Pinus tabuliformis (assembly GCA_031772625.1). Lineage (NCBI taxonomy): Eukaryota > Viridiplantae > Streptophyta > Pinopsida > Pinales > Pinaceae > Pinus > Pinus tabuliformis. Next base: position 898,975,721 of record CM062808.1, read on the forward strand.
TCTGCAGGTCGATAGGCAATTACGAACACACCTGCCAAAGCTATGAACTAATTATGGGTCGGACTCCTGCCTACAGGGTGCAGGCTGAAACACAAGCCCTCTACCCAAATGCAAGGATGGTGCGCGTTGGGTTTCAAGGGTGCGGTCGGGGTCAAGGTGGAATGGGACTAGGAAGGGGTCACGGCCAGATAATTTGTTACAATTGCGGAGGGCCAGGGCATTATGCCCGTGATTTTATGAACCTGACTAGGATATCATGTTGGTATTGTAATCAGTTTGATCATGAGGCAAAATATGTCCCTTCGCTGATAGCAAGGATGCATGAAAAGGGGATACTCCAGCACCCTTCGACCCAGAATTTACAAATGATGAGGTCTGAACCGCGCGAAGAAGACCTAAATGTAAACATGATGTTCAGGAGTGGTATGACCATGGGAGATGATAAAGGGAAGTAGCCAGAAGAAAGCACGTGGGTTTGCAAGGCTCCTACAAAGGAACCCAAGTTTGACTTAGAACGCATGAAGGAGACATTCATGGAAGCTAAGAAGACCTTCATGAAGGCCTCCACTTCAAGTAGTAAGGATCAACCAGAACCAGGGATGGATCCATCAATGCTCACTACCTTTTTGGAGACATGCATGAAACTGCTGCACTACAGCAAGGTAGTCAAAGGGCTACTGGAACTTATCACTAGGTGCATGGGGTCAGGAGAACCGCGCGTTGTCCGAAAACTTGGAAAGAATTCATTGTGCACAGGAAGGGAGATGAGGTTGACTATGCAAATACGCGAGTACGAAATGGATCAGGTAATCCTAGATCTGGGTTTGAACGCGAATGTACTACCAAAGAAGACATGGGAATGCATGGGTAGAGCCGCATTACAATGGTCCCCTATTCAGTTATGAATGGCGAACCAATAGAATATTTTTCCCATGGGAAGATTGGAAGGGGTGACAGTCAATATTGAAGGTGCGAGGACGCAAGCAGATTTTGAAGTGATAGAGATTGTCGATGACATCAATCCCTATCCCACGCTACTAGGAATAGAATGGGCTATTGATACGAATGGAGTCATAAATCTGAAGAAGTGCAAAATGATCTTTGAGAAAAAGTCAATACGCGTAGTAGTACCACTAGATCCAGCCGAAGGAGCGCGATACACTGAACCGATGCGCGATGATGATAGTGATCATGATCTTGACTGTATCTACAAGATAACTACACAAGGAGAGGATTGGGTGAATCCGACTGCAGATGGAAGGATTTCCTGGGAGTTTGAAAGCTCTTGCACTTCAGATTCAGACGAAGAGATAAAGCGATGGTAGAATCGGATGCACGAAGTAACAACACTAAACTACAACATGATGATCAGGTCATTGCGTTGCGTGACAACAGAGGCAAGGGAGTTGCTGAGATATGATGGATTGTCAGTGGTGGATGAATTTCTGAGCAAATTTGAAAGTGCAGTACCAGAACAGTAGCGGTTCGATGCGCTGAAGTGGGCACTGTGTGCAACACCTGCACGATGGTGGGGCACCCATCAAGGAAATTTTGAGGACTAGCGCGGATGAAAAAGGATGATGCGCCTATGGTTTGGAAATCCCCAGCTTCAAATGCAAGTCAATCAATAGGGGAAAAATAACTTGCGTGCCCACCTTTCTCAATGGGTACAGACGTATGTTGTAAAACCTGCATAAGTGCACACCAGCCCCAGAATAACGAATCAGAACAAAGCGCAACAGCAGGAAAGGTGACGCGCGCTACCAGTTCTCTGTGACGAAGCCTTCGATAGCATGTGTAGAATATTGAACAAGGTTCACCAGGCGAGATGAAATGATTGGGACTTACGCGTGCCAGCTGTTCGATGGACCTACTGGACCATGTGTAAAACCATGAATGTTGAGATGATTCCGAAGGAGCAGAACAGAATGGAGATGGTACTTACTGAAGAAAATACAAAAAGGAATCCGCATGTACTGGACCCTATAGTAGTCACAGTGCGTGACGACCAAAAGGAAGAAATCACACATCTACGTGAGATAGAACATATAAGTATTCACGAAGCCATCCGATGAGGAACCTTAGACTTCATGCACTCGAAAAGGACCGGGTAAAATTGAGGAAGAAAAGCATTTTGATGGACACTGAGATCAAGAGGCTAGAAAAAAAGATAACGCAGGCATGTCTTGCCGATAAACCAAGGATGACAAGGAAAGATACAGGTGATCGTACCACTGTGTTAGAAGAATGTCGCCATGAATTTATGACTTTGTTGTCATGGCTACCGATGCACCTCACCAAATGCAGTAACTAGGGGAGCGCACTACATACGGTAGAACGCACAGCGCTGGCGGTCACGTAGACAATTGACAAGTTTTCACGGGCTATGCTAGAAGGTGAGTTGAAGTCTCGCACAGGTGGTGCGACCACCTAACTAGTCGTAGGGAGAAAAGTCTCAGTGCTCCAGAAACTTGAAAGAGAGTGTAGGACTCTTTAAGAGTCTGTTTGGGGGCTGCGCGATGAGGGACGTGTGGGCAGAAACAACATGACACAAGGTTCGCGCCTGCGCACGAGGGGCTACACTGTCATGTGGGTAGACAGGGATGTAACCGTTGGCATCACTATTCATGATGAGATGTCAAATTTAAGGCAAAAGGGAGCGGGTATCAAGCAATTAAGACACAAATTAAGAGCAAGATTTGGGATGATCTGTCGCCAAGAATGCATTAATGACTCAGAAGTGGGGGGAACGGTGGAATTCAAATTCAAAAGATGCTATAAAACTCCAAAGGCTAGCCATGAGACAATACTTGTTCATTTGAGATTTGAGCTATTACGAAGAGCATAGAGTGTTGAGCACCAAGCAGTATTTGAGGCCCCAAGTTTGCGAACAACCATAGAAAGTTTAAACAAGATGAAAGGTACCAGGAGAGGTGTGGATTTTGTAGAGAATATCGCTGACGAGGCTACGCAAAACCCCATGGTGCATGATGTTCTCAGAGACACTAGGGTCACACTAGAAATCTTGAAATCGCCTCAGACGCCGAGGCCCAAGAAAGATAAGATGGCGGTGGGACCAGTCTACATGTTCCCTCAGAATCTGTTGTTCGGTAAACTCTCCATGGAAGAAAAGGGCAAGGCTGTCAACATTGAGACAGATGACGATGAAGATGACCTACAAGCTCTCGTAGATGAGATCGAAGCAACAAAAGACATGGAAGAGGACATCTAGCCGATGCACGCTGCAGTGAAGTTGCCTGAGTATGTTCCTCCGTGGAAAGGGAAAGATAAGGTACCCAAGGATTTGGATGCTGCTAAGAGCACACTCCAAACCCTGCTCCTCCCTGATGGAATTATGTTTCAGGGCTCGACCCTGGGCCGCATGACCACAATGAAGTTTGAGGATTGGGACCTCATAGAAAGCGAGAAGTTCCCACATTTAGAGACTAAGAACCTTATGAAGCAGAGCACGGAGGGGTCAGTTACAACCTTAGATCCACGGAAATGGTTGCGTGGTGTGGAGAAGGCCAGACTACTTCAACTACTATGGATTCCACACTTTCACCACACGCTTATCACAATTTTTGTCATCTGGTAGTTGTTGTGCGTGGTGCATGATGGGTATTTATGGCTGGAGGGGCCTATTCCCATCACGGCGGATCTTATCCACAAGATTTCCCAGCTCCCATGTAAGGGAAAGGACCCTGCAGAGATAACCGACAAAAGCAGAGATTTGGCGCTCGCAAAGGCCATGAAGAAGAAGTATAAACTAGAAAAGGAGAAGAGGGGTTACGCAATCAGTAGCATTAAAGATAAAGGGGTGCGCATAGCCACCCAACTCCTGGTTGGGAAGGTGATGAGAGAATGTTGTGGAGACGAGGTACCAGCACCAGTAATTGCGCTGGCGGAACAATGCGCGGAGGGGGTCCAATTCCCTTGGGCCGAGTTCCTATGTGAAGAGTTCCTCACCAACTGCAAGGAAGCTCAAGAACAGGGCAAGACCTTCCACTACGCATGGTTTCTCTTGTCAATTTTGTTGGTAACAGGGGAACTACCTAAGGATATTTAGTTCCCTAATATTGAATAGGACTTACCAGAAGCTGAAAAATACGCGTCGCTCTTGGGCTATGAAGGATTCCACGCAAATCCGTGAAACAAAGATTTTCTAGGTGCTCATGGAGGCGAGTGTCCGGAAGTGGATCAACAGGAGGTCATGCCTATGCCCCACCATGTACAAAAATCTGCGGAGCTTTGCAGACTTCAAGATGGATATGCATAATGTGTATATCAAGGGGCGTAAAGATCCGGTGCAGAACTGGACCAAGCTCCCCTTCATCGCTATTGATGATGCAATCTTCTATGTGCTGGAATCATGGCCTCCTGAGTGGCATGCCCCAAATCTGGCAGAGAGGGATAAAACAGTAGCACAAAAGCAGAAGGATGCAACCAAGTTGCGTGTCATGAAGTTGGCCCAGCAGAGGCGGAACTAACAAGCGACCGCGGAGGTAAGGGCTGCCCGCGAAGCAGCAAAGGCAACCGCAGAATAGGCAAAGGCCACTGAAAGAGCAGCAGCGGCACAGGAAATAGGGGCCATCGCGACGTAGGAGGAAGGGGGCCAGAACGTTTCTACAGGATAGGGGTCACATACAACAGAAGGCATGGACCCGAGCACAATGTCCACCCAACTGAATCGGTCATGCATCACGGAGCGATCAGGTCCACAAAAGAAGTCCAAGGCATCCAAACTGGACATCGAACCAATTACATTGATAGAGGATGACCTATATGACATCGGTGACACAGTTCGCGAGGTCACTGTAGAAGCACTCCAGGAAGCCATGATAAAGCAACCGATTGTGTTGGGGACCCTAAGGGTGTAGCTGCAGGAACTTCAGGTGTCGCCCCCACAAGAAGGAGCAGTAGCTTCCTATAGCGCTGCAGGTACATCAGCAGCAGAGCAGTTGCTACACGCAAAGATGGCCAACACAATAGTGCTATCGGCTGGAGCACTAACGGTGGAGAGCGAGGAGGACAGAGCCACGGTGGGTAGGATCAAGGGACTTGGCCTCAATTTGGCTGCCCTTCCACGGGACACATTGTACCAGTTGCAGGATGGCATAACAACATAGCTACGCGCCTGAGAAGGCCGTGAAATCCAGCTATTGAGTGAGCAGAAGATCAACATCAAACAACTCAACCTGCAACATGACGAGCTAGTGTCACAGAATAGGTAGATCACGTAAACAATGGATGAAGTATGCCGGCGCGTTCCATAATTATCCATCGCTACAGACCTACCAACCAAGATGTGGATCCAGTACCTCGCAAGTGGAGTCCAAAGCACATGCGAGGAAGCAATGCGCGTACAACTGGAGCTATAACTCCATATTGTTGAGCTATGGCTGAAGGCATAGCCCTCCACTCCTCTGGAAGTTAAAGAACAATGCTTTAGCACGATTCAGATAGGATTAGAAGAAATTGGAAGGGCAGTGCAGGGCTACACCGGTATGTTGGATCAAGCGTTCGGTGTCCTCACATCCCTACAGGATGACCCGAACATACAACACCTGGAAATAGAGGCATGCGAACTCCAGCAACAGTATGACAGTGTCAGGGGAACGGTGCAGACAATCATCCTCACCCAACGACTAGCAAAGATGCAGCAAGAAAGGGCACTGAAGGAGCAAGTGGATGCTGCAAGACAGAAAGAGGCACTTCTCAAAACACACATCCAACCTTGGATTGATGAAGCCTTCACAATTACGGTTGAGATTAAGGGAAAGCTCATGTAGATGTAGGGACTATATGCGCTAAGACACAAAGCGGAGCCTCACAGAGAAGCAACGAAAGAGCGCATGCAACAGGTCGAAAAAGCAGCAGAATAGTGCATCGCGGAAGCAGTACGAGACCAGTTGGAGGAGCTCTGTGCCAAGATCGCCGCACCAACATAGTGACTCGAGACAAGTCATGATGATTTTGTTAGGGCCTGTTGGGCATGGAATCCCCCCATGGAAGGGTTTGGGGCTCAAAGCCCAAGTTTTGGTCAAAGGTTTTGTAAGACTCTGCGAATTGCGAGTGCGGAGCACGAAGTAGAGGTTAAGTCATAGGGTTGTTCGCCCTAAACTAATGTAATGTAATATAAAGTCATGTCGACCTACCCATGGTTTGCGGACCATGGGATTGTATAAATAGAGCAAGTCTCTAAGTTATAAAGATAGTGGATGATAGAATGAGTAGCGAAGGAATGGTTCGAGCTTAGAGTAGGATTTTAAGTGTACTAGGTCATAGTAGTAGGAAGAGGATCTACAACTAAGTGCACAGAGGCCTAGTAGAGTCCGCAACTGAGTGCACGGACCCCTACAGCTAAGTGCATAGGGCGGTGTCGAGTCTATAATCAGGATTGAAGATTAATAAAGAGAAGTTGATTCTTATTTCTGTGTATTTGTTGCACCTTGCCTTCTTTACATTTATATTGGTTTATTTATCACGTGCACTAATATAATTAATGATTATGTTGTAATAAAAATTATTCTTGCATGAACAAGTTAAGTAATCAAATAAGCACAGATTAAATAGCAAGGAACTTGGGTATTATACGGGTTGTGCCATGAATAGGGCCGCGCGGAAGCCGCACTGTAGGTTACGAAGGTATCACAAGTGCGCGTAGAAATGGGTCAGACCGCGTACCTCCAAAAGCCCATCAGACATCCCAAGGGTGTGGAAACCTTGTTCTAGCACCCTCCCATACTACTTCAGGTGAGACCTCAATCTGCGCTCCACGGACTATTGCCGAAAGGGCTAGTAGTACCGGGATTTGCTTGGCTAAATCACCTCTGAACCTAGGTCAGGCCCATACAAGCCAACAAGCATTGAAAGAAACAATGACAGGGTTCATGAGAGCGAGAAATCTCCAGGGTGCGAAAATGGTGAAACCCTGGGACGTGGTTACTACTCATGCGAGGTATGAGTTTAACTCTAAAAGGTGAATGCATTCAAAATGAAAGGATATTTATGGGCACATCACTATGGTGGTTGGGGTTAACACATCTTGGGGTAGGAGAAACGGTTCAACTAGCAGCGGAAGGAACAAAACAAAGGGATGTCTAGTTAGAATATTCACTAGGCCAGAGGTTGTCATAGGTTACAGTGATTATTAGTGGAATGTTTCATCGAAATAGTGGTAGTTCGAATTTCGTTTGTATGGGAGAGGAGTTGGTTGATTATTCATCAAACCTGATGGATGCAACCCAAATATGGGCAAATGATCCACATCAGCAACTAGAAATGCATACACCAGTGGACCCCTTAGTATCGGACATCCAGGTAGATGCATATATTTTGGATATGGAAGATGTAGTGGCCACCATCAATGACCTAGGGTTTATACAGCCGAACCCTGTAGCGACCTCGAAATATATTCACAGCTTACAGGAGGATCAACGACAACCAGTTTTGAAGATATTTTCACCATCCAAGCTCTAGTACTAGGAATATGAACAGTTGGTGCAGTAGACAACTGGTCATGGTGAGATATTTGTGGCAGTAGGTGGCACTATTGGTCATGGAGAAGCCACACTTGGCATAGATAATTTAGGGCATATCATACAAGATACCATAGGTGTCAACCCACAAGGCTCTCAACTGCAGCACATGGTCCACACATCAGGATGCTTCAAAGGCATATCGCAACAAGTACCATCTCAAGAAGAAAATAGAGTCTCGAATTTAGATGATAACCTGCCTGAGGTGACTAAACATATCCTGGTAAACCTCCCACAGAGGTCGGGAGGGAAAAAATCCAAATGCACTAAGGTGCGAGAACATGGAAAATACTTGTTTTTAGGGAGGGCATTAATATGGCACAAGCAGCAAATATGAAAATCGTAATGATCGTTGGCCACGTCAAAGGCTGGAATTACTCATCGGCTAGGTTAAAATGCTAGACAATGTAGATATGGGGCCACGTACTCGATCATTTGTCTTATGTCCTGGCTATGACATGAGGATGCTTTGCCCTCATTTTCATTAGACCAGACCAGGCCAACTGGGTGTTGACAAAATACTTGCACATTGAGATGACTTCAGTGCTTCTTAAGCAATGGATGCCACTATTTGACCCTGAAAAGGAGAAATTGGGGACAGGACCTATTTGGGTACGACTACCGGGTCTACCCATGCAATTTTAATCAGATGATGTATTCAGGTGCATTGGGGATTATCTGGGGATATATTTAGACCATGATAGATCATACATTGAATCTGGTAGCATCACCATCATCGGAAATATGGTACATCACGATACCGGAGAAGGGTTATTTGAGTTCCTTTGCTTACAATTTTGGGATATCATTAGGTGGCAGATCCTCGACTATGAAGGGGCATCGTTTCATTTTATACGGTGCCATGAGGTTGGGAATTTGTATAATGATTGTCCATTTCTCACTAATGTGCTCATCATGTCTCCCAGAAGACAAGTGACAACAGGTACTCAAACACATTTGGTCGCCAGTTTGGCACCTAAACAGAACATAGCACTGGAACCCACGAGGAGGTGGAGAGAAACTAAGAAGGCCCCTATTCAAGTGGATGCCCGGACACCTGATGCACAGGTCACTCGATCTCACTCAATGGGCTCTAGTTTGATTCCGGGAAAGTCACCTAATAGTTGGATGAGAGGTAGCATGTCATGAAACGAGGGATGGATATGCTAGGTGGATGGTGATTATGACCACGAAACTAGGGAGATGGATACAATAGGCGGTTGCAGATTGTGACCACCTCGGTGGCAAAGGGTCAAAACCCTCTTTGGCACAACCTCATTACCAAATGCGTGAATGAGGGAGATGAAGTCTCTGGATGAGGGAAAAGGGAGTAGGGTTAACCACATGCAAAGATGACCGTTGATTTATCCAGAACTTGGATCCACCATTGGATAGTTGTGACATGACCTAGGTACGTGAGGAGCACATAGGAAAGGATGTGGTGGTAGCCGAGCATAGGGCCATCGTCTCACCCTCACATGGCCAAACCTTTATTGCAAATACGACCTAGAAGGTCATTCAACCCCATAGGTCGTGGAACCCACTAGGTATTCCACGCCCACTATCATATAGAAACTAGAAATAAGGTAATGTAACATAGTATTGAAATGTGCAGGTGAAAAAGGGAAATTACATTGCATAAACGTATAACATAGCGCTTTAGGTGCCAACATCATAATGTGCCCAAAAAATATAAAACAAGCCAATATAATATAAGGGTCAATGAATATATATCAATGTAATGACTATAAAGTGCCAAATGAATGTAAAAACTTTAGTGGTGGTCATTGGTGTGGAATGGAGTTAAGTTCTTGTTATAGTTAAAAAAATAAAATAAAAGTGTGGTGAAATGAAATATTGAAGTAGGATATTTGACATTTCCACTATCATGTATAATAATAATTGTGTCGATAAGAGTGTCTATTTTGGAATAGCATTTTTAGAATTTCAATTCTGTTATAATTATTAAATGGATGGTGGAGATTTCACCTCTATGGAATTTTCTAAAATACAATGATCTAAACTATATTTTATTTCCAACCTAGTTATGTAAGCCTTTTGTAATTAAGTTTATTAATTAAAAAATGTTATATAAATAAGTGTCATATGAAATAAGTTATATTATTTTTTTGGCATGTGGTATTGATAAATAATATTAGCCCATGGTAAGATTTATATATATATATATATATATATATATATATATATATATATATATATATATATCTAACTTCTAGATAAAATGACCTTTTGTTATTTAAAATATTTTTTTGAATGCATAAATAGATTCAACACTCTCAAAAACCCTTGAAACACTCAAATTTCATGTTCATTGTCACGCTTCCACAAATTTATTTATTTTTATCTTTTATAACACAGCAATGTTAACTTTCCTACCTAAGCATTATTACTTTGACTTACACATTGTTTGATGCATTCAAACCTTACAAATACATAAGCATTGCTAATTTGTTATATTCATGGCTTGCTATATGTTTTTATAGTCGCATTCACATATACCTACTTACCTTCCTCGTGATCATGACTTCAATGATTAAGTTTACATTATACCTTAATCATATGTAAATGAAAAGGATATAACCCACAGGCTATGGAAATAGATTATTCGTTGACCCTGCAAATGTATGGTTGTATGCAAATGTTGATAATGGAATGTTTATTCCATATCCCGAGAGATTGGGATTGATCATCTGTCCGGCCATCGTATTCTCGGACCATGTGTAAGCATCCTCCATCGTCCATTTGGAAAGATGAGAGGCAGATGGCAAACTTGCCATGTGCGCCCTGTACATGGCCCTGACTCCTCGGCCTTGTTGATTTTCGCGCCAGAGAACCCCCATAGTAAACCGGCAATCGAACGGTTGACAAATCTTTCTGCAGATCAAGGGTTCATAATAAGCCACGAACCGGTAATCATCTGGAGGGTTTATAACTTGTCTACACTTCCGGGTTGCCATAATGTTTATTCCATTTCCTCCGCTTCGTTCCAGCTCTGTAGCCTCATGGTGCTCCGCCGCATCGGTCTTTTGTCTCAGGCATGCAGAACTGGCCACTATTCATCCTCATGGCTGTTTGAAGGTAAGGTATCCGTGTCACTGAACCCAGGTGCAGCTCGGATATGGTTATTGTTTTTATTTCTCTTCTTTGGATTCATTTACAGTTTGATACCAGGTTTATATGATGCTAACATCGTTGCAGTTTTTGTGCAGGTATGAAACCTTCCACCCTAAAGAACAAGGGTTCCTCTTCCGGTCGTCTTTCTCACCGACAGGTAAACTTCAACCCCACTTTCCGCAGCTATACATACAGGTTCTATGTGGTCAGGGTCTAAGTTGTGTTCGTCCGCTTGACAGGGGTTCTGACAATGAGTCCCGAATCTGTTCCCTGCACAAGCTCAGGGTCTCCTGAAGGCATGTAGTGTTAGCTTTTTGAGTATTAAAACCCTTCGCTAGGAATTCCGAGGGTTGTATTACTGTGGCTCATGAATGATTTACAGTTCTGCCTCAGACCAAGTACTGGCATTTTATTCTTTCTGAAACACAGTCTGTTATTATTTCTTGAGCTCGGCTTCGGCTCGAATGGTTGATTAATCGTTGTTGTTTATAGACAAAGTGACTTTACGACCGTCTGGTCATTTGGTTTCAATAGACCGTGCAATTTGCTTTTCAATGATCAATATATTTATTTACAGGTCTTTTATTGAATGTTTTAATTTTTACCACAGTTCAGATGAATGAACCTACGGCCATTCGACTCCGGCCTAGTTACCTCCACTGGCTGAGCGTAAGCTCCCGCTGCAATGGTTACCAGGTCAGGGTTTCACCGGCTATAATCCGCCTGAGAGAGCTTGTAGCCCTGGTTACCCTGCTCTGTCCTCGGCGTCCATGCTTATGTTATACAGGAATGGTGCATGTTTTATTTCAGCGTTTACATAGTATGATTAAAGTAATATGAAGTCGTTGCAATGCATTCCGATTTAAATACCCCCGCTGAGGTTCCCCTCACGGACTTGCGCTAGGGTTTCTATATTTAACACCTTTATTTATTTGTGCGTATAATGTATTATAGTGCGGAGGAGAACTCCAGCTCGACATTGCTATGTATGTAAATGTATATTCTTTAATATACAGATAGATTACAGTTTCTTTTCAATGCGGAACATATTTGTCCATTATATCTGTAAATGTTGCTATATAAATGTTTCTTGGTTCGGTTCTTGAACGCGTCTTAGGGTTTTCCAGCAATCTTTACAGTGTTGTATACTTTCGTTTAATGATGAGGCTTGTACATTTGGTTTAGATTCTTATTGCTAATAGTTGCAAATCATTTGGTATGAAATGTGTTTCCTTATCGCAGACCTATCCCTGCATTCTCTGTTATAATACCTGTTAGTGTCGGTCTTGAGCCCTCCATCAGTGATCAATAACTCTTTGCATATGCATTTATAGGTGTCTCATCAGTGTCAGTTTTGCATCCCGCTAGGCATGCCATAACACTGAATGGAGGAGCTGGTCTTTGTCTTCTTGGCTTTGCTGGATCAGGTCATACAACAATGTAATTGAGTCAGGCTTGTTCTTGTTTTTGTCTTAAGGTCCCATGGTCTTAGGTCTAGGGTTTTGAGTCAAAATCATTTCAAGGTCATGAGTCATGGTCAGTAGGTGCCCAGCAAGCTGGAAGGAGTCTTGTACATACGTTTCATTATCATTTTCTTCAGCTATAGCTCATTTTATGCCTTGGGTTTAAAAACCCTGTTTTTAAGTCCAAGGCCATGTGGAAATTTGAAAAAATAAAGAAATTCTCAAAAATTTGTAAAAGTGCCGGCAATAACCCTGGTTCCTTCACTACAGTCCCTCAGGCGGTCAACCTGCAAAAAGAAAGGAGTCAAACGCATCAAAAGGCTCATTTCAGGACAAAATGACTCCAAAACAGTGTTAAAAAAGAATGTCCAAGTGGAAACATTAGAAAGTGGGTTCTAAAGTTAAATTTTTTTTGAAATGAACCTATAAAAGCAATTTTCCCTCTTTAGTTACTCTTATTGTGCATATGAAGGTCAAAAATTCATGTTAGAGGCAAGAGGAGGCAACTCGGGCAAAATTCTGCAAATTACAAGGGTAATTCTGCTGCGCGACCACGTGGGTGGGCGCGACCAAAAAAAGGCCAACGCGCTGTGTTAAATTACACAGGCGCGACCAAACGGAGGGGTGAGACCAAACTGGCAGCTTGCGCGACCAAAAAGTCTGCCCGCCCTAAAAACTCACCCAAACGCCAAATCTCCCTCAAATTTGCTCGATTTTGTTGAGGTATGTCTCTTCCACGTGTTGTGTGATGGTTTTGTGGTTGCAAAGGAAGGTAATGCTCATGATTTTATGCAAGGAATCAATAGAGAATAAGCTAAATGACTTGATGTTTTGCAAGCAATATGTATGACAGTTTGTTTGTTTTTCAAGGCAATTTTTTTTCCTTATATCCCTCCATTCATTTTCCCAAAATTAAATTACATATGTTAACATGTTATATTTGTTAATCTCATTTGCAAATTAGTCATACCAAACCTGCCCCTTAAATCCTATCAAATCCTACCCCTAAATCATGTGCAAACCCTAGTCCTTTCAAACCCTACAAACCCTACCTTTTCCCCATGTTATATGATTAAAACCCTACTCTCTCTACACAGCAAATTTGCATACATTAATACACAGCAAAGTAAAAAAGAAAACATTGTAAAAAAAACAAAAAGAAAAGTGATGACAAGGCATGCACATAAGAAATTGTAAAAACAGTGAAAATGTCATTTGCATAGCCTTATAAAAAATAAAGAAAAGTGTCATCTTGCTGTGTATATGTCAAAGATTCAAAGCTGTGTTAAAGTCATCACAAAATTCATCAAAAATACAGCTGCATAATTGTCAAAGGAAACAGTTTTGTTGTGTTAGGGTTTCTCATTAGCATGGTATCATCTCTCTATCCATAAAACTCTGTTTTTCCCTATCCATTCCTTATATTAAAACCCTAATTCAATTGCATTTCCCTTCATTAAAACTCCTTATGCAATTGAATGTCCCTCCCTATGATCAAAGCACATAGTGAAACCCTAATTCCCTATGGTAAAGCATGATGGAAACTGCCAGCACCATGGAAAGACTGCTGTTATGAAAATTGTTTGGCAGATTTTGGTGATGGGTTTTATTGTCTCCTTAAACCTATTTCTCTATATCCCCTCATCTCCCTAACTCACAAGACATCATACTCTATTTCCATTGCAAACCTATCACCGTAACCCTTCCCTCCCTTGGTGATCAAACATACAAAATCACTGTTTCCCAAAAGCATTGAATGGCCATTCTAAAAGTTATAAAAAACAGAGTATGCTCTTAATAGACATTCAAAGACAAAATGAAATGAGCAGCCTGTTAAATGTTGATATTTGATGCTGCCTTATCCCCCTATGCCCATGACATCCTTCCTTCCATCATGATGAAAATTCTATATTGTCCTTTCCCTTGGTGATTAAAAATCACAGTTTCCCTAAATAAAGTATTGATTTGCAAATGATGAAAGATGAGATGGCATGTTTAACATTATGTGATGTTTTCCTTCAGAATTCCCTGCTTATATATATATATTTTCCCTTTCCTATATGTAAATTCCCTCCCCTAACATATCCCTCATGATGTTTCCCCTTGAAAACAGCATACTTCACAGCATTTTGCAGGCAGGGCAGCGGTCAATTTGACTTGTTTTTTCCACCTTGCTCAATAACACCATGTCAACCACTGAGACTAATGAGCAAGGTGATGACCGATCATCATCTTCTGAGATTCATACACAGCAGAGGCCTCGTAGGGGAGGCAAGGGTGGTCATCACAGGAGGGAAGAGCCCACATCATTGACAGAGTTGCAGGCTTGCCCATTGGCAGTGTCTTGTTTTCAGCATATGGCTTGTTTTCAGTTTTGTGAGAGGCTGTCACACATCCAGCATCACAGAGACTTGGCCCGGTTGTTTGTCCTCCATCTCCATGACAGGCAGGTCACCCTTGCAGGGGTAAATTTTGTGTTTTCTCCAGAGGCTATCACAGATGCTACCGGGATACCCAATGTGGGTGAGGTATGGCCAAAGCGCAAATGGGTAGACCTGGTATACTATGAGCCATATGTTAGGCCTGCCTATGTGCATCACTTGACAAGGAACTTTCCTATCAAGTTCCTCCGAGCAGAGTATATAGACACCATGAGACTCATTATGCACTACTTCACATGCGAGGGGAGATTCTCACGAGTATTTTCTTGTCATATCCGCATGATGATGCACTTCACTAGAGTGAGGATGATGAACATCTCGGCATACTTATTTCATGACATTCAGAGGATAGCCACTACCTTTCGGAGACGGACTCCAGTACAGCAGCTCCGGAGCCTATGCCATCATGGTCTTATTCAGCTAGTAATTTCCCATCAGCTGAGCCAGCAGGGCATCCCTTGGGCGGATTTCATCTCCCGAGATGTTTTTACACAGCCACATTCAGGGCCTGTGGCAGTTCATGAGGAGGGAGGGCCATCACATCAGCCCGAGACTAGCATCCCGAGACACATGGCTTCTTCTCCTCGGGTCACATATCAGAGAGGTCACAGGACCTTATTTGCAGCAGCCCGACGAGTACTTTCTCTACAGCCAGTGGAAGGGGTCTCGTCTTCATCATCAGAGCAGCGAGTGTTATCTCCACATCAGGTGGAAGGGGCCTCGCTTTCTTCATCGGCACAGGCAGTACGAGAGGGCAAGCAGCCCATGGTTGAGGATGAGGCAGTTGGCGAGGCACATGATGATTTCACTGGTCGTGATGCTCATTCTCCTCCTTCTTCAGATTTCTATGAGCTCAAGGAAGAGAACCTTGTGTTGCAGCGGAAGCTTGAGATGGCTCAGTGGACTATCACTTATTTAGAGCAGCGGACCAAACAGCTGGAGACCGAGAAGGAGTTGGATGAGTTATGGAGGATTCGATTCGACCGAGACATCAACCGCAGGAGGCCTGGGGACCCATTGCCCAAGGATAGAGAGTTATTGCTCATCCGAGCAAATTGGCGCTTGGAGGGACTGTTAGAGAAGGCAAACCGTGACAAAGAGCTGCTCCGGAACATGAAGACACACTACTGGGCAAGATTACATGTTTGCAAGGCGAGAATGAAAATTCTCCAAAGAGAGCTGTCAGAGGCCCGGAAGAAGAAGAAAAGGACAAATCCACTCCGCATATTGGCTGAGGCATCCCTCACTCATCATGGTACTGATCAGCCTTGATCTAACATCAAAATCTGAAAATTTTGAGAATTTTGGAGCATTTTGCAAATTTTTGGTAAAATTACAGGTTTTGCCCACGGTTTGGTCTCACCCCGGGTGAGACCATTTTGAAGGGCTGCTCGGAATTTTGCAAACTTGGCATTTTTGGAAAGGGCATGCAAAAAGAAAAATTACCAGTACTTGGGGGCAGCCTAATTTTGAGTTTTGAGCCTCCAAAAGCTCAAAATACACCTTAAAAATGACTTTCTGCCCACTTTTTGAGTTGCAGAAAGTGACCTTGGGAGAAATGGTTTTTGAGGGGTCAAATCAACACCAAATCCAGAAATTCCACTTGGGATGGAAAGTAGACAGGCCAAGCTTTCCAATGAGCCATCTTGCACCTGATTTGGATCAGTGGAACCCACTCAAAAGTAGCTGCAAAGGGGCGCGACCAGAACTTCCAGGGGCGCGACCAAAACCTCCAGATTTGCCAATTTTTTACTAGTTCGGCCAGAAAAGCACTATTTTCACTTTGGTTGACTATTTGGGCATGTAAATGATGGATTATTGTGTAAATTTCATGGCATTAGATACTTTTACTCTTCTTTACCACTTCTAGAAGCTTCTTTGATGTAAATAGTGAATATTTAATGCATAGATAAGCTTCCTAAGTTTTAGAGGTAAGTTGTTGAGCTGGCCTATTATCTAGTGACTGATTTAGAATTAGTTGCAACAGCTCCTAGGAAGCTGAGCTCGACCCCTAGAGGTGGGGAAAGAGGTTTGACCTTCTATATTATGCCTTCTCTTTCTCATTTTGTTGGTTGGACTCTAGAGGGAGAAGTGCTATTGTATTTTTGACTTGTATTTTCTGCAATTTGAGGAAAAGGAAGGCCAGGGTTTTGCAGACTTCATTGTGGATTCTTGTGGATTATTATGTTGATGGTGTGTCTCCTACTGTTATTGTAAGTGTGTTTATGTGTTCCATTTCTTGATCTCTTGCTGCTATTTAAACAAAAGAAGTGATAAAGTTTGAATTCATGCATGCCATGCTCAGCTTTCAATTTTGTTTAAAATTTATGTTTTCCACTGTCTAGAGAGGATTCGAATTCATTGTTTGCCCTCTTTAGCCTCTCTTCTTTCTTCCCTGATCATCTCTTTCAGTTAAAGGCATCAGCATAGACTCCTACCTTGCCCCAAAGACCCACCTGCAAAAACTGAGCTCAATCCCCGCACCCTAAATTGCACTCCCTCCAATTGCCACCAAAAACCCAAAAAATCTTTAAATCAACCCCCCTTATCAATTTACTAGCCTAATATCTTTGATCCTAATTGGTCAGCTTATTATATTATAAGATCTATCAAATCTGACCCGAGAGAGCCTTCTCATACCTCGTAGGGCTAGCTACGAGGTGAAATGGTTTGATGTAGCCTTGAGAGTTTGTCTATCTCAGCCTAGGTGAATTTCAAGCGCTAACATATTGGCGACCATACTGGGGAAGAACATCTAAATCTTTGCTCATTGAGTGTGTTGTTTCATAAGTCTTAGACGGAGCCTGAAGTTACGCCAGAAGCCTTTGAAAACGCTCTTGTTTTACATCAGCGTTAGTAGATAAACGCTGCTTCAGTCTATCTCCGTGGGATTTGTGAACATAGCGCTTCAGTGACATCTTTATTCCAGTATCATTATGGACTCTAAGCTTCAGATGATAAGCTAAGAGTTTCTATTTGG
Source organism: Pinus tabuliformis (assembly GCA_031772625.1). Classification (NCBI taxonomy): domain Eukaryota; kingdom Viridiplantae; phylum Streptophyta; class Pinopsida; order Pinales; family Pinaceae; genus Pinus; species Pinus tabuliformis. Next base: position 898,993,281 of record CM062808.1, read on the forward strand.
CTGAGTGGTTTTTCCTTTCCTCGTTTATTTGTATTTACAAGCTGGCTTCTGATCCAAAATTGATTGTTAGATCTAATTCATCGCCTGCTGTAATTAAATATTTTGAAGATCTTGATTTCGACGAGGATTTTGAATTGTCATTGTTTAAATCTAAATCTGAAAGTGCACTCGATACTTTGGTTCTTGATCCTGACTTTGCAGCTGTGATTGACCTCGAAAGGCATAACAAAGTGGTTGAATCTTATATTTTGCGGCATCTTCAAAGTAGTATACATGCTTCAACTCTTGTTGATTTTATTGAAAACATATCTGATCATATTGGGTCTACTATTGATCAAGCTGAAAATCTTCAAACTTCCCTCACGGCTCATCGAGCTTCTTTCCCTCCTTTCATCTCTATTTCACCTGTTTCGCCTATAGTTACACTTCCCGATACCCCTGTTGGTTCACCTCCATCTACACCTCAAACTCCATCATCACCTTTATCTCCGCCAACATCCCTTCCCCTTATCACAACCCCTGTTATTATACTTCCACCTCCTCCTCATCATACTCCTTCTACTCCTCCACCTCCCCCGCCTAGAGTCATGGCTGCCCGATTTGCTCCCCTTGTTCTCCCTGCAAACCTTCATGACATGCCAGCTGACTACCAGAGCAAGATACCAATGTTTGATGGCACTCCACAGAGTGTCTCAGCTCAGCAGCATGTTGACCGGATGACTACCTTTTTTGATCTGTATGAATTGGATGAGGAAGATGTTACCATGAGGTTGTTCGTTCAGACTTTTGGAGGAGAGGTCCAGAAATGGTTCAGAGGGTTGAGAGCAAATAGTATTGTTTCTTTGGAAGCACTTCAAACACAATTCTTGGACAGATGGGAAATCAGAAAGGATCCGCTGCAAATCAATGCCGAATATAACAACCTTAAGAGAAATCCGGGTGAGTCCGTTCAAGACTACATCATAAGATTTAATGCAGTGTATAATGCTATACCAGATGATCTTAAGCCTTCTCGAAAATCTGCCTTGCTCAAGTTCCCGGATGGTTTCGATCCGGAGATGGCCTACTCACTGCGGGACCGAGATCCTCCTACTTTGGAGGAAATGCAGAAAATTGCAGTCAGTGTGGAGGCTAATTTGAATGACAAAAGGGCAAGAATGAAGGCGGAAAAGAAGGTCACAATCAAAGAGGAGGTAGCATCCACTTCTCAAGTTATTCGGAAAATGGAAGAGATGTCAAAGGCACTCCAAAATCTCAGTCTTGGCAAACCGGAACCACAAGTTCGAAATCCGAACTTTAGAGGCCAACAACAGCAGCCCCAATATAGGATAAAACAGCGGGAGCCACGAGGACAAGAGGCAGCAGTACAGCAACCGATCCAACCCCCATTTCAGCAAAACTATGTCACTCAAGAATCTGAAGATGAGGGTGAAGGTCCCGGTGAAGAAAATCATTTTTTCACTCCCGATGACATGCCCACTTACATCACGGAAGAAGACGAGCTGGTAAGTAATGCTTATGCGCCTCGAGATGAGCATTACATTCTATCTAATGATGTGGCACTTCAAGATGAGTCTGAGGAATATCAAAGAGGTTATCTAAATGCCTTATCAGCTCAACAAGGCAAAGAGAGACAGCTGAGAAACCGAACAGTACCTATACATCCACTTCAAAAGAAGGCAGAAAATGCGGCAAAGAATGGTGCTGATGTTCCGCAAAGAAAAGGTAAAGAAATCATGGATTCTTCATCAGCCCCAACAGCTCCAGCAAACAAGATGGATCAGCCATCAAATGTACCTAAAGATAGAGCAGAAAAAAGAGATAATCCGGCCAAAGAAAGTGAAAGAAGTCAAGCGTTCAGCATTGAGAATGAAGTCTCAAAATTGAAATTGTCCATTCCACTTACTGAAGTCATGAAGAACACTACTTACAGAGCACAAATTTCTAAGATGTTCAATACTGATCCAATGTTAGATGCGGTTAATGTGGAGGATGATCAGCCGGAATTGATCTTTGGGCCAGCTCTCAATGGTGAGTCACCGGAAAGCGATGTCCCGCCATTCTATATCAGCTTGAGAATTCATGATTATGTGCTTCATAATGCTATGTTCGATTCGGGAGCATCACACAATTTAATGCCCAAGGCAATAATGGAGAAGTTGGGACTTGATATAACTCGTAACTACCATGATCTATACTCATTTGATTCCAGCCGAGTTAGATGCATCGGTCTGATTAAAGATTTAGTTGTTAGCTTGGATCAAATTCCCGCAAAGAATCTCTTGATGGATGTGGTAGTAGCGGACATTCCGCCAAGGTTTGGCATGCTTCTTTCAAGGTCATGGGGATCAAAACTCAAAGGCACTTTACAGCTGGACTTTTCATATGCCACTATTCCGGTGTTTGGACAAATGAGGAAAGTCTATCGAGAGCAAAAGATGAAGTATATGATTACAAGCAAGGAAAAACCGGTAAATCATCCTGTAAACTATGTACAGACAGATCTAGAGTCCTATGTTTTATTTGCTGATAGTTTTAATGAAGTAAATAGTCAATTAGTTCAGATAGAAGATATCCCAGGCATTGCTGAAGATGTTAGAGAAGTATTGAGAACGGAAAGCAAAGAAAAGGCTGCTGTCATAAAGTCAATTGCTGAGATAAATGGACAGCAAGTCATGACTGAAACAACATCACAAGTACAGCCCTTGGATGATGATGAAGATGGTCTTTGGACCATGGATTTCGACGGGGCAGTGGGCAGCGATGGAGCAGGCATTGGCGTATGGATCCGCAGCCCATTTTCAGTCTCTAAACAAGTTCCAATTAAGGTACAAGTTTGCTCTTATAAATTGGCTTTTGATTGTTCAAATAATGAAGCTGAATATGAGGCCCTTATAGCTGGTTTGAAAATCCTCCGGAAATTAAAAGCAAAGAAGATAGCAATTTATGGCGACTCCGAGTTAGTCATCAAACAAGTAAAGGGGGAATTTCAAGCTAAACATCCTCGTATGCGGGCTTATCGCAATGCTGTTCTAGATATTTTGAAGCGGTTTTCAGAGCATACTTTAACATGCATACCCCAGATACAAAATGGAGTTGCCGATGCTTTGGCTAAGGCAGCAAGCAATTTAAAGATACCAATGAATTCAAGTAACAAGTTTGAAATCTATGTAAAACACCGCCCCACAATCCCGGACAACCAAAGGAATTGGCAAGTCTTTCAGGATGATGAGGAAATCAAAGACTTCTTGCATGGAGAAGGAAAGTTTGAAGAAATCTCAATTGACATGGAGCCTGAAGGAATAAATCAAATGGATGTTTTGCAGCTGAAAGACAATCATATTCCAAAGGGACTGATTCCTTTAGAAGAGCTTTTTGATCAAGACGATGTGGCTCGCAAGCCAACTTTGATGCCAACCGAAGAAGGTGTGGAAGATGTCAACCTTGGGACAGTGGAACATCCAAAGATGGTGAAATTATCGAAGGCCCTGCCACCCAAGGTAAGGAATCAATACATTAGATTGCTGTCATCATTTACTAATGTATTCGCTTGGGATTATTCAGATCTAAAGACTTATGATACAAGCATAATTCAACACACTATTCCAATCAAACAAAATCAGAAACCTTTTCGGCAGAAGTTGCGGAGGATCAATCCCAAGTTGCTGCCCTTGATTGAAAAAGAGGTAAATAGACTTTATCAATCCGGAATTATAGTTCCCGTTCGCTTTTCAGATTGGATTTCTAATCTAGTGCCAGTGAGGAAGAAAACCGGTGAGATTCGGTTATGCATAGATTTTAGAAATTTGAACAAGGTATCTCTCAAAGATAACTATCCGCTGCCAAAGATGGATCACATATTGCAGCGAGTATTAGGTGCCTCCAAGATGTCATTGTTGGATGGATACTCCGGCTACAATCAGATCCTGGTCCATGAGGATGACCGTGATAAGACAGCCTTCACTACACCTTGGGGAACATTTCATTATGCTAAAATGCCTTTTGGTTTAAAGAATGCAGGTGCAACATTTCAGCGAGCTATGGACATGGCTTTTGCCAATGAAAAGGACATATTTTTAGTTGTTTATCTTGATGACTTAACGGTATTTTCTAAATCCGATGAGGAGCATCTTTTTCATTTGACGAAAGTTTTTCAAAAATGCAGAAAATATGGCATCTCTTTAAATCCAAAAAAGAGTCTCTTCGCCATGAGTGAAGGTAAATTGTTGGGACATATCATTTCCAAAGATGGTATACGTATTGATCCCGCAAGAGTGGAGGCAATTCAGCAGCTAGAACAGCCCCGAAACAAGAAGGAGATACAATCTTTTAATGGTAAATTGAATTTTCTGCGTCGCTTCATTCCTAATCTTGCAGAGCACTTAAGAGAAATGACTAACATGCTTCGGAAGGACAGCGAGATCAAATGGACTGAGGAGGCAGTCAAATCCTTCAACTTAATCAAGGTAATCTTGTCTTCAGCCCCGACCTTAATCAGCCCTGATTATACTCAGGATTTCATATTGTTTTCTTTCGCTTCCGAGCATACACTAGCAGCAGTTTTGATGCAAAAAAGAGAGGGTGTTGAAAGGCCAATTGCATTTTTCAGCCGGATCATTAGAGATGGGGCATTAAACTATAACATCATTGAGAAACAAGCGCTGGCCCTGATTAAAGCATTGAAAGATTTCCGGGTTTATATTCTTCATTCTCATGTCTTAGCTTATGTTCCTAGTGCAGCGGTAAAGGATGTCTTGGTACAAACAGAGCCGGAAGGTAGGAGAGGCAAGTGGATTGCTGCTCTCCTGGAGTATGATGTTGAAATCAAGCCAACCAAGCTGGTTAAAGGACAAGGACTTGCTAAACTAATGGCTGAAACAAACCTACATGCGCTTGACATCAACTTGATTGCAGCCTTGTCCGATGGTGAAGGAGAAAATTCAGCGGTTCAGGTATCAGACATTTTCATTAATTCTCCTTGGTATACTGATATAGTATATGTACTTCAGAATGTGTCCGCGCCTCCTGGAATGTCAAAGAACAAAGCAAGGACTTTGAAATTGAAGGCCGCTAAGTTTTGCATCATGAAATCAGCATTGTATTGGAAAGATCCCGGAGGCATCCTACTGAATTGTTTGGTTGAAGAAGAAGCGAAAACAACGGTAGAAGACTTCCATAAAGGTGATTGTGGAGGTCATTTATTTTGGAAAACTACAGCCAACAAGATTTTGAGAGCTGGTTTCTATTGGCCATCCCTTTTTTCTGATGTATACAAAGCGGTGAAGAGCTGCCATGAGTGCCAAATATTTCAAGGGAAACAAAGATTGCAGCCATTGCCACTCAAGCCGGTGGAAATTAGTGCGCCTTTTCAGCAGTGGGGCCTTGATTTCATTGGTGAAATACACCCAGCTTCATCCGGGCAGCATAGATGGATTTTGACTGCTACCGACTACTTCACCAAGTGGATAGAAGCAGTTCCTACTCGACAGGCCACAGACTCGGTAATTATCTCCTTTCTTGAAACTAATATCTTGTCCCGTTTTGGCTGTCCATTCAAATTGATCACGGATAATGCAGTTGCTTTCAAGTCAAATAAGATGGTGGATTTTTGTTATAAGTACAATATCAGTTTGGGTCACTCCACCGCCTATCATCTGCAAGGTAATGGGCTGGCCGAATCATCAAATAAATCACTAGTAAACATTATCAAAAAGATGCTGGAGATCAACAAGAAAAGTTGGCACAAGAAGTTGGTCAATGCACTGTGGGCTGATCGGGTGAGCCAAAAGAGATCAATAGGAATGTCGCCATTTGAGATTGTTTACGGGGTTGATGCAGTTTTTCCTACATCACTTAGTGTACCAGTCGCAAAGTTAATCCAAGAAACGAGAGAAGACATGGATCCAATGCAACGGAGAATCAGTCAAATGGTCCACCTACAGCAGACAAGGGAAGAAGTCCTCCAAAACTCTTTGAAGCTGCAAGAACGTATCAAGAAGATTTATGATAAGAAGGCAAAATCAGAAAATTTTCAACTAGAAGATGTTGTTTTGAGATGGGATGCTCGAAACGAGGACAAAGGTAAACACGGTAAGTTTGATAATCTGTGGAAAGGTCCTTTTAAGATTGCTGCATATCGTGGTCCTAATGCTTTCCTTCTTAAGGAGTTGAATGGCGATGAATGTCCCGGTGGGTCGGTGAATGGCCGGCTTCTCAAGAGATATCATGTTTGAACAATGCTACTCTAAATCATCTTCATTGTACATATCATTTTACTTTACTACAGCAAGCGTGAACTGATCTTTCATTCTTGGTTTGGGGGCCCGAAGTGAAGGCTATAATTCCAAGCATGAAGATTGGTTGGTGTGGGATTTCAGTTTGTTTATTTTCTGCAAAAAGTCAGTTTGTTTGAGTCATAGTCCTTTCAAAGTTTTCAGTTTATAGTCAAGTCAAATAAAGTCTTTTTGAGTTGGTTATTTTTTCTATTAGTTGACTCCATTGCCCAATGAATAAAGCACTGGTCTGCTCTCCCAAGAGGTCTGAGGTTCTTGGCACCTCCAAGGAGCTACCATCCCCATTGGAGCCAATGTTAGTGTCGGTCTTGAGCCCTCCATCAGTGATCAATAACTCTTTGCATATGCATTTATAGGTGTCTCATCAGTGTCAGTTTTGCATCCCGCTAGGCATGCCATAACACTGAATGGAGGAGCTGGTCTTTGTCTTCTTGGCTTTGCTGGATCAGGTCATACAACAATGTAATTGAGTCAGGCTTGTTCTTGTTTTTGTCTTAAGGTCCCATGGTCTTAGGTCTAGGGTTTTGAGTCAAAATCATTTCAAGGTCATGAGTCATGGTCAGTAGGTGCCCAGCAAGCCGGAAGGAGTCTTGTACATACGTTTCATTATCATTTTCTTCAGCTATAGCTCATTTTATGCCTTGGGTTTAAAAACCCTGTTTTTAAGTCCAAGGCCATGTGGAAATTTGAAAAAATAAAGAAATTCTCAAAAATTTGTAAAAGTGCCGGCAATAACCCTGGTTCCTTCACTACAGTCCCTCAGGTGGTCAACCTGCAAAAAGAAAGGAGTCAAACGCATCAAAAGGCTCATTTCAGGACAAAATGACTCCAAAACAGTGTTAAAAAAGAATGTCCAAGTGGAAACATTAGAAAGTGGGTTCTAAAGTTAAATTTTTTTTGAAATGAACCTATAAAAGCAATTTTCCCTCTTTAGTTACTCTTATTGTGCATATGAAGGTCAAAAATTCATGTTAGAGGCAAGAGGAGGCAACTCGGGCAAAATTCTGCAAATTACAAGGGTAATTCTGCTGCGCGACCACGTGGGTGGGCGCGACCAAAAAAAGGCCAACGCGCTGTGTTAAATTACACAGGCGCGACCAAACGGAGGGGTGAGACCAAACTGGCAGCTTGCGCGACCAAAAAGTCTGCCCGCCCTAAAAACTCACCCAAACGCCAAATCTCCCTCAAATTTGCTCGATTTTGTTATTTATGTCTCTTCCACGTGTTGTGTGATGGTTTTGTGGTTGCAAAGGAAGGTAATGCTCATGATTTTATGCAAGGAATCAATAGAGAATAAGCTAAATGACTTGATGTTTTGCAAGCAATATGTATGACAGTTTGTTTGTTTTTCAAGGCAATTTTTTTCCTTATATCCCTCCATTCATTTTCCCAAAATTAAATTACAGATGTTAACATGTTATATTTGTTAATCTCATTTGCAAATTAGTCATACCAAACCTGCCCCTTAAATCCTATCAAATCCTACCCCTAAATCATGTGCAAACCCTAGTCCTTTCAAACCCTACAAACCCTACCTTTTCCCCATGTTATATGATTAAAACCCTACTCTCTCTACACAGCAAATTTGCATACATTAATACACAGCAAAGTAAAAAAGAAAACATTGTAAAAAAAACAAAAAGAAAAGTGATGACAAGGCATGCACATAAGAAATTGTAAAAACAGTGAAAATGTCATTTGCATAGCCTTATAAAAAATAAAGAAAAGTGTCATCTTGCTGTGTATATGTCAAAGATTCAAAGCTGTGTTAAAGTCATCACAAAATTCATCAAAAATACAGCTGCATAATTGTCAAAGGAAACAGTTTTGTTGTGTTAGGGTTTCTCATTAGCATGGTATCATCTCTCTATCCATAAAACTCTGTTTTTCCCTATCCATTCCTTATATTAAAACCCTAATTCAATTGCATTTCCCTTCATTAAAACTCCTTATGCAATTGAATGTCCCTCCCTATGATCAAAGCACATAGTGAAACCCTAATTCCCTATGGTAAAGCATGATGGAAACTGCCAGCACCATGGAAAGACTGCTGTTATGAAAATTGTTTGGCAGATTTTGGTGATGGGTTTTATTGTCTCCTTAAACCTATTTCTCTATATCCCCTCATCTCCCTAACTCACAAGACATCATACTCTATTTCCATTGCAAACCTATCACCGTAACCCTTCCCTCCCTTGGTGATCAAACATACAAAATCACTGTTTCCCAAAAGCATTGAATGGCCATTCTAAAAGTTATAAAAAACAGAGTATGCTCTTAATAGACATTCAAAGACAAAATGAAATGAGCAGCCTGTTAAATGTTGATATTTGATGCTGCCTTATCCCCCTATGCCCATGACATCCTTCCTTCCATCATGATGAAAATTCTATATTGTCCTTTCCCTTGGTGATTAAAAATCACAGTTTCCCTAAATAAAGTATTGATTTGCAAATGATGAAAGATGAGATGGCATGTTTAACATTATGTGATGTTTTCCTTCAGAATTCCCTGCTTATATATATATTTTTTCCCTTTCCTATATGTAAATTCCCTCCCCTAACATATCCCTCATGATGTTTCCCCTTGAAAACAGCATACTTCACAGCATTTTGCAGGCAGGGCAGCGGTCAATTTGACTTGTTTTTTCCACCTTGCTCAATAACACCATGTCAACCACTGAGACTAATGAGCAAGGTGATGACCGATCATCATCTTCTGAGATTCATACACAGCAGAGGCCTCGTAGGGGAGGCAAGGGTGGTCATCACAGGAGGGAAGAGCCCACATCATTGACAGAGTTGCAGGCTTGCCCATTGGCAGTGTCTTGTTTTCAGCATATGGCTTGTTTTCAGTTTTGTGAGAGGCTGTCACACATCCAGCATCACAGAGACTTGGCCCGGTTGTTTGTCCTCCATCTCCATGACAGGCAGGTCACCCTTGCAGGGGTAAATTTTGTGTTTTCTCCAGAGGCTATCACAGATGCTACCGGGATACCCAATGTGGGTGAGGTATGGCCAAAGCGCAAATGGGTAGACCTGGTATACTATGAGCCATATGTTAGGCCTGCCTATGTGCATCACTTGACAAGGAACTTTCCTATCAAGTTCCTCCGAGCAGAGTATATAGACACCATGAGACTCATTATGCACTACTTCACATGCGAGGGGAGATTCTCACGAGTATTTTCTTGTCATATCCGCATGATGATGCACTTCACTAGAGTGAGGATGATGAACATCTCGGCATACTTATTTCATGACATTCAGAGGATAGCCACTACCTTTCGGAGACAGACTCCAGTACAGCAGCTCCGGAGCCTATGCCATCATGGTCTTATTCAGCTAGTAGTTTCCCATCAGCTGAGCCAGCAGGGCATCCCTTGGGCGGATTTCATCTCCCGAGATGTTTTCACACAGCCACATTCAGGGCCTGTGGCAGTTCATGAGGAGGGAGGGCCATCACATCAGCCCGAGACCAGCATCCCGAGACACATGGCTTCTTCTCCTCGGGTCACATATCAGAGAGGTCACAGGACCTTATTTGCAGCAGCCCGACGAGTACTTTCTCTACAGCCAGTGGAAGGGGTCTCGTCTTCATCATCAGAGCAGCGAGTGTTATCTCCACATCAGGTGGAAGGGGCCTCGCTTTCTTCATCGGCACAGGCAGTACGAGAGGGCAAGCAGCCCATGGTTGAGGATGAGGCAGTTGGCGAGGCACATGATGATTTCACTGGTCGTGATGCTCATTCTCCTCCTTCTTCAGATTTCTATGAGCTCAAGGAAGAGAACCTTGTGTTGCAGCGGAAGCTTGAGATGGCTCAGTGGACTATCACTTATTTAGAGCAGCGGACCAAACAGCTGGAGACCGAGAAGGAGTTGGATGAGTTATGGAGGATTCGATTCGACCGAGACATCAACCGCAGGAGGCCTGGGGACCCATTGCCCAAGGATAGAGAGTTATTGCTCATCCGAGCAAATTGGCGCTTGGAGGGACTGTTAGAGAAGGCAAACCGTGACAAAGAGCTGCTCCGGAACATGAAGACACACTACTGGGCAAGATTACATGTTTGCAAGGCGAGAATGAAAATTCTCCAAAGAGAGCTGTCAGAGGCCCGGAAGAAGAAGAAAAGGACAAATCCACTCCGCATCTTGGCTGAGGCATCCCTCACTCATCATGGTACTGATCAGCCTTGATCTAACATCAAAATCTGAAAATTTTGAGAATTTTGGAGCATTTTGCAAATTTTTGGTAAAATTACAGGTTTTGCCCACGGTTTGGTCTCACCCCGGGTGAGACCATTTTGAAGGGCTGCTCGGAATTTTGCAAACTTGGCATTTTTGGAAAGGGCATGCAAAAAGAAAAATTACCAGTACTTGGGGGCAGCCTAATTTTGAGTTTTGAGCCTCCAAAAGCTCAAAATACACCTTAAAAATGACTTTCTGCCCACTTTTTGAGTTGCAGAAAGTGACCTTGGGAGAAATGGTTTTTGAGGGGTCAAATCAACACCAAATCCAGAAATTCCACTTGGGATGGAAAGTAGACAGGCCAAGCTTTCCAATGAGCCATCTTGCACCTGATTTGGATCAGTGGAACCCACTCAAAAGTAGCTGCAAAGGGGCGCGACCAGAACTTCCAGGGGCGCGACCAAAACCTCCAGATTTGCCAATTTTTTACTAGTTCGGCCAGAAAAGCACTATTTTCACTTTGGTTGACTATTTGGGCATGTAAATGATGGATTATTGTGTAAATTTCATGGCATTAGATACTTTTACTCTTCTTTACCACTTCTAGAAGCTTCTTTGATGTAAATAGTGAATATTTAATGCATAGATAAGCTTCCTAAGTTTTAGAGGTAAGTTGTTGAGCTGGCCTATTATCTAGTGACTGATTTAGAATTAGTTGCAACAGCTCCTAGGAAGCTGAGCTCGACCCCTAGAGGTGGGGAAAGAGGTTTGACCTTCTATATTATGCCTTCTCTTTCTCATTTTGTTGGTTGGACTCTAGAGGGAGAAGTGCTATTGTATTTTTGACTTGTATTTTCTGCAATTTGAGGAAAAGGAAGGCCAGGGTTTTGCAGACTTCATTGTGGATTCTTGTGGATTATTATGTTGATGGTGTGTCTCCTACTGTTATTGTAAGTGTGTTTATGTGTTCCATTTCTTGATCTCTTGCTGCTATTTAAACAAAAGAAGTGATAAAGTTTGAATTCATGCATGCCATGCTCAGCTTTCAATTTTGTTTAAAATTTATGTTTTCCACTGTCTAGAGAGGATTCGAATTCATTGTTTGCCCTCTTTAGCCTCTCTTCTTTCTTCCCTGATCATCTCTTTCAGTTAAAGGCATCAGCATAGACTCCTACCTTGCCCCAAAGACCCACCTGCAAAAACTGAGCTCAATCCCCGCACCCTAAATTGCACTCCCTCCAATTGCCACCAAAAACCCAAAAAATCTTTAAATCAACCCCCCTTATCAATTTACTAGCCTAATATCTTTGATCCTAATTGGTCAGCTTATTATATTATAAGATCTATCAAATCTGACCCGAGAGAGCCTTCTCATACCTCGTAGGGCTAGCTACGAGGTGAAATGGTTTGATGTAGCCTTGAGAGTTTGTCTATCTCAGCCTAGGTGAATTTCAAGCGCTAACAATACCAAAGGCTGTTATAATACAATGGTAATGTTTTTCCTTATTCTGAGTTATAAAAGAGTAGCTAGTATCGGTCTCTGTTTAAGTTATAGAGTTACTCTCTTTTTTTTATTTATTCTCAGGAAAGGAACAGCTAATACTAGTCTCTGTCCGAGTTATAGAGTTTATCCTTCTTTATCATTTATCCTCAAGAAAAGAACAGCTAATATTAGTCTCTCTCCGAGTTAAAGAAATTAATATTCTTTACCTTCTATACTCAAGAAAGAACAGCTAACAACCGTCTCTGTCCGAGTCATAGATATTACTCTTCTTATCATATATTTTCAAGAAAATAGCAGTTATTATCAGTGGTTTTCCTTCAACACAGAATAATAACAGAAGTATTTCTAGTAGATGCATGCATTGTGAGACATACCTGCTCTTCCGCAACCTACTTGTAATTGCTTGCCAAACCTCCCGACCGTAGGAAGACTTCTCTTTGATCTTCCACCCCCAAGCACTTGCAGGTCCTACTTGACCGCAATAACACTGGACTCGCCAGTAAACGCTATCTGATCCTAACCAGACTTAGCGTGCACAGGAAATTCTTTTCCTCTTATGCCATCTGATCCTAACCAGACTTGGAAATTCCCCTTTTTCCTCTGGGGTCTCAACTACCTCAAGGTAGTTAGGGTTCCAGCATAACTGACTCATCAGTTACTTAACCAAGATTAATCATAACTCAGTTCCAATAATGTCAACACAATTATTTTTCATTAACACAAATTTAATAACCAGAATATAAATATAATTTCAAATAAAGTCTCTTGTTCCATAATTACTTTTATCATTTACCAACATTACTTTTCACAGGGGATATTACATCTCCCCCTCCTGAAAGTCTACATCGTCTTGATGTTGTTGTTTACCCAAAAACAGTCTGGGATAACCATCCCGCTTCATTTGTTCATCTTCCCAGGTGGCCTCTTCAGGCCCAAAGTGCTGCCACTGCACCTTAACCTGGCTGATGACCTTTTTCCGCAGCTCGACTCTTCTCTGATCTAATATGTTCACTGGTTCGACCAGGAACTCTCCTTCCGGTTCCACCTGAAACACATAACAATTAAATCAGTTGTTTACTAGTATTTATTTCAGTTTACAGCTTTATGACAGTCTTTCCTCACCTGAATGTCCTGCCAACTTATTACATGTCTAGGGTCATACACATATCTCTTTAAAACTGATACATGGAAGACATTATGAACCCGAATATGGCTGGGTAGGGCGAGCTGATAGGCTACAGGCCCCACTCGTGCCAGAATTTGGAATGGTCCACAAAAACGTGGTGCCAATTTGGCACAGGCATTCCATTGGAGGGTACTCTTCCTGGGTCGAACTCTGATGTATACATGTTCACCCACTTGATACTCTTTAAAGGTTCTCTTCCGGTCTGCAAAATTCTTCTGCCTATCTTGTGCCATCTTTAAATTAGCTCGAACCTTTTTCACCATGACTTCCATCTCTTCCAACATTTCAGGTCCTAACAAGAATTTGTCCTCCGGTCCACCCCAACTGGAGGGTGTGCGGCACTTCCGGCCGTAAAGTACCTCAAATGGGCTCATCTTCAAGGACGAGTGATAGCCATTATTATAGGCGAATTCTACTAGGTGTAGGTACTCCTCCCATCGTGTAGGCTGCTGCATCACATAAGTTCTCAACATGTCCTCCAACACTTGATTCACTCGCTCAGTCTGTCCGTCAGTTTGCGGATGATAGGCGGTGCTGAAACTCAACTGAGTTCCTAGACCTTCAAATAAGGTCCTCCAAAAAGCTGAGGTGAACTTAACATCACGATCAGATATTATTACTTTCAGCAACCCATGTAGTTTAAATATATTTTTCATAAAAATGTTTGCGATTTGAGCTGCACGATAAGTGGATTGAACCGGTATAAAGTGAGCTGCCTTACTGAGTTTATCCACTACTACCATTATCGAATCATTATTCTTTTTGGATTTCGGCAAACCGGTAATAAAGTCCATGGTTATGGTCTCCCATTTCCATTCTGGTATGGGTATTGGCTGTAGCAGTCCTGCAGGATGCTGATGTTCAGCTTTCACTTGCTGACACTCCAAACAGCGCGCCAGGTATTCTACAACATCCTTCTTCATGCCTGGCCAATAATACTCCTTCCTTAGTGAGGTGATTAATTTCTGGTAACCAGGATGTCCTGCATAAGGACTTCTATGCTTCTCATCCAAAATCTTTTCTTTAATACTGCTCTGATTGGGTACATAAATCTTCTTTTGAAAACACAACAAGTCGGCTGCATTCAAGGTATAACCTTGTTGTATGGAACGGGCATCTGAATTCTGCACCAAATGCTTCTTTTGCAAATAACTCTGATCTTGCGCCGACGCCACCTCAATCTCTTGGTCAAGAGTGGACCATCCTTGACTGATACCAATCTCATAAATGCAATGCACTTTTCGACTTAGTGCATCAGCTACTCTGTTCTCCTTTCCCTTTAGGTGCTTAATTTCGAAATCGAAATTTCCCAAAAAGTCCACCCATCTTGCTTGTCTTGCATTTAAAGTGGGTTGACTAAAGTAACTAGTCAAACTGTGGTGATCCGTCATTAACAGAAACTTTCTCCCTACTAAATAATGGCGCCACATTTTCAGAGCATGGATCACAGCAGTTAATTCCAGGTCATAGGCAGAATATTTCTGCTCATGCTCCTTCAACTTCCTGGATTCATAGGCAATCACTTTGCCTTCCTGCATTAATACTCCGCCCACGCCCTCCTTACTGGCATCTGTGCAGACTACATATTCCTTTTCGGGATCTGCCACACACAGCACAGGTGCTGTGGTAAGTAAATGCTTGAGCTGTTCGAAGCTCCGCTGACACTCCGTTGTCCACTTAAACACTTTTCCCTTCTTTTGCAAGGAGGTAATGGGGAAGGCAACTCTAGAAAAACCTTCTACAAACCGTCGATAATATCCAGCCAGCCCCATGAAAGATCGAATGTCTGCTACATCCTTGGGTGTAGGCCAATCCATTATGGTTTTAATCTTTTCAGGGTCTACGGCTATACCTTCCTTTGTAATAATGTGACCCAAATACTGGATCTATTCTTTATAGAAATCACATTTGCTGAATTTTCCATATAACTGATGCTCCCGCAAAGTCTGTAACACTATCCTTAGATGTTCCTCATGCTCTTTCCTATTCCGGGAGTAGATAAGTATATCATCAATAAAGATCAATACAAATTTGTCTAAGTATTGATGAAATACACTATTCATTAAACACATAAACGTTGCAGGCGCATTAGTTAACCCAAAAGGCAGTACCACAAACTCGTAATGTCCATAACGAGTACGAAAAGCGGTCTTGGCTATGTCTTCATCTTTTATTCTAATCTGGTGGTATCCTGATCTCAAGTCGATCTTAGAGAAGATGGTCGCCCCCTTCACCTGATCAAACAGCTCGTCAATGCGGGGTAGTGGATATTTGTTTTTAACTGTTAACTTATTCAACTGTCTATAGTCAATGCACATTCGCAGAGTCCCATCCTTCTTCCGCACAAACAGTACAGGAGCTCCCCAAGGAGAGACGCTGGGGCGGATGTACTTCTTTTCCAGCAGCTCTTGCAGCTGCATTTTTAACTCAGTTAACTCCGGCACACTCATCCGATAAGGTGCTCGGGATACTGGGGCTGCTCCGGGTACCAGCTCAATGGTGAAGTCCAGATCCCTTCTGGGTGGCAGCCCTGGAATCTCTTCAGGAAATACATCTGCAAATTCTTGCACTACTGGTATATCTTTAACAGTTGCAATCTTATCCCCAGAATCTGCAAACCCCACTTGCACTGCATAAATCTGGCATTTATTCCGGATACACTTAACCAGCTGAGAGGCTGTGATCGGCCGAATCTGCACTGGCTTCTGAATGCCTTGAATTTCTTTTCCCACACCCAGCTCATCTCTGTAAGAAACTGTTTTTGTTTTACAATTAATTACAGACCACCGTCGTTCCAACCAGTCCATTCCTATCAGCACGTCATAGGAACCAAGAGGGAGTACATTTAACTCAGTTGTTATGGTTTCGCTAACTAACCTTAATGGACGATTGCTGACTTTGGTTAATACTCTTCTTTTGGTCCCAGTGGCCAGATGTACTAACCATGGGCTTTTAAATTTAGTAGTTTGCAAACCACAGCTTTCTACCACTTTAGGACTTATATAGCTCAAAGTAGCTCCTGGGTCTACTAAAATAGAAACAGCGCGATCAGAAATCTTACCTTCGAACTCTATCATCGTTGGCTGGTAATCAGCTTGCCGATCCTCCAGTGCTGTGTTTATTCTGGGCATGGATCGAGCCACATCTCCTACTGTTGAAGCTTCGTAGATCTGGGACAACTGATCGCTGTCCTTCCGATGAGGGCAGTTCCTGATATAATGGGGTCCGCCACAACCCCAACACTGAACAGGTGGCCGAGCTGTGCTTTCATTGTCCAATCTAACTTGCTGTTCACTGTATTTGGGTTCTGCAGGAGGTTTGAATCTACTCTGAGTTTTTGCTGGATTTTTAGTGCTGGCTCCTTTCGAAAATCCTTTCTGAAAACTGCTGCGTGCTCCCTTACTACCCATGGGCATTTTACTGCTTCGCTTATCTGTCCAACGCTTTCCGGGATTTTCTCCTTTTGATTTGTTCTGCTGATAACACAGTCTTTCTTTTCGTATTGCTTCATCCATGGTTTTCGGATTATCGAACTCTATCCTTTCTCGCATTGTCAGAGGTAGGCTACTAACAAATCTTTGTACTTTAGCCTTCTCTTCACGAATATAGGGTACATAGCGAAGCAGGGATGTGAACTTGGTTACAAACTCATCAATGGTCTGCTGTCCCAGCCGCAGATCGTGAAATTCACGTGCCTTTTCATCATAAAAACGTTCTGTCAGGTACTTCTCTTTAAAATATCCTTGAAACTTTTCCTATGTCACATCCTGTTCACTTATTCCCCGCACCATCTTGACCTCTTCCCACCATAGCGTGGCTTTGGCTTGCAATTGGAATATAGCCAGCCTTGCCTTCAGATGATGATCGTATTCGTATACCTGAAAATACTTATTCATATTAATCAGCCATGCCTCTGCAGCTTCTTCAGATTCTCCGTCAAAATGAGGTGGTTTAATCTTCCTGAATTCTCCATGTAATTCCATCCGGGGTCTTTTGGAAGTCTGAAATTCAGAAGCGTTAACAGACTTCTCTCCTCTCGTATCTCCTCTGTCCTCTGCTTCCTCCTATTCAGTATGATAGCTCTGTTCATCTGTTATTTGTGCTTGCTCCGGCCTCGGATGTGACTGCTGCTGATGCTGTTTATCAGATAAGCTTTTCAGGATCCTCTCCTGTTCAACATTCAATCTTGCGTTATCCGCACGCAACTGAGCCATTTCATCCTTTAGCTCCTGTAAAGTCCTCAATAGCGTTGAGTCAGTAGTGCGACCTGTTGCTCCTAGCTGTACCCAGAACTCAGAATTCTGTTGAGGTTGTTCCATGTTATCCGGAGGTTCCGGATTCCCATAAGGAGCACTGTTTGCTCTTCTCATTCTGCTACTACCTACTTCAGAACATCTCATTAAACAGATTTAATTTATCTTGGTGTATTGTTGAACTGTTACCATAATACTGTTTATATTCATGTTGCTGTAATCTTAAAATTTTCCCAAAGGTCACAGAGTTGTAAACCTTGGGCTCTGATACCAATTTGTCACGCTTCCACAAAAAAAAAAAAAATTATCTTTTATAACACAGCAATGTTAACTTTCCTACCTAAGCATTATTACTTTGACTTACACATTGTTTGATGCATTCAAACCTTACAAATACATAAGCATTGCTAATTTGTTATATTCATGCCTTGATATATGTTTTTATAGTCGCATTCACATATACCTACTTACCTTCCTCGTGATCATGACTTCAATGATTCAGTTTACATTATACCTTAATCATATGTAAATGAAAAGGACATAACCCACAGGCTATGGAAATAGATTATTCGTTGACCCCGCAAATGTATGGTTGTATGCAAATGTTGATAATGGAATGTTTATTACATATCCCGAGAGATCGGGATTGATCATCTGTCCGGCCATCGTATTCTCGGACTAGGTGTAAGCATCCTCCATCGTCCATTTGGAAAGATGAGAGGCAGATGGCAAACTTGCCATGTGCGCCCTGTACATGGCCCTGACTCCTCGGCCTTGTTGCTTTTCGTGCCAGAGAACCCCCATAGTAAACCGGCAATCGAACGGTTGACAAATCTTTCTGCAGATCAAGGGTTCATAATAAGCCACGAACCGGTAATCATCTGGAGGGTTTATAACTTGTCTACACTTCCGGGTTGCCATAATGTTTATTCCATTTCCTCCGCTTCGTTCCAGCTCTGTAGCCTCATGGTGCTCCGCCGCATCGGTCTTTTGTCTCAGGCATGCAGAACTGGCCACTATTCATCCTCATGGTTGTTTGAAGGTAAGGTATCCATGTCACAGAACCCAGGTGCAGCTCGGATATGGTTATTGTTTTTATTTCTCTGCTCTGGATTCATTTACAGTTTGATACCAGGTTTATATGATGCTAACATCGTTGCAGTTTTTGTGCAGGTATGAAACCTTCCACCCTAAAGAACAAGGGTTCCTCTTCCGGTCGTCTTTCTCACCGACAGGTAAACTTCAACCCCACTTTCCGCAGCTATACATACAGGTTCTATGTGGTCAGGGTCTAAGTTGTGTTCGTCCGCTTGACAGGGGTTCTGACAATCAGTCCCGAATCTGTTCCCTCCACAAGCTCAGGGTCTCCTGAAGGCATGTAGTGTTAGCTTTTTTAGTATTAAAACCCTTCGCTAGGAATTCCGAGGGTTGTATTACTGTGGCTCATGAATGATTTACAGTTCTGTCTCAGACCAAGTACTGGCATTTTATTCTTTCTGAAACACAGTCTGTTATTATTTCTTGAGCTCGGCTTCGGCTCGAATGGTTGATTAATCGTTGTTGTTTATAGACAAAGTGACTTTACGATTGTCTGGTCATTTGGTTTCAATAGACTGTGCAATTTGCTTTTCAATGATCAATATATTTATTTCCAGGTCTTTTATTGAATGTTTGAGTTTTTACCACAGTTCAGATGAATGAAGCTACGGCCATTCGACTCCGGCCTGGTTACCTCCACTGGCTGAGCGTAAGCTCCCGCTGCAATGTTTACCAGGTCAGGGTTTCACTGGTTATAATCCGCCTGAGAGAGCTTGTAACCCTGGTTACCCTGCTCTGTCATCGATGTCCATGCTTATGTTATACAGGAATGGTGCATGTTTTATTTCAGCGTTTACATAGTATGATTAAAGTAATATGAAGTCGTTGCAATGCATTCCGATTTAAATACCCCCGCTGAGGTTCCCCTCACGGCCTTGCGCTAGGGTTTCTATATTTAACACCTTTATTTATTTGTGCATATAATGTATTACAGTGCGGAGGAGAACTCCAGCTCGACATTGCTATGTATGTAAATGTATATGCTTTAATATACAGATAGATTACAGTTCCTTTTCAATGCGGAACATATTTGTCCGTTATATCTGTAAATGTTGCTATATAAATGTTTCTTGGTTCGGTTCTTGAACGCGTCTTAGGGTTTTCCAGCAATCTTTACAGTGTTGTATACTTTCGTTTAATGATGAGGCCTGTACGTTTGGTTTAGATTCTTATTGCTAATAGTTGCAAATCATTTGGTATGAAATGCGTTTCCTTATCGCAGACCTATCCCTGCATTCTCTGTTATAATACCAAAGGCTGTTATAATACAATGGTAATGTTTTTCCTTATTCTGAGTTATAAAAGAGTAGCTAGTATCAGTCTCTGTTTAAGTTATAGAGTTACTCTCTTTTATTTATTTATTCTCAGGAAAGGAACAGCTAATACTAGTCTATGTCCGAGTTATAGAGTTTATCCTTCTTTATCATTTATCCTCAAGAAAAGAACAGCTAATATTAGTCTCTCTCCGAGTTAAAGAAATTAATATTCTTTACCTTCTATACTCAAGAAAGAACAGCTAACAACCGTCTCTGTCCGAGTCATAGATATTACTCTTCTTATCATATATTTTCAAGAAAATAGCAGTTATTATCAGTGGTTTCCCTTCAACACAGAATAATAACAGAAGTATTTCTAGTAGATGCATGCATTGTGAGCCATACGTGCTCTTCCGCAACCTACTTGTAATTGCTTGCCAAACCTCCCGACCGTAGGAAGACTTCTCTTTGATCTTCCACCCCCAAGCACTTGCAGGTCTTACTCGACCGCAATAACACTGGACTCGCCAGTAAACGCTATCTGATCCTAACCAGACTTAGCGTGCACAGGAAATTCTTTTCCTCTTATGCCATCTGATCCTAACCAGACATAGCATCCAAAAGAAAAATGTTTTTCTTTTTCCCTCCTTGCCATCTGATCCTAACCAGACTTGGCAATTCCCCTTTTTCCTCTGAGGTCTCAACTACCTCAAGGTAGTTAGGGTTCCATCACTTAACCAAGATTAATCATAACTCAGTTCCAATAATGTCAACACAATTATTTTTCATTAACACAAATTTAATAACGAGAATATATATATAATTTCAAATAAAGTCTCTTGTTCCATAATTACTTTTATCATTTACCAACATTACTTTTCACAGGGGATATTACATTCATGTTATATAAATTAATAATTAAATATTTACCATATTATATATAAATTAATAACTAAATATTTACTATAAATAGATATATAGTTCCACCACCTTATTCTAAAAAATCTATGCTCACAACTCTACAACTACTCACTGTCACCAAAAAAACTGCTTAGCTTTCAAAATAGGTAATAAAAAACAAACTCCGATATGATACATCATAATGTACAGTGCACTTGGATCACGAATGGACAGAATTTGAATGAGTGGGTCTTGCAATCACACATGCCCTGTGGAAGTCCAGAGCTGGGAGCTGGAGTCAGAGACTTCCAAGGATTACACAAATTAATGGTGAATGAGAACGAAAATGGTTTGGTTTTTTTTTAAATATCTTTTTTGGTTATTGAAAGTAAAGTAAGTTATAAGTAATGGGAGATTTTCATAGTTATTTATGTTAAAAAAATTTAAAAAATTATGTGGAAAGAAATTTTTAAGTCTAAAATCTAGAGTAGACAATACATATATCATGGAAAACCAAAAAATTTAGGGTAAACATTCCAAATATCATGATAAACCAAAAAGCAAAAAGCTTTGTAGACCAATGGATTGGAGTGTCCACTAGAAAATGTTCATCCTATATAGCTAATTAATCCACCATTATACATTTAACTACGTTATAAAATTGAACATCAACTAAAACTTTCCCTAAATAGTATTTAACCCATTTAGAGCCGACACGGTTTGTCCGAGTCCGGATTCGATGTACATTGTTTTGGGCTTTCAGCCGAGTAGCTATATAATACTCATCCAACTCACGACACGACAATTTATAGCGGCAGCTTCGTATCTGATAGAATGTAAAGCTCAGTATTACTGATTTTCTTATTTGAAGTTTGGCTGTGTGGTAAAATTCATTGTGATTGTTGAAAGAAAAGATGATGGCTTCCGATCCAAAATCCCAGTACCAGCAAGAATTTTACTTCGCTGCGTATCCTTTTCTGGAGTTGCCCGAGTTGAAATCGCTCGAGAGAGAAATTGCTGAGAGTCGTAGAGCCCGCTCTGAGATAATCCAGACCATGAGAGCCACAAGGGTAACTAAAATAAACTAACGTTCAGTTGTTTTAAAGTTTCAGCATTTTGCATTTTGAGTCCAATTATAATACTTAGAGGGGAACCTACTGTGTTTAAATTTCTTTTCCATTAGGGTTTTATTCTTCATATACATATACAATAGTTAGGATGGAAGTTAGAGGATTCAATTCTGTTTCATAAGGGTTTTAGAGACATGGCTGCTTGTGTGACAAATATTTATACCAAGGGTTAAAAAAGGAAAGACAGAAATATTTGAATATCTTGAAATTGAAATGATACTGACAGACGGTATATTTCTTGAAATTGAAATGATAGTGACAGACGGTATATTTCTTGAAATTGAAATGATAGTGACAGACTGTGTAATCCCAAATTTGCATTTTTTGCATTTTGAAGAAATTAGCGGTAGGTGAACTAGCCACACTGAATTTTAATATAAAATGCTTTGTTGCAGGCAAAGCGGAGGGAAGTTTTAGAGAAGTTAAAGCCTCTCTTCGCTGAAGAAAAGGCCTGCAAAGAACGCTGCAACGAAATAAGTAAAAGGTTATCGGAATTGCAGTTCAATTTCAAGAACGTGAGAGTGCGAGCAAATGCCGGCGAAGACACTAATACATTCAAATCTGAAGCTGAGATTGATCAAGAGGTAGGGTTTCTTAGGGTTTGTACCTTCAATTTTATTTAAAATATTTATAGAACCAAACTCTCTTATCAAATGTTTTCTCTGTGGCTTGTGCAGGTAAGAAAACTGGAGGCTCAAATAAAGGGCGGTCGGAATACACGAGCAGAAGAGAACCACCTCCTGAAACAGTTAAAAGATCTGGAGAGATCGAGAGGACAAAATTTGAGCATTGAAGATTGGAACCTGAAGAGGAAATTGAAAGAGATTTGGAATGTGAAAAAAGAGTTGAGGGAACTTGATTTCGAGATTTCCTCTCTGGACAATGACATCCAATACTACAGTAATCGGATCGGCGAGGTATATCCATCTCTACAGCAACTACGGAAGCAGCGATATCAAAACGTAAGTTTTCTGCAAACCCTAAATATAAATTCTACTAAATTCTTATCTTCTTCTGAAACCCTAAGTATATATATTCTACTAAAATCTTCTCTTCTTCTGAATATTTGGAGCCCAGTTATATTGAAGGTGATTTATAATATGCTGATACCGTCCTCCTTTCTTTCAGAATAAACTTTGTTTGCAAATGCGGGCCGAGATCGACGATGCAACATTTGAGTACCTCGCCAACCCTAACCCTTCTGCTCTGGAAGACAGATCGAGGCTGGAGGTATTATCCTCTTCTTATTTTCGGTTTTTTCCCACTAAGTTGGAGGTGGAAGGAAAACTAAGTTGAATATCCACTCTCACTTGCAGGTTGAAAAGTTCATGAGATTATGGAATGCGAATAAAGAGTTCAGAGAGGAATACGAGCAGAGAAAGTTGAGAGCTCAAAATGCACAATATGCCCCCTAATTCCAGTGCTGCATATCGCGACTGACCCGACGTTTACAATTACTAATATAGGGCGTGTATTCTCATAACAGGCTTAATATGGCACTGATATTTTTGTGTTATATTCTGACAAACACTGGTACCATTCTGTAAGGGTCCTTTTTTAGGTAGGGCAAACACAGGCCTTCTATAAGGGTGGTCTTTTTTTGGTTTTGTTATCAACGTAAGTCCGGCTGTACTTGTTCTTTCCTTATAGTACTATAATGTAAAAGAAAAATATTGTCTTGAATATAGAATGATGAACTTGCAAGGAAAATTTTGAAAATACAATTGAATCTGGTTACTTGTAACTCGTTGTATGGCTTACTATGAAATGATATTGATTGAAAAATTTTCATTTGCAGATGGATTAGATGTTATAATTTTATAAGAGTACTTTATGGGTTTAGTGTGAACGTAGATGGATTAAATGTTATAATTTTATAAGAGTACTTTATGGGTTTAGTGTGTGAAACTAGAGAAGAAAATTGTTATAATTTTATAGAAGTACTTTATGGGTTTAGTGTGTGAACTTAGAGAGAGTTGTTATAATTTTATAAGAGCACTTTATGGGTTTAGTGTGTGAATTTAGAGAAAGTTGAAATAATAAATTATAGATAATTTAAGTTTTGCACTCAAAAAAAGAGGTTTTGATCCCTTTTAGGGCTTTATAGAAATGGAGTTAAGATGGATCTAGCTTGTTTGAGAGTTAAGCTCGATCTCGTTTTAGTCATCTCCTTTCTTCCTCATTCCATCTTCATCTCTCCCTTATCACTCTCTTTCTCTCTCCACCTCTATCTTTCAATATCTTTGTTCTTCCTTCCATTTCTTTCCCCCATCCAACTCCATCTCTCTCTCCCCCTCTCTCCTCTATCTCAATTTCCCTCCCTTATCCTTCCTCTCTTTCCCTTTCTCTCCCACCTCCCTTTGTCTCTCACCCCCATAAAACCCACTCTCTCTCTCCACCCTCTCTCTCTCTCCTACTCGCTTTTCCCCTCTCTCCCTTGTCCATTTCTATGTTTCCATGTCTCTCTCTTACCCTTCTTTTCATATTTGTATCCTCTCTTTTTCTCTCCCTTCCCTTGTCTCCTCTCTCCCTCATTCCATATTCATCTCTCCCTTATCACTCCCACTCTCTCTTCACCTCTATCTCTCAATGTCTTGTTCTTCCCTCCCTCTCTTCCCCCCTCCAAATAAATATCTCTCTCTACCTTTCTCTCTTCCTGTCTCTCCCATCCTCTACGTTGTTGAAGAATCGAGGGCAAAGTAATGTTGTGATGATTCTTTGTTACTTGATAACAATTTGTGGAGTATTTTTACTTTTCTTGTTAGCTTATGCTTCTTCTTCTTTTTATTAGTGCATATTTGTGTACTACATCAAGTTGCTACCCAAAAAAGATAATAATAACACAATTTTTGGCTCTCTACTAGGGACAAAACCTCTCCACTCTTGAGAGAAAAACTCTTTGTAAGTTTTTTCCTATTGAAGCTTCTTATCTTCGTTATAGGGAGAGCCTTCTTCACTTTCCTTGGATACCTTGTAGGCCTAGGTGTATATTTGAATGAGGCCTTTAAGTGTAATGTCTTCAATTGTTGTTTAATCGTACATGTGGCTATAGATGCTTCAGAATTGGCCTCCTTACCTTTGTTGTTTTGTCTTCTTATCTCGATGCTCTTGTAGCCCTCTTCTTTCTCTTCTCTTCGTCGTTTTAGCCCTCTTCTTGCTTGCAGATTTCAGAGAGAGTTGTGTGTAGAATGAGGAGTGGAGAGCCTCTATAAATAGAGGATTGTCCCTCCTCTTTAGGTCGACTTGATTGTCCTCTAGGCTGACATGATAATTTACACCAAAATTATAGGAGACTTCGTTCATGCTAGGAGAGGATTTGACTTTGCTTGGATATGTTTCCATGACCTTATACATGATGTAACATGCCCTCGAGGGGTCTTATCATAATTATATTTTGACTTTGACTTCCTAGAAGCACTTTAAAATCCTAGAACATTAGGGCTTCTTATCTTTGTTATAGGGAGAGCCTTCTTCATTTTCCTTGGATACCTTGTAGGCCTAGGTGTATATCTAAATGAGGCATTTAAATGTAATGTATTCAATTGTTGTTAATCTGCATAAGTTGACTTTTGGAATCTTTGAATGTGTGGACAAAACCCCTAGAAACAATCCTCAAGGGGTATTATCATAATTATATTTTGACTTTTACTTCCTATAAGCACTTTCAATGAGCAAGAAACTCATTGAAAAATATTACAAAAATGATTTATCTTTTCTTGAATAAATACAAATACGAAAATTACATTTATTAAGACGTAACCTAGTTACATTTCCTTTAAAACTCCCTCTTAACTAGGGAGATATTCATACAAAATTACAAGTTGTTTGGCAATTTTCAATCTTGAAGAATTCACATAAGAGAAACCATATTTGCAATCCATCTGTTATAGCATCATATTCATCAGCATTGTCATAGTGCAATGCCTTGACTAACAACTCCATCTCTTTACGAGACCATGAGCTACAATGTTAGTGAGACCAATGATTTATAAACACCTTCATCATTGTCTCTCAAGGTACATACCCACTCAGATGTTCTCCAAGTATGACCTTTTAGGACTATTTTTATCTTGGGTTCCGAGCGTGTAAAGAACATCGATCCTCTTGCCTACTCTTGTCTTGGATTCCCTACACATCCTCAAAGAGTATCAAATGCTAGATGATTACCTAATCCTCCCATTCTTTCTTCCCAAGTGAAGACAAGAATGTTATGTCTATCTTGTGTTTAAATTTCCATTCATGGCCTACATCTAGACTTACGGTTGTTGATCCTCATTTAGTGCATGACCCATGAAATGGAAAAACACAATTGTCACTCCTTTGTAATTAGGGGTGATAAAAAAAATCCCTCTTGATCAGGGACCTATTAGAGCTCCCTCTTAACTGGGGACTCTTTTCTTCATCGGCAGCTTCTTCTTCATGGGTCCTTCAGCGCTTGATCTCCTTTCTTTCTTGATGTCATGAAGTCTTTGTACGAGCTTCTTCTAGGTTTCCTTCTTGGTTTTTCATGTCATTGCTTCATGGAAAGTGACTGTTGGGATTTCTTGTCATCTTGGCTACTCCTTTGTCATCTTGTCCATGCTTTAGAATACTCTTAATGCTACACAGTAATTACTTAGGTTACTTATTTTGGCCTAGTATCCCATCATGACTTCATCCTCATATTGCTTCAACATTGCTTTTTATTTTGTTGGATGGCTTCTTCATCACAACATTTATGTAGAGTAGAATCAATTATCTGGACCTTTTGTATCTCCAAGGCCTTCATATGTGTCAAGGGTCCTTTCTTTATCAGATTTGTCCTGCCTTCTTTTGGGAGATATCTTCTAAAGGGATTTTGTGAGATAGTGATTCTTGGTGATCATGGTGTTATTCACATGCTTGATCTCTTTCTTCATTTTCTTCTAGATAGATAGGTCAACCATCTAATGCTTCTTGTGAGAGCATTCCTCCATTGCTTTCTTTCTGTACTTGTCAATATTTCTTCTTTCTTCTTAGTTAACAATCTTATGCTCCTTATGTGAGCATATTCTTTTGTTGACCTTCATCACATTGTAGTGCATGCCTTTGAGCATGTCCTTGGTGAAAGAGATTCTTTCATTCTTGATCATGTTATAGAACTCTACCCATGACTCAATAATATACAAATGATAACATGGATTAAACTTTGATGCATACATACCTTATCTTGATTTTCACTTGATCATCCTTACTTCATTTGATTGAACTTGGTTTGTTCCTTCTTGCTACATCTTAGCTTCCCTGCATATAATCCCTTTTCTTAAATACCATGAATGGGATTCCCAATGAGGCGCCTGCATGGTTTATGAACCTTCTTTTGAAGATTGCACCATAGGATCTTAAAGATCCCTTCCCTACAAATGTTTCATTTCTTTTTATGAAGTAGGTTTTCTAAGATTCTTATCATGATCAATTTTAGTTCATCATATGTGAAGTCCTATACTAGGTATACTTCTTCTACATTAATATCTTGAGCTATATCTATCGTGCTCCTATATTCTAGAATATATCTCTACTTATGAATTTTTGTTCTTCTCATAAATGCTACATCTACATGAGTGTCTACAACTTTATGTACATCATGTTGCTAGATTCTAGAGGGTGATTCTAGCCATGCAAGTTAATTTATTCCTACATGCTCCTATATTCTACTCAAAAATTTGAAAGAAGTCTAGAAGTAGAGATCCAGTGGATATTCCTTCTTTTGCTTCATTCCATCTTCTTTCATCTCTTGAGTTATGTGAGCTTCTTCCCTCTTCATTCTTATATATTTTTCCTTAAGCTTAAGACAATTCGATTGTGGATACGAGAATTATAACTCTAGTAGCTTATCATAAATTTCTTTCGATGTCTCAAATTTGGAGACGCAGGGAAGGAGAGAGTTTTTGATTGATTCTATTAGAATCCTTTGATCTCTTTTCTCATCCTTATTGTACTTGGCTAAGGCTTGAGTCTACTCCTTAGCAGGGATAGTGATATTCCCTTTTACATGCTCTAAGAGTTCATTCTCCTTGTAGGCCTATTTTTCACCCAAAACAATGGTATATGATGATTGTTGCCATGACCGCAAATAGTCCTTCCTTAACCTTGCATGTTAATAGTATTCATGGTAAATAGTATTTATATCCATTTGAATTTCTCTCTGGTATTGGCCCATGGTATTATAAAAAGGCGAAGTTAATAGTATCCATGGTAAATAGTATTTATATCCATTTGAATTTCTCTCAGCTATTCATTGGAAAATTCAATTTAATGTAAAATATGGGATTTAAGTGACACGTATTATTTATCCATTTGAATTTCTCCCCATCTATTCATTTGAAAATTCAATTTAACGTGGAGCCCCTCCCTCTCTCTGTTATTGGCCGATGGTATTGCCCATGGTATTGTAAAAAAGCGAAGTTAATAATATCCATGGTAAATAGTATTTATATCCATTTGAATTTCTTTGCGAAATTTCAACTTAATGTAAAATATGGGATTTATGTGACACGTATTATTTATATCCATTTGAATTTATCCCCATATATTCATTTGAAAATTCAATTTAACGTGGAGTCCTTTTGTCATGAACCCCATAAATTTAAATATTTACTCGTTATATGGAAATATCAAAATTTTAACAAACAGTATTAAGTGCTACAGTCACGTTCCTATCTATTCACGTTTATTCCATCTTTTATTTGGAATGTCTCCTTTTTGTTTTGGTAACAGATTCTTTCCTTATGAATCGCCTCATCCATTGTTTTGGGATTGTCCAACTCAATTCGTTCTCTTATATAGGCAGGTAGGCTGCTCACAAATCTCTGCACCTTGGCCTTCTCCTCCTTAATATATGGCACATAGCGAAGCAGGGAAGTGAAGCGGTTAATGAACTCGTCCATAGACTGATGTCCTAGTCATAAATCATGGAATTCCCGTGCCTTCTCATCATAGAAACGCTCGGTTAGATATCTCTCCTTGAAGTATTTATGAAACTTTTCCCATGTTATGTTTTGCTTACTCACTCCTTTTACACTCTTGGTTTCTTCCCACCACAGGGTTGCTTTACCTTGTAGCTGGAAGATGGCCAGCCGTGCCTTCAGATTCTGATCATACTCATACAGCTGGAAATACTTGTTCATGTTAATGAACCATGCCTCCACCGCTTCTTCCTGTTCAACATCGAAATGTAGAGGTTTAATTTTTCGGAATTCCCCCTGTAATTCCATCTTCTGTCGCTTTGAGGTCTGTTGTTCTAGTACGTTATCCGAATGGTCCTCCTTTTCTTCTGAAATTTCGGGTGCAGTTGGGTAATTTCGTTCTTCAGTTGCCCTTTGCTGTTCTGCACTGGGATTGGCTAACGGTGGATTTTGTCTGTCCGACAAACTCTTCAGTATTCTTTCCTGCTCCACCGTCAATCGCGCATTGTCTTCTCGCAGACGTGCCATCTCATTTTTCAGTTCTTGAACAGTTTCTAGTATCGCCAGATTGGTACTGCGTGTCTCTTCACCAAGCTGTACCCACAGCTCTGGATTTTCCCGAAGAATGTTGTCAGCTCCCTGCATTTGCTCTACTTTTATTGTTGACTGTTAGCTGATTATCGTTTCTGTATTTACCCCCTAATTAATAAAACAAGAGAATCAATTAGCTGAATTAATTCTTCATATATATATATATAGATAATCTTCCATGTAGCTGGATCTTACTGTTCCAGAGGCCACAGTATTGAAACCTCTGCTCTGATACCACATTGTCATGAACCCCATAAATTTAAATATTTACCCGTTATATGGAAATATCAAAATTTTAACAAACATTATTAAGTGCTACAGTCACGTTCCTATCTATTCACGTTTATGACCATGACTAAGCAATAAACGGTAGCATAATACCACCATTGTATATATATATATATTGATCTACGTTATGTATGATGGCATACACCCAACTTATGCATTAAACGACTATCCTACGGCATATCTTTACAGCTGTTATAAAATATATTAAACCTTGGCTTATGGAGTTTAATGTTTATGTCAATGGCCGCCATGTTTGGTCTGCCGTTCGCATAGTTTTTTCCGGCGCCAGGTGGAGGACGGAGTTTTTAATAACCTCACCAGCTCTTTTCCAGGTGGCCTGGCGTTTCCGTGAAGCCATGTGACTCCTTGAACGTCGCGCTGTTGGACTTCCCGCCCAGGTCTCCCGCTCATTTTAACGGTGGAGATCTACCGTTTGTATCCAAGGGCTCATCTACACTCACGGTTTGGGGGTTTTACATAACCCATCGGGTCACCATTTGGCTCATTTGGAAGGTTGTCTCACAGCGCTCTCTGTGCTCTCGCCCTGTGAACGATGCTCCACCCCTTGGCCAGTTCCTCCATCTCACTGCACACTCTGGTACTCCGCCGGTGAAAGTTTCTTCACCACTTGGCCGGTTCCTCCTCGGCACCAACTGTTGAGGTACTACTACCACAGTTGCTCAGGTAACTGTTGCTGTTTACGCACATTTGTTTACTCCGTCATTTAACATGTATTCATACGTGCTTTGTTTCAGTTCGGAGTCCGATTAAGTTATTCTATTGCGTTTTTTTTGTTTATGTTAACCCTGTTGTATCTGTGGTGTGCAGACGGGTCACTGCTACCGCCTTCCTTGCTCAAGGAATGACCGAGCCCCACCATTTCTCAGGTATGCCTCCATCCCTTAATCAGGGATCGAAACCTAGGGCTCGCCCCGTATGGTGAATGCTATGTACATATGCGTAATAGTTTAGAGATCTGCCAGAGGGGGTTCCTCATGGCTCTCGTTTCATTTGACTTCAAGGTTCGTGTTCGACCCGTACTCCGGTTATGAGTTGCGGCGGTCCATCCTTTGCTCGGTTTTGTACAGCACTTTGGTTATTTAAGGGTTGTGGATATTGAAGTTTTTGGCATTCATGCCTGACTTTGTTCGTACATATATATATGTATACACTTGAACAGTGGTTCTCGGCCACCGAGTCGCCCTTTTAAACTAGGTTTTATTCTGGTGATTGAAAACTCATCCGTTGTTTATTTATGTTTGAATAATGTCTATGATTTTTACATCTTGCTTTCAGTGATTTGCAATAGATTTACCGGTCCACCGGATATTTACCATACATTGTTTTTGCTTGATGGCTAATGGCTACGGCGACTGTTAAGAGTAATCATACAGTTCTATGATAAGCTTTCCTGAATATTGTGTAATTATTACTTCGTTTTCTATAATCAGTAGGGTTTGTTCCATTGATGGTTGATTGCTATTTTAAAGTGCTATTGACTTTGATTATGGCTATAAATTGTGGTTTCCGCCGGTTACAGAGTTGTACCTGATCATGACAGGGTTAAATCATCATATCGTTTACCTATGCTTCGTTTATTGATATTTATCAATGCCTACATCAGGGCATGCGGCCGTGCACCATCGGCCGAATGCGCTAGCTCTGGTAGGGTATACTGTTCTCGAGGTCCATTTGTTTCTTTATGTTGTTATTATCCACCTTATCGGGTGCCTTAACCGGCCGACCCTGGCGCTGTATCATACCATACTTCCTGCGAGACTGATACCCGACCTCTCAGCTCAGGGTTCGCAGTACAATGGTTTACTGTTATAATGTTTCAAGTCCTTTCTTGAGTTTAAAGTAAAACTAGTTATCTTTTCAAGTATGTCGCTCACGACTCTGGAATTAATAATCGCATTTCCGAGTTATTTCCTTTTTTTCTTTCTGGGCACAAGCCCTTTAGGTATTTGTTATGTTGTGCCGTTCTAATGAAATTCTAATGCTCCAAATTAACTCTATTATTCTCTATTCGCATGGTCAGTCCCATACTTTGGTTTACTGTTGCTGGTTTATAACAGAAAGTTTGTGAGATTTTACTGGTTAACAACAGACAACGTTTAGATGTTTACTTAACCTACATCTTACTGCCTTCCTTTGCGGATATGCTACTGTCGTAATTTAAATAAACATTGTAACAGCCAAAATGGATTCAGACTTAGACTATATATACTGCAATTTCTGCTCTGTATACAGTTTATTCTTAGTTAATATTTGTGGTAATTCTCGTACCTGGTTTGCCAGTTACAGGAATAGGTGTTCCAGAAGTTCACCCGCAATTCATGCTTGCTCTTGTCGGCCCAACCTTGAGATCCATCATCACGTTGGATTCTCCCCCCGAGCTATCTTGCAGGCCTGCAGCCCTCAACAAGACTCATGCACCTCCGTGCTTGGGTTATCTGGTCCTTACCAGACTTAACCCTTTCTTCTTTTTCCTTTTTCCTTCCTTGGAATTCTTTTTCCCCCTGTCTGTCCCCACAGCCCAGGGGTTTTCCTTCCCAGGACTTTTCCTGTGTGAAAGGGTAGTTTTTCAGTTTCATAACTGATTCCTTTTCTTTAAAAATCCTCCACCAAGAGGCTGCCAGCATTTCAAAGATATATATATTCCAATATATTCAATTTCATAAATAAGATAATGTCATTTAGTAAACAATAATTAACAACTCACATTAGTTTCTTACCACAGTAACCTTCCATATTTACATTTTTCTCGGGGTCATCACATCTTCCCCCCCGGGATTGGACATCGTCCCGATGTCTATTTCCCTTAAATAAGTCCGGGTAAACTTTTCTAATAAGTTCCTCGTCTTCCCAAGTAGCCTCCTCAGGCCCGTAGTGCTGCCACAGAACTTTAACTTGGGTAATAACTCGTTTCCGCAGCCGCACTTCTCTTCGGTCGAGAATGCTCTATGGTTCGACCAGAACCTCGCCTTCCGGTTCGACCTGCAGACAATCAATACCTTCAGTCAGTTTCTGTTGAGTATATCTATATAATCAAAACAACCGGATTAATTCTTACCCGAACATCTTGCCATCTGATCACATGTTTAGGGTCGTATACATATTTCTTTAGAACAGAAACATGGAAAACATTGTGAATCTTAATATGACTTGGCAAGGCGAGTTGGTAAGCCACCGGCCCCACTCTAGCCAAGATTTGAAAAGGTCCAAAGTACCGAGGAGCCAGCTTAGCGCATCCGCTCCATTGCAGTGTGCTTCTTTTGGCTTGAATCCTCACAAACACATGGTCACCAACCTGATATTCTTTGTATTTTCTTTTCCTGTCCGCAAAACTTTTCTGTCTGTCCTGCACAGCCTTCAAATTGGCACGCACCCTTTTCACCATGTCTTCCATTTCTTTAAGCATTTCCGGACCCAAACTCAGCTTATCCTCAGGTCCACCCCAGCTTGAGGGTGTGCGGCATTTTCGCCCATATAGGACCTCAAAGGGACTTAGCTGTGTCGACGTATGATATCCATTATTATATGCCAATTCAACCAAGTGTAAATACTCTTCCCATTGGGTTGGTTTCAGCATCACATATGCCGTCAACATATCTTCCAACACCTGATTCACTCGTTCAGTTTGACCATCGGTCTGCGGGTGATAGGCTGTGCTAAAGTTCAGTTGTGTTCCTAACTCAGCAAACAACGTCCTCCAAAAAGTGGATGTGAACTTTACATCACGGTCTGATATGATTACTTTCGGCAGTCCATGCAGTCTGAACACATTCTTCATAAAAAGGTGAGAAATTTGCACCGCCTTATAAGTGGACTGCACGGGTATGAAGTGTGCCGCTTTACTCAACTTATCAACCACCACCATGATGGAATCATTGTGTTTCTTTGTTCGTGGCAAACCGGTTATAAAATCCATGGAAATAGTTTCCCATTTCCACTCCGGAATAGGCAAAGTTTGTAACAGCCCGGCCAGATGCAGATGTTCTGCCTTAATCTGCTGGCACTCCAAACACCGCGCCAAATATTCAACTACCTGCTTCTTCATTCCTGGCCAATAATATTCCTTCCTAAGTGCAGTGACCATCTTTTGGTATCCTGGGTGGCCAGTATAGTGGCTGATATGGAACTCGTACAAAATCAGATTCTTAAGATCATTCGAGTCAGGTACATACAACCTTTTGTTAAAATACAGCATTCCAGCACCATCTAGTGTATATCCTTGTTGTAATCTTCCATTAACTGATTGTTGTACCTGCTGTTTTATTTGTTGATATTCAGCATCTTGATTTGCTGCTGTTTTTATTTGCTCAAACAGAGAATTCCGCCACTTGTTGACTGAAAGTTCACACAAACACTGCACCTTTTGACTTAATGCATCAGCCACCCGGTTCTCTTTTCCTTTTAAGTGCTTAATCTCGAAATCGAATCCACTTAGGAAATCTGCCCAACGACCTTGTCTTGCATTCAAGGTAGGTTGACTGAAGTAATTTGTCAAGCTGTGGTGATCTGTTAACAACAGAAATTTCCTCCCCAGGAGGTAATGTCGCCACATTTTCAGCGCATGAATAACAGTTGTTAACTCTAGATCGTAAGCAGAGTATTTCTGCTCATGATCTTTTAGTTTTCTCGATTCATACGCAATTACTTTCCCTTCCTGCATTAATACTCCTCCCACACCCTCCTTACTTGCATCGGTACACACCACGTAATCCTTATTAGGATCAGCTATACTCAAGATGGGCGCGGTGGTGAGTAAATGCTTCAACCGATCAAAGCTCTGCTGACACTCTGGTGTCCACTTAAATACCTTCCCCTTTTTCTGTAAGGAAGTGATAGGGTATGCTATCCTCGAGAAACCTTCCACAAATCTTCTGTAATAGCCAGCTAGTCCCATAAAGGATATGATATCAGCTACATCCTTGGGTATGGGCCATTCCATAATAGTCTTTATCTTCTTAGGATCCACTGCAATTCCTTCTTTGGTAATCACATGGCCTAAATATTGGATTTCCTCCTTGAAAAAGTCACACTTACTAAACTTAGCGTATAGCTGGTGTCCTCGAAGAGTTTGCAACACCACCCTAAGGTGCTCTTCATGTTCCTCCTGGGAACGGGAATAGATCAGAATATCATCGATAAATATCAGCACGAATTTGTCCAAAAACCTATGAAACACGTTGTTCATCAAACACATAAAGGTGGCAGGTGCATTGGTCAAACCAAAAGGCAACACCACAAATTCGTAGTGGTCGTAGCGTGTTCTGAAGGCGGTTTTGGCAATGTCCTCTTCTTTAATCCTGATCTGATGATAACCAGATCGCAAATCGATCTTGGAGAATACTTTTTCCCCCTTCACTTGATCAAAGAGTTCATCAATCCGAGGCAAGGGGTATTTATTTTTTATCGTGAGCTTATTCAGCTGACGATATTCTATGTACATACGGAGAGTTCCATCTTTCTTTTTGACAAATAATACTGGAGCTCCCCATGGTGATAGGCTGGGGCGGATATAATTCTTATCCAACAGCTCTTGCAGTTGCATTTTTAATTCTGTTAATTCTGGTACGCTCATTCGGTATGGTGCCCGTGACACTAGTGCTCCTCCTGGTGTTAGCTCTATAGTAAAATCTATATCCCTTTTGGGGGGCAGTCCCGGTACCTCTTCTGGAAAAACATCCGCAAATTCATGTACCACTGGAATATTGTCCAGTGCAGATGTTTTGTCTTTCTGGTTTGCATAACCAACTTGAATAGCATAAATTTGACATTTCTTCCTGAGACATTTAGCTAGCTGGGATGCAGTAATAGGTCGGATATGTACAGGGTGTTTAATCCCCTGCAACTCCTGCTGCTTTCCCAATTCATCCTTATAGTAGATGGTTTTGGTCTTGCAGTTTACCAATGACCAGTGTCTTTCCAGCCAATCCATCCCAATCAGGATGTCGTATGAACCCAATGGGAGTACATTCAGGTCCACTGTTATTGGCTGTCCTGCTACGGTTAAAGAGCAGTTATTAATTTTTGCCAAGACTCGTCTCTTGGCTCCCGTAGCTAGCTGTACCAGCCATGGACTCCTGAACCTTTCAGATGGTAACTTACACTGTTCTACTATTTTTGGGCTAACATAACTTAAAGTAGCTCCTGGGTCAATAAGAACAGCTATAGAAAGATTTGAAATTTTACCTTCAAACTCCACCATGGTCGGCTGGTATTCCGCTTGACGATCATCCAAGGCTGTGTTAATCCTTGGTACACTGTGCGCCACTTCCCCAACGGTCGATGCTTCGTGGATCTAAGATATCTGGTCCATTCCTTTACGCTGCGGGCAGTTCTTAACATAGTGCGGTCCTCCACAACCCCAACATTGGACTGGAGGTCTAGTCATCCCTTCAATATCCGACCTGGCACGTGGTTCACTGATCCTACTCTCACTTGGCTTAGTCCGGAAAGTACTCTTTGTTACATTTCTGCTAACTTGTCCCTTACCAGCACCCTTGCTGCCATTACCACGACTCCCTTTATTATTACCAGCAATTCTGTTACCCTTTCTTTCATTCCATCTTTTATTTGAAATGTCTCCTTTTTGTTTGTTCTGTTGGTAACAGATTCTTGCCTTACGAATCGCCTCATCCATTGTTCTGGGATTGTCAAACTCAATTCGTTCTCTTATATAGGCAGGTAGGCTGCTCACAAATCTCTGCACCTTGGCCTTCTCCTCCTTAATATATGGCACATAGCGAAGCAGGGAAGTGAAGCGGTTAATGAACTCGTCCATAGACTGTTGTCCTAGTCGTAAATCATGGAATTCCCGTGCCTTCTCATCATAGAAACGCTCGGTTAGATATCTCTCCTTGAAGTATTTCTGAAACTTTTCCCATGTTATGTTCTGCTCACTCACTCCTTTTACACTCTTGGTTTCTTCCCACCACAGGGTTGCTTTACCTTGTAGCTGGATGATGGCCAGCCGTGCCTTCAGATTCTGATCATACTCATACAGCTGGAAATACTTGTTCATGTTAATGAACCATGCCTCCACCGCTTCTTCCTGTTCAACATCGAAATGTAGAGGTTTAATTTTTCGGAATTCCCCCTGTAATTCCATCTTCTGTCGCTTTGAGGTCTGTTGTTCTAGTACGTTATCCGAATGGTCCTCCTTTTCTTCTGAAATTTCGGGTGCAGTTGGGTAATTTCGTTCTTCAGTTGCCCTTTGCTGTTCTGCACTGGGATTGGCTAACGGTGGATTTTGTCTGTCCGACAAACTCTTCAGTATTCTTTCCTGCTCCACCGTCAATCGCGCATTGTCTTCTCGCAGACGTGCCATCTCATTTTTCAGTTCTTGAACAGTTTCTAGTATCGCCAGATTGGTACTGCGTGTCTCTTCACCAAGCTATACCCACAGCTCTGGATTTTCCCGAAGAATGTTGTCAGCTCCCTGCATTTGCTCTACTTTTATTGTTGACTGTTAGCTGATTATCGTTTCTGTATTTACCCCCTAATTAATAAAACAAGAGAATCAATTAGCTGAATTAATTCTTCATATATATATATAAGATAATCTTCCATGTAGCTGGATCTTACTGCTCCAGAGGCCACAGTATTGAAACCTCTGCTCTGATACCACATTGTCATGAACCCCATAAATTTAAATATTTACCCGTTATATGGAAATATCAAAATTTTAACAAACATTATTAAGTGCTACAGTCACGTTCCTATCTATTCACGTTTATGACCATGACTAAGCAATAAACGGTAGCATAATACCACCATTGTATATATATATATTTGATCTACGTTATGTATGATGGCATACACCCAACTTATGCATTAAACGACTATCCTACGGCATATCTTTATAGCTGTTATAAAATATATTAAACCTCGGCTTATGGAGTTTAATGTTTATGTCAATGGCCGCCATGTTTGGTCTGTCGTTCGCATAGTTTTTTACGGCGCCAGGTGGAGGACGGAGTTTTTAATAACCTCACCAGCTCTTTGCCAGGTGGCCTGGCGTTTCCGTGAAGCCATGTGACTCCTTGAACGCTGTGTTGTTGGACTTCCTGCCTAGGTCTCCCGCTCATTTTAACAGTGGAGATCTACCGTTTGTATCCAAGGGCTTAGCTACACTCACGGTTTGGGGTTTTTACATAACCCATCGGGTCACCATTTGGCTCATTTCGAAGGTTGTCTCGCGCCGCTCTCTGTGCTCTCGCCCTGTGAACGATGCTCCACCCCATGGTCGGTTCCTCCATCTCACGGCGCACTCTGGTACTCCACCGGTGAACGTTTCTTCACCACTTGGCCGGTTCCTCCTCGGCACCAACTGTTGAGGTACTGCTACCACGGTTGCTCAGGTAACTGTTCCTGTTTACGCACATTTGTTTTACTCCGCCATTTAACATGTATTCATACGTGCTTTGTTTCAGTTCGGAGTCCGATTAAGTTATTCTATTGCGTTTTTTTTGTTTATGTTAACCCTGTTGTATCTGTGGTGTGCAGACGGGTCACTGCTACCGCCTTCCTTGCTCAAGGAACGACCGAGCCCCACCATTTCTCAGGTATGCCTCCATCCCTTAATCAGGGAGCGAAACCTGGGGCTCACCCCGTATGGTGAATGCTCTGTACATATGCGTAACAGTTTAGAGATCTGCCAGAGGGGGTTCCTCATGGCTCTCGTTTCATTTGACTTCAGGGTTCGTGTTCGACCCATACTCCGGTTATGAGTTGCGGCGGTCCATCCTTTGCTCGGTTCTGTACAGCACTTTGGTTATTTAAGGGTTGTGGATATTGAAGTTTTTGGCATTCATGCCTGACTGTGTTCGTACATATATATATGTATACACTTAAACAGTGGTTCTCGGCCACCGAGTCGCCCTTTTAAACTGGGTTTTATTCTGGTGATTGAACACTCATCCGTTGTTTATTTGTGTTTGAATAATGTCTATGATTTTTACATCTTGCTTTCAGTGATTTGCAATAGATTTACCGGTCCACCGGATATTTACCATACATTGTTTTTGCTTGATGGCTAATGGCTACGGCGACTGTTAAGAGTAATCATACAGTTCTATGATAAGCTTTCCTGAATATTGAGTAATTATTACTTCGTTTTCTATAATGAGTAGGGTTTGTTCCATTGATGATTGATTGCTATTTTAAAGTGCTATTGACTTTGATTATGGCTATAAATTGTGGTTTCAGCCGGTTACAGAGTTGTACCTGATCATGATAGGGTTAAATCATCATATCGTTTACCTATGCTTCGTTTATTGATATTTATCAATGCCTACAGCAGGGCATGTGGCCGTGCACCATCGGCCGAATGCGCTAGCTCTGGTAGGGTATACTATTCTCGAGGTCCATTTGTTTCTTTATGTTGTTATTATCCGCCTTATCGGGTGCCTTAACTGGCTGACCCTGGCGCTGTATCATACCATACTTCCTGCGAGACTGATACCCGACCTCTCAGCTCAGGGTTCGCAGTACAATGGTTTACTGTTATAATGTTTCAAGTCCTTTCTTGAGTTTAAAGTAAAACTAGCTATCTTTTCAAGTATGCCGGTCACTACTCTAGAATTAATAATCGCATTTCCGAGTTATTTCCTTTCTTTCTTTCTGGGCACAAGCCCTTTAGGTATTTGTTATGCTGTGCCGTTCTAATGAAATTCTAATGCTCCAAATTAACTCTATTATTCTGTGTTCGCATGGTCAATCCCATACTTTGGTTTACTGTTGCTGGTTTATAAAAGAAAGTCTGTGAGCTTTTACTGGTTAACAACATACAGTGTTTAGATGTTTACTTAACCTACATCTTACTGCCTTCCTTTGCGGATATGCTACTGTCGTAATTTAAATAAACATTGTAACAGCCAAAATGGATTCAGACTTAGACTATATCTACTGCAATTTCTGTTCTGTATACAGTTTATTCTTAGTTAATATTTGTGATAATTCTCGTACCTGGTTTGCCAGTTACAGGAATAGGTGTTCCAGAAGTTCACCCGCAATTCATGCACTTAGACTATATCTACTGCAATTTCTGTTCTGTATACAGTTTATTCTTAGTTAATATTTGTGATAATTCTCGTACCTGGTTTGCCAGTTACAGGAATAGGTGTTCCAGAAGTTCACCCGCAATTCATGCTTGCTCTTGTCCGCCCAACCTTGAGATCCATCATCACGTTGGATTCTCCCCCCGAGCTATCTTGCAGGCCTGAAGCCCTCAACAAGTCTCATGCACCTCCGTGCTTGGGTTATCTGGTCCTTACCAGACTTAACCCTTTCTTCTTTTTCCTTTTTTCCTTCCTTGGAATTATTTTTCTCCCCTGTCTGTCCCCACAACCCAGGGGTTTTCCTTCCCAGGACTTTTCCTGTGTGAAAGGGTAGTTTTTCAGTTTCATAACTGATTCCTTTTCTTTAAAAATCCTCCACCAAGAGGCTGCCAACATTTCAAAGATATATATATTCCAATATATTCAATTTCATAAATAAGATAATGTCATTTAGTAAACAATAATTAACAACTCACATTAGTTTCTTACCACAGTAACATTCCATATTTACATTTTTCCCGGGGTCATCACACCTTCCCTCTCTTTGGTATTAGCCCATGGTATTTCCCATGGTATTGTAAAAAAGCAAAGTTAATAATATCCATGGTAAATGGTATTTATATCCATTTGAATTTCTCCCAGCTATTCATTCAACATCTCAATTTAATGTAAAATATGGGATTTATGTGACACGTATTATTCATATCCATTTGAATTTATCCCCATCTATTCATTTGAAAATTCAATTTAACGTGGAGTTCAATTTACCAAAAAATTAGTGGAGTTAAAATGAGATTTTTTGGTAATTTGGTAAATATCAAATAAGTATGAGCTCCATTAAATATAGTTTAACTATTATTTTTTTTAGTATTCACACGTATTATTTATCCATTTGAATTTCTCCCCATCTATTCATTTGAAAATTCAATTTAACGTGGAGTCCATCCCTCTCTTTGTTATTGGCCCATGGTATTGCCATGGTATTGTAAAAAAGCGAAGTTAATAATATCCATGGTAAATAGTATTTATATCCATTTGTAAAATATGGGATTTATGTAACACGTATTATTTATATGCATTTGAATTTATCCCCATCTATTCATTTGAAAATTCAATTTAACGTGGAGTTATTTTTATGAGAAATTCAATTTACCAAAAAATTCATGGAGTTAAAATGAGATTTTTTGGTAATTTGGTAAATATCAAATAAGTATGAGCTCCATTAAATATAGTTTAACTATTATTTTTTTAGTAATATTATTAACACTCTCGCTCACACCTCTAACAATCAGCGATATAACTCACACATCTAACGCCCTCACATCCACCCTAAACTGGGTTGTAGAGCACTTTTTTTAAATTTAAATTTACATAATGAATATTTTTGAAATTTAAATTTAACTAAAGAAAAACTTAATAATCTATATTTATTATATGGTATGGTATATTTGATAAACTGATGGAAATAAGAATATAGAATTTTCTAAGGATTTCATACTTATTTTGTCAAAACTAAACACTCCTTATTTTTTCACTTAATCTTATTATTCACTGAGAAGAGGAAGGGTTTTTAAGTCTAAAACCTTTGGCCATCACTATCATGATTGACATTACATCAAATAGTAAGGAGAATAATGTGTAACACCCTTCTATTGTATGTAACACTCTTTAAACTAAACTAAGAAAAGCTAGGTCTCAGGTGTAACAATGAAAGTAAATACTTTATTATTAAATAAATAAAGATAATTTAATCATTTGGAAATGAATGGGAAAGGCTAATTCTTTCATGATAAGACTTCTAGATACAATTTTAGATAAGTTTAATGGATTTGGAGATAAATATCCATTAAGCTACTTAGCTGGAGAAGGATACTAAGTTTAAGAAAAACATAAAATCCTTAGAGGAAAGAAAGGCAAGATTTTATGGGAAAAGCCTCGTGGGAGAGAAAGGTGAGCTTTTCTCATAAAATCTTAGGCAAATGGACAAAAATATCTACCTAAAAGTGGGACACCACTAAAGGAAACCATATCATGAAATAGGGTATTAAATACCCATTGAAGAGATCAAGAAGGGAAGTTGATCCATGGCAAGAACTCTCTGCTCCGTGGTGAATTGGAGGTCACTTCTAGGTTGGGTAGTGGTGCTTAATTTTCCAAGCGACATTCTTTCAGTTACTTCCATATGATTTTCTTTGTTTATGAGAATGATTGAATATTTATGCTTGTGACCACTACCAAATATAAATTAAATCAAAGTGTAAATTTAGTGATGGGAGCATAATAAATGGTTATTAATATTGGGTAAAGGATCTATGTGGATAATATTAATATTGGTTCAAGGAGGTATCTGACAAATGGTATCATAGTCCTAAGTTCAAATATTGCAGCCTAAGGGTCAACCCACCTCAGTAAGGTATGATGAGCTTCAGGTTATAAACAAATAAGAGGTTTCACTGAAGGGTTTTGGTTATAAATTGCTATAAGAAAAATATTCCAAAATCCATAAAGGTTGAAATTAAATATTAAAATAATTTGGAGGACTTTGTGGCCATAACATGTAAATATTATATTGATTATTTGGAATGAAAGGTAGTTTTGAACAGAGGGATTTTGAAAGAAATAAAGGTTGTTATCTCCTATATTGCTTGTCAATCATGTAACTAGTTGTGTTTTCAATCGCATAAAGGGATCAATTAAAAACAAAAGTAGTCCATGAGATCACTAGATATTGAATAAAGAAGGGTAGAGTCAGTTTACATGCTTATACTGAGTTTTCCCAAAGAATATTCTAATGAAAATTTTCTTTAAATGGTCAATGATTGTGTAGTTGTAAAGAATGCGTGGGGGTGAAATAGATTGTGGATTTCTTCTCTATGGCTGTAAGTAAGTATTACAACTCTCCTTCAACGATCTAATTATTTACTTAGATAAGAAATATTTCAAAATGATGAGTCTAAACATAAGAGTCGGGGTATGGGGTATCTATCATCTATTTCAAATTAGAATGACCACAACCACACTATATAAAATCAGAAAGTGGTTAATATTTAAATTGATGTCTTTATATCTCTCCACTTAGTAAAAAAAATTGATTTGAGGGTTTGACCACAACCCTGAGAGAGAAAACCACAATGAAATAGCTTCAAAGCAAATTTAGGAAAATGTATAATGAGGCCAATTGAGGAACAAGATTATTAGTGTGTGTGTGTGAAAAATAGTTGAATAAAAATGGAATTTCATATTATGAATTGGTCTGTGTTGAATGGGGAAATCACTAGCTAATCCATATCAGATTGAGTCATCATACTGAGTCATACTTAATATGTGGAATGGGGAAATCACTAGCTAATCCATATCAGATTGAGTCATCATACTGAGTCATACTTAATATGTGGAACTGAAGCCTGTGTACCTCAGTCAAAACTTGTGGAATCCAAAATTGCAAGTGTTGGTAAGAGAATCAATCCCTTGCAGAAGAAAATTCGTTCCAACCATTTTAATGAAAACTCATGGACATGAGCCTGGTTTGGAAGGGATAACGCATCCTCATTTCGATGCTTCATTGAAAGTGTATACTCGTTGTTGTATCTTGAAATTAAACCATGTGCAAGGATTTAGAATCTCGTGGGTTGAGGTTCTAAGGTTAATATCCATCTTGGAGATTAGCTATTTTTCATTACATTTATCTCTTGCTAGTTCATGTAATGTGTCGTCCAAGTGTGTAGGATAATCCAAAACGATTAACCAAGGAATGGTAAAACCATTGAGATTCGAGGACAGTTGGACTTGTTCTTTGGTAATTACTATACCCTTTAGGCATGGATATGTTTTAAAGGGATTTTTTTTCCTTGTTTTATGAATCACAAAACATATTTCTCCATGAAAAATAACAAATTATATTTTAACACGAAATTTCCAGCGGATCCTGCATGGATCTCGACTA
Organism: Pinus tabuliformis; assembly: GCA_031772625.1. Lineage (NCBI taxonomy): Eukaryota > Viridiplantae > Streptophyta > Pinopsida > Pinales > Pinaceae > Pinus > Pinus tabuliformis. The sequence continues at coordinate 899,036,903 of CM062808.1, forward strand.
ATTAAGGATGGTTGGATACATAAGGGCGGGTTGTAACTTTTCAGGTTCTTCAATCCCAAAAGTGAGAATACAACCCTGAAAATATGGAACATTGAAAATATTGAGAAGAGTAGGATGGTTTTTTTTGTTAGTTCATTTCCTTATCGAGTGAGTTTCTACTTAGTCAATTGAACTCTCATCTCATCGATTTCTTATCCATTGGAACTTACTTCTTCCTACAGACCATATGGGGCCACAAGGGTTCATACGTTGTAATTGTTTCTTTTCCTAGTCAAAATCCCTCCATTGCATGGTTAATGTTGAAGGGATGGATTGGAGCAAGTGAAGGTGGGCAAGTCAAATCCCACGAAATTACTAACTATAGTGTACACATGGTTATGGTTTGTGGTATGTTTGTTTATTCTTTAAATTTGTAAAGAACTCGAATTTATAAGTGCAAAAAGGAGTTAGATGTTGGTTTTAGCGATAAAGCACGAATTCACTTTCAAATTTGATTAACTCAAGAAATCACCCTTACGACGGTTGTTTCCATTTCGATTCACGAAGCCGCTCTCGTTAGGAATCCACAAATCCTCCCAACTAAGGAATGTTCCATCTCTGAAAAGAATTCATAGGGATGAGGTTTATCCTGATCTCCACGGTGCCAAAGTAGTCATTGCTCTAACTTTCCTATGCATTGTAGATTGGAATGCGGAGGCTACGCATAAATTGGGATCGGAGGATCATTTTAAAACATTCCAATATCCAGTATGTTATTGAATCTGAGTTATTGACACCGAGTATACCCTCGGTTGTGAGGGAAACTTGTGAAGTAATTTCCTCGCATTCTTCATGCAGACTACAATAGAGCTTTGTTTCTAACACATGTGATATCTTCTTGTTGAAATTTATTTACCTTAGTACTATGGCGGGTCTTTAATAACTACCAAGGAGAATGAGGAGAACTATAGCCATATAAAAGAGATATTGAGAATAGTTTTCCCCATGGATAATTAAGTCGGTGAAGGCCGATCGACCATGATAATGCATGCAATGGATGGAAACATAACATAAAAGCTGAATTAGTCAACTATTCAACTGAGAATCTATAAGGTCCCCTTGGAAACTGTACCAATTCGTGGGTTGTGAGTCCACGTAATGATATCTAGTGTCTCCAATGATCATGCACATGTGATTAATGGTGTTGGCAGGGATTCTCCAAGATGATTGAGTCAGAAATTCTCATCAAGTTCTTTCACAGCAATTGTGATGTCCTTGAATTGACCATGGGAAAGGAAGGAGTGCAGTTGTTGCTGGAGGGGAATAATGGGTGAAAGAAGAAGCTTGTGGAGTGCCAAAGGAGTTGTCCTAGAACAAGAAGCTTAGATTTCCATTTGGTTTTTGAATGTTTTTTTATTATAATCAATAAATTCTCTGGAAAGTTCCATATTTGAGGGAAAATTTCATAGAAATATAAACTCAATATGGAATTAGGAGACCTAAAGCAATAAACTAGTAGTGACAAGTAGACAAGATCTCACTCTGCGAGGTTAGCAAGGATTATGAAAATCGAGAACACTGGATATGATTCCAACTGGAATCAAATAGAGGTAATGAGTTTATACCATTTTAAATATAGCTCGATTACATATCACACTGTTCTGTCAGCCTGCAATTGGAGGAATGTTTAGTAACGAGGCAACCTTGAGTCACACGAAACCGGTAAGGTAAAATGTTCAATAATTAAATTATGAGTTTCTTATTTTAATTCATAACACATTCCATAAGAATATGAATACCTTCTGTTAACTACTTCCTTGGAGTAGCATGATTACATTATGTGTTGAAGGTTGTAAGTTCATCCTTTCTCATTTTTCATACAATAAGTGTTGTGTTCAAACTCATGACATGATTACGTGCATGTGTTTACATATAATGTATGGCTCAGATATTAGTATTATGGCATCACACAATGTGACTCAATAGACAGTTATTATGGCCCATTTTGGTTGCCCTATCTTTGTAATGAAATTGCACACTTACTGTGGCATAGACTCACTATAGTATGGACATCCTCTAAATAGTGACACATAATTATTAAATCAAAAACTGTGGCTCGTTCTTCTTGGTCCCATCTGTATAACTAGGATACTATGGCACACACTAAGTGGTTCGCATTGCTTGTTATCTGAGGTACCTTAGAAACTCAATAAATCATTGTAAATAATTGTAGTTTGTATTGAACATATATGCATTTATTGCCTCTATAAATTATCCTGTGTGGCTATATTTTGTGGCTCAATCTAGTTGGATCATACCACATAGTAGTGATCACATAGATCATATTATTCTAGACTAGAGATTCAGGTCACTCTTCAATGAACCCATTATGCAGAATTATTTTATAATAATTCAAATTATAGTAGTCTGTATACTCTCAATGGTTCGAAGACAATCGAGTTTGAACAAGTTGGATTTAATCCTTGCACTTTAAATTGAATTTCTCAAAGTCTAAGTATGGTATGGTGGATAGCTATTAGCATTGTGGGGAGGAGAAACCTAGGAAAGTTATATGGAACAAATAATTCTGCAATGTGGTTAAATAAAATAAAACCTTCTAGTGTTGGGTGGAGTAGAGAGTAATGCAAATAAATAACAAATAATTAACAGGTTGATTATTTTTAATAAGTAGAAATGGTTAACAATCAATTGGTTGTTTTTTTTTATTATGCCTACTTATTGAGAGTGATGTGAAGATTAAATTTTATTTCATTATATGTTGTGGAAGTTTCTTCAAAACTTAAAATATTGTTGAATGTTATTGTGAGGGCATAAAGACTCTATATCATGATTTAAAAATTGGTTCAAGGTGTTTACATAGTTTTAGATTTTCATAGTAGAGCGGGAGGAATGAACAAGATTGTAATAATTGTAAAGTTATTACATTGAAAGTGGGATGATGGATTTTAGTGATACGGTCATCATATTATTATACTCACATTAAAATTAAAATTATGAGTTGTATGATTTCTATACAAGGACATAGCTTAATAAAATTCCAATTAATGTCGGTAAGGATAGTCTAGTCAAGGACATAACTTAATGGAATAAAGTTTATGCTTATAAAAATCCTAAGAAAGGATGATATATGAAGGAGGAAACATTGAACTCTTATAAGGTAGCTCACAAACAAAAATAGATAAAATGTCAAATTTTTTTCTTTCCATAGATCATGGCCTATATGAGGAAAAATAAAAATAAAAAATAGTATATAAATGAAAACTATATAAATTATCAAGAAACAAGTTCATGACATCCTATCAACATTAACAGAAGTTGATGGTTAATTAAGTGGGTTCCATCCTAGAAAAAATTCTGAAGGTTTTATTTAAATTGTACCTATTCATGAAGTTCCCATGACATATTGTTACGACAAGTCTTTGTATATGGTATGAGAGTATGTATTTCTTAATATTTTTGTTTATCCACACGTAATGGTGCAGTTATTTTTTGGATGTGGTTTTTCCACTAGTTGGACCGTTTAATTCATCCTTAGGGGTAAATGCTTCAAATATACACTACTAAAAGGAACTAAAACCTTACTAGGTCATTATTCAGATATTCAGTAGCAACACACATATTTCGACATCCATAGTTTGGAACCTACAAGTTTCCTTGTTAGGTCCCTATAATACTAGTGTATTCCCCCATTATTATTGTCATTGTATCCCTTATTTTTATTTTTGTGCCCATGTTGTCCCATATTGTTGTTATTGTGCCCCATAGAAGCCCAATATTGTTATTGTTGTGGCCTTACATTATTATTGTTATGTTGGTTCTCATTATATTGTGACCCCTTAGAATCTTATATATAGAAATGAGGTTTTGTCATTTGAATCATCCAAGAATTGTTCATTTGTGTAATGTAAAGGAGTTTTCCACCTCGAAGAGGCTAATTTTGAAGTTGTTAATATATATTTTCTATCTTTTTGTGAGCTAGTTACATAACATTTGGTATCAAAGCTTTGGATTCTAGGGTTTCACTGCTTCAAATATGTCCTCGTGGAATTTTCGTTATAAATTTTTTTCTACGAAGTTTCAGAAGTTGAGAAAAAAAACCATTTGAGATGAGAGCTTGATGAAATTCGTGTCCAAATTTAAGATCTTTTCTCTCTATATTTTTGGATATATGATCTAAGGAAGTTAGGGTTTTTGCAAGTTCCTCAATACCATCTCAAACAGGTAACCTTGGGAAAATCATCATAACTTTCTCTCTAAGCATTGGATTTGAATTTCGTAAAACGTGACAGAAAGAGGACAGACTATAGTTTGTTGAGTATTCGTTTTAAGGTCTGAAGGTTGAAACAGTGACATTTGGAACCTCGTACAAGTTCTCTCTACTGAACTAGTCTCCAATCAAGTCACCGTGGGAGATTGGGCATGACGCTTTCTTGGAGAATCCAATATTGATCAAAATTTTGGGGTTGACAAGAGGTCTTAGAGGTATATCATAGGACTAAATTTCAGACCTTTTAGATCAGCCATTACAGAGATACAACAGGTTCAATAAATATGGAAGTGTTGTTGCCCCTATCCTTCCACGACCTACAAGGTTGACACCAAAACAATTGGAAGAGAAAGGATAAAAAGGAATTTATTATAGTTATGATAAAAAATACACTAAATGTCATAAGTGTGCTAAGAAGAAATTATTTTTCATAGATTTTAAAGAGGAGGAATAAAAGGAACAAGAAATGTGAAAAGAAGAGGATATACGCCAAGAACCAACCCTAGAGAAAGAAGAAATTAATCCAACCATATATTGTAATGCATTAGCAGAAATTACCACTCCTCAATCTCTCAAGATAAAAGGACATATCAACAAGAAAAAGTTAATAGTGTTGATTGATTCGAGTAGTACCCATAATTTTATTCATTGTAAGATAGCCAAGGAATTTAATTGCTTCCTGTATCCAACAACAGTGTCAAGTGATGGTTGCAAATGGAGGAGCCATAAATTGCTCTAGAAAGTTCCATAATATCAAGTTATCCATGGGAGAATATGTATTGAATAGTCCAGTGCTTTCCATTCCTATGGGTGGTGCTGATCTTGTACTAGAAGTCTAATGGCTAAATATTTGGGTACAATAGCTTTTAATTTTCAACAACTCTTGTTGAATTTTTTTTGGGAAGGAAAGGAATTTGAATTAAGGGGTATCATAGGGAAACGAGAAATATAATCAAATCTAACGCCATGAAAAAAATTCTGAATAAATAACAACGAGGCATAATTTCACAATTATGTTCACTAAATGTTCCCATAACGAAATCATCTATTTCTCTAGATCTCCAAAAAAACTTGGACAATAATTCCAAGGTATTTGATACTCCCAAAGGAATCCCACCTATTCATTATCATGACCATGCTATTCATTTTATTCCAGGAAGTGTTTCTCTAAACATCGGGCCTTACATATATCCTTATGCCCAAAAGAGTGAATTGAACGTATGGTTGCAGAAATCTTAGAGGTTGGTATAATTCAACCTAGTCAAATTTTTGTCTCTACTCCAGTAGTATTGGTACACAAGAAGGATGGATCATAGTGTATGTGTCTAGATTATAGGGAGCTCAACAAGCTCACTATTAAAGATACATTTCCCATTCCAGCCATTGATGAATTACTGGATGAATTACATGGAGCAATTTACTTCACCAAGTTGGATTTTCATTCAGGATATGATCAACTTAGAATGAAGACTAAAAACATTATGAAAACAACATTTAGAACTCATGAGGGTCATTATGAATTCTTGGTCATGCCTTTTGGCCTTACCAATGCACCTTCTACATTTCAACGTTTAATGAATTCCATTTTCAAACCCTTCCTTAGAAAATTTGTGTTAGCATTTTTTGATGATAGAATAATCTACATCAAGTCTTGGAAGGATCATGTTCAACATGTTGACAATGTTCTCAAACTGTTGGAGGAGAAACAATTATATGCAAAAACATCCAAATGTTTCTTTGGAGTACAGGAGGTGGAATATCTAGGTCATATTGTATCTCATGAAGGTGTTAAGGTAGACCTTAGGAAAATTAAAGCCATTAATTAATGGAAAATTCCCACATCCATAAAGAATCTACAACAATTTCTCGGGTTGATAGGGTATTATCGCAACTTTGTTAAGAATTATGGGAGAATTGTAGCACCTCTAACAACATTGCTGAAGAAAGATGAATTTTCTTGGACTCCAGAAGCAACGATGGCCTTTGAACATATTAAAGAGGCAATGGGACAAGCACCAATATTATCTATGCCAAACTTCACGAAAACCTTTATTATCGAATGTGATGCCTCAAGAAATGGAATTGGTGTTGTTGAAATCAAAGGAAAGTATTTACCAAAACCTATTTATGAGAAGGAAATGTTGCATATTACATGCACTTAACAAATGGTGGCCTTACCTAATGGGAAGATACTTCAAGGTAAAAATGGATCATGATAGTCTTAAATACTTTTTAGAACAAAGGTTATCTTCAGAAGAGAAACAAAAATGGGTCACAAAGATGTTGGGTTATGACTTTGAAATCATATACAAAAAAGGGAAGCAAAATATTGTTGCAGATGCACTCTCAAGAAATCATGAGGATGTGGAAGCATTGTTTTGTGCCATTTCTACTATCCAACCAGATTGGATAAACGAAGAAAGGGATGAATGGAATAATGAAGAATAAGTGTGGGAACTCATTTAAAAGTTGTAGCAAGATCCTAGTAAACTTTACACATTTAGATGGAAAAATGAGTTCATTATGGTACAAAGATCACTTATACCTCTATAAGAATTCCTAACTCACAAAATATTCTTCTTGAATTGCACACCTCTTCGTTAGGAGGGCACTAAAGATTTTTAAAAACTTACCACAGGGTTAAGAAGGAATTTTTTGGGATGGCCTTAAATTTGATATTCAAAAGTTTGTTGCGGAATGTTTGGTTTTCCAATAAAATAAAGTTGAAACAATTAAGGCCCCGGGTCTGTTACAATCTTTATCCATTCCAAGTTAATGTTGGAAGGAGGTTTCAATGGATTTTATCAAAAATATATCCAAGTCTGAAGGAAAGAGTGTCATCATGGTTAGTTGATATACTTACCAAGTATGAACACTTTTTTTCATTATCTCATCCATTTAAAGCCAGTACATTTGCTACTGCAATTATGGAAGCAATATAAAAGCTACATGGAAACCCATAGATTATTGTAAGTGATAGAGATCCCATTTTCACTAGAAATTTTGGGAGGAATTATTTTCTTGTTTGGGCACTTAGTTAGCTCATAGCTCATCTTATCATCCTCAATCTGAAGGGAAAATTGAGATAGTGAACAAAAGTTTGGAAGGATATTTTCATTTCTTTGTAACTAATTAACATACACAATGGGTCAAGTGGTTTCCTTTGTCTAAATGGTGGTATAACACTTCCTTCCATACTGCAGCAAAAATGACCCCATTTATGGCACTTTATGGATATCATCCACCATCCATCACATCATATTTAAGAGAAATTTCTAAGGTTCAAGTAGTGGAAGATCACATCGACCATCAACAAGAAGTTCTTCAACTCTTAAAGGATAACCTCACTTTAGCACATAATATAATGAAACAACAGGCAAATTAACATCGCAGTGAAAGAGGTTTTGATGTAGGTGACTAGGTATTTCTATGACTACAACCATACAAACAAATATCCCTCGAGCAAGCTAAGAAGGATAATAAATTATAACCAGAACATTATGGTTAGTATAAGGTGTTGCAAAAGATTGGTACTATGGCATACAAATTGGAGCTTCACGCATCTTCCTGAGTGCACCTAGTTTTCCAAGTTTCATGCTTAAAGAAGGTTATAGGTGACATGCTCCCAGTCAAACAATATTCACAGAACTTGACAAGGAAGAAAAAATTATACTGGAACTTGAAGCAGTCATAAAAACAAGAAATCGAAAGCTACGAAATCGATCAATTTTAGAGTATCTCATCAAGTGGAAGAACTTACTTGTTGAATATTCCACATGGGAGGATGATAATTTTATACAAAAGCATCTAGACATATTCAAGCATTGAGGAAAACACTTTTTTGAAGTAGAGGGGCATGTTAGGTCCCTATAATACTAGTGTATTCCCCCATTATTATTTTCATTGTAGCTCTTATTGTTATTTTTTTGCCCATGTTGTCCCCATATTGTTATTATTTTTCCCCATAGAAGCCCACTATTTTTATTATTATGCCCTTACATTATTATTTTTATGTTTGCCTTGATTATATTGTGACCCCTTAGAATCCTATATATAGAAAGGAGGTTTTTTCATTTGAATCATCCAAGAATTGTTCATTTGTGTAATGTAAAGGAGTTTTCCCCCTCAAAGAGGTTGATTTTGAAGTCTTTGATCTTTCTTTTCTATCTTTTGTGAGCTGGTTGCACTATCTTTTCTATCTTTTTGTGAGCTGGTTGCATAGCATTCTTTTGAGTAAATCCATATCTAAATAATTGAAACTAAGATAGATAAGAGGCACAAATTATATTCTAATCTAGATGGAACTAGGGCTCAGAGTGTCACAAAACATATTTCTCCATGAAAAAATAACAAATTATATTTTAAAATGGAATTTCCATTGGATCCTGCATGGATCTCGACTAATTAAGGATGGTTGGATACATAAGCATGGGTTGTAACTTTGCATGTTCTTCAATCTCAAAAATGACAATACAACCCTGAAAAATATGGGACATTGAAAATATTGAGAAGAGTACGAAATAGGGATAGTTTTTTTTGTTAGTTCATTTCCGTGTTGAGTGAGTTTCTACTAGTCAATTGAACTCTCGCCTCATCGATTTCTTATCCATTGGGAATTAATTCTTCCTACAGGCCATATGGGGCCATAGGGGCTCGTATGTTGTAACTGTTTCTTTTCCTAGTCAAAATTCCTCCATTGCATGGTTGATGTTGAAGGGATGGATTGGAGCAAGTGAAGGTAGGAAAGTCAAATCCCACGAAAATACTAACTATAGTGTATGCATGGTTATGGTTTGTGGTATGTTTGTTTGTTATTTAAATTTTTAAAGAAATCAAGTTTATAAACGCAAAAAGGTAATAGATTTTTGGTTTTAGCGATAGATTTAAAGCACAAAATCACTTTCAAATTTTATTAACTCAGGAAATCACCCTTACAACTATCGTTTCCCTTTCGATTCACAAAGCCGCTCTCGTTAAGAATCCACAAATCCTCCCAACTAAGGAATGTTCCATCTCTAAAAAGAATTCATAGGGATGAGGTTTATCCTGATCTCCACGGTACCAAAGTAGTCATTGCTCTAACTTTCCTATGCGTTGTAGATGGGAACGCGGGGGCTACGCATAAATTGGGATCGGAGGATAATTTTAAAACATTCCAATATCTAGTATGTTATTGAATCTGATTTATTGACATCGAGTATACCCTCGATTGTGAAGGAAACTTGTGAAGTAATTTCCTCGAGTTCTTCAAGCAGACTACAAAAGAGCTTTGTTTCTAACGCATGTGCTATATTCTTGAAATTTCTTTACCTTAGTACTTTGGTGGGTCTTTAATAACTGCTAAGGAGAATGAGGAGAACTGTAGAAATATAAAAGAGATATCGAGAATAGTTTTCTCCATGGTTAATAATTTCCTCAAACTTCAAATTGCATATTTGAAAAGTTCCTATTTGTGAGATATTAATAGAACCCCATATCTATTTGGATGGGTATGCACATCAATGTAAGTTTGAAGCAATTATTTAGATATCAGTGTGAATGCCTATCAATGATATCAAGCAATTTATTCAAATCAATTGACAATTTTAAAATATGAAATGCATATTTTGTATCACTATTTATATTTCTCAGATTTTGTTGATAGTTTTGTCTGGGTTTGAATATGACAACATAACTATTATTGCTTAAACAATTCATTTTAAGGAATTTAACAATTGATCGGTTTCCAGGAAATGAATTCTATTCTAACAAATTATGATCTAGTGTTATGGTGGGGTATCCACATGATAATGACCCAAGTTCACACCCTGGTATACATAGTATCCTAGAAAGTAAGAGATTGGGGAGTGTGAAAAATTGTAACCTTCATTCATGACTCATATATAGGAGGTGTATGTGCTTACATAATAATTGTTCGATTGGTTTTGAATATACACTAAATTATTCATGGCCAACAAGGTATTTCAAGTAGTGTTAAAAAGAGAAAACATGAAACCATATGACATAAGTAGTTTATGTGTGGATATTGTTGAGTACCAAATGATTATTTTCTTGGCTAGAGACAAAGTTAAGGTTGTTATTAGACATTAAATATAAAATTGAAGTCCATATTGAACTAACTATCATAGTCAATAGTCTGCTTTATGATTAAGTTGAGGTCATATTCTGTTGTTATTAAAATCTTGTTTATAGGAAAGATTCAATCCCAAAACTCAAATTTATTGGGGTTGTAAAGTTGTATTATGCAGATCTATGTTATCATTTTGCTGAAAATTTCTTGCAATGACAAGATACTTGAAAAGGATTAGCTAAATAAAATCACTTGAATACTTTGACATAAAAAAATCAAGTTATGCTCTGGTTGCAAGAGTTGAACAAGTCCATGAATTCCTTATTCTCCAATCGACAAACCGAACACGGTTTGATAAGACTTGTCTAAAGGTAATATGAATAATTGAAGAAGTTTTTGGCATATTAATACCAACATGGTTGAAAACATGTAGATGAAGTATATGTCATGTAAGTGATGCTATGGAAATTTGGTATTGGGTACATGTGTACAGGTGGTACTGTGTACAAACGGTACATATGGTACTCGTATGGATGCAAGTATTGCATGATGATATATGACATGTATAGTTGTATGTGTGTAATGCACACTATGTGTAGGTGCACATGGTTGAAGAGAAGGCACTAGGTGATTTCTGTGTGTGGAAACTGATCTAGAGTGCGTACAGAGGCAAGACAAAAGTGGAAACTGAGGAATGGTATTGGAAACTAAGGATAAGCATCAGTGTTTTGTTTCAGTATTAGTATACATATTACATATGATTCTGATTTATGATGGTTACATATGGGTTACGATTTTGATGGCTATTGTTTGAACTAACCTAACATGATATTTTATACATGTTGATTGGTCAAATGTACTAGTGTGACTTGTTGTGACTAATGCAGGAAAATTGTAGGATGAAAGTGTTTGGAAAGAACACAAAGGCATCGAAAGAATTCATTGGAAGAATATGCATTTCTTCCTATTATTTAAATACAATGAACATGAGGAATCATAGTTAAATGGTGGACAACATAACCCGTAGTTACTCAAATAATAGTATTATATATCAAGTATGACATTAACTTGGGTAAACAAAGTTGAGTTTCTGCATCTAAAATCTCTCACAAAATTGCTTGAAACAAATGTTACAGGTAGCCATGGAAGGAGATTTGTTGGTAGAACTCCTTTGTAACTGTTAGCTCCGCTATGCAGCACTGACTTTCTAAGGTCAGAAAGAAGCATGGTTTTTTCGTTTGTGTACAAAGGGGGCTCACATTGGTCACTTTTACCTTTCTTCCTTCGCCCCGCTCGCCTCTAAACCTTTCCCATTCCTTGAATAAACCTTTTGAAATCCAAAAAAGTTCCTTTTGGCCCCATCTCTAAGCGCAAAGCCCAAACCAACCTTAAAACCTTACCCATACACCCTCACGTGCTCATAAACCCCTCATTTCTTTCCTGCCATTGATCATTCCCCCACAATATAACGGCCCACATTGCACCTGATAAAGGTGACCCGCTCGACTAATTTCCACTGTCAGATCATTTCTACCAGATCTGACAGTGTTCGCATACATTGCGCAATCAACTTGATCGAGCGATAGCACGCGATGAGAGTGGTTTTTCTCTCTCATCCCCTGCTATGTGTCGATCATTGAGGGGAATCGCTCGGCCCCAGGCATTTACCACTTAGCGCCCAAAACTAGTGCAATGAAAACCGTTACCGCCTGACCAAACCACCCTCGCCCGTGCAACTCCGTCACCCGATGACCGTCTGATCTGTCCACTGAACATCCAACGACCCTAACACACCCCACTCCCATCTCAGCCGATAGCCTCCGTTGAGCCATTTCCGCCATCCATTTCCCTGATCTGACGGTCATCTCTCTCTCTCTCTCTCATCCCAACTGTCTGCATACTCATGCATCCCACGTCCTATGACCATTTTGTTGCCCAAAGAAGGAGATGACCAGCTCTACTAGGATCGGTTACAGTAATATCCCCAACAACCACATTAAACAGAAAGCATGGCCAAAGGAGAAAAGGACATAGCATGGCTTTGTATCAGAATTTATCAGTCATGGACTTCACTGCTTCAAGCATTCCAACCACCTAAAGGATAGCACAATAGTTGTACAGATCAGATTTGCACAGTGAAGCACGTAACCTCATTCATAGACTCCATTAGGCAGTTAAATGCAGTTGGTGGTTAATTAATACCCCTCCATACCTAAATGGCTAGGTGCCATAGTAATGTAAACTTATAAATATCCAGAAGAAATATGTAATTAGGGTTGGCATTTGATGTAAGGTTGAACTTCTAGAGACTATAGACATTTTGTCACTTGGAGCATCTCATCTTCATTTTCAGCAAATACAAGCTTCTTTTGCTGTTAACTGCTCACTGTCCATTTTCATCTGTTCTAATCTTGTACCTGAGATGTTGTGTTCTTGATATTTTGATGTTTAGCACTAGATAAATATCATCTTATCTCCGTGTTAGAATCTTGAATGCATCATTGAATAGGTTGCTCAGGTTTCTTTCTATCTAATGCAGGAGAGCTATCATCCTGTCTTTGCATTAATAGATTAGATTTGCAGGTTTATGTACTAGTGGCAGCCAGCCATCACATGATCTTGTGTATCTTCTGGTGTGGTTAGTATTCTCCATATTCACCTAAATATCTAAACTGTGAGCATTGGTGGTCTAAAGCCTTGTAGTATGAGGGTGTTCATGCATGTCTGGAGTGAAACAGAGTAGAAGTGGTTATTTGGCTTGAACCAACCATCATTCCTTCCATTAAACCTTGCAACAATAGTTTAATTTATATGTTATTAGGCATCTCCGAACTACAACTTAAGAGAGTTTCTTGGAATCCTAACATAATTGGTGCCATTTCCGGGGAGAGGAGATTGAAGCTCAACTTCCCTGGGAGAATGACACAGATCCAACTTTGATGAGAGACAAAGTTTGGACACATTTTTTGTTGTAATCATCTATCTGGCAACTCTACTAGAGGCCGAACCTCGTGGCAACTCCACATCCCATTTTTGGCTCAGTTTGTAAGGCATACTTGGAGAAATCCTCAAAAATCACTAGCTGACCCAGTACCTAACCCTGAGAATATTTTCAAACAGAGAAATACATCACAAAAAGGAGCATCAAGATCAGGTAAGCCTAAACAATATTATATATCTCTGCAAGAAAAGCTTGTAACATAACATCTACATATTGAAAATATAGCCTCTAGTACTAGCAATGCAGAAATATTTTCAGAGAATCATAAAGCTCCCATTCCTTTAGGTCCTCCTTCAGATATTAGCCCAAATAAAACCTCCCCTATAGTCCATCAGTTTCCTTCAGCCTTGTCATTCATTTCTTAGCTTTCTATCATCCAAACTGCCAGTACCCTTTCATCTACCCTAGTCATGGCAGACTCGTAAGCACCCACGAAAATGGAGAGAATCATAGTTGCTAGGTATGGACCCTTGGTCCTGCCTAGTCCTTTGAATTCCATGCCTACAGGAGAATATCATAAATACATGCCTAAGTTCACTAGTACAGAGGGAGTAACAACTGAAGAACACCTTGAGTATTTTTATAATTATGTTGATAACCTAGATATCAGTGAAAATGATGTGTGGAAGAGAGTATTTGTCCAAAGCCTTGATGGAGAGGCTAGAAAGTGGTTCAAAGAACTGACCCCTAGGTCTATAGTAGACATTAAAGCATTAGATGATGTGTTTTTAAAGCATTGGTGAGATAAGAAAGACCTACGATACTACCATACTGAGTTTGGCAACCTGAAAAGGGAAATTGGGGAGTCATTGTCTGATTTTAATAAAATATTCAATCGTATGTATTGTTGGGTTGTGTTATATTCTTTCCACGTAGTTAATAGGGGGTTTGAAGGGCACCCATAACCCCACTTTATGGGGTCCGGGGCAGCTCCTCGGAAAATTTTGGTTTTGGACCATATGTTAGGTTGGGCAGACCCACCTATGGTTTTGTGCATGATTTTCGCACATGTTTTTTGGACGCGATGGTTTTCGGTCCATGGTATTGGATGCGATGGTTTTCGGTCCATGGTATTGGATGCTTCAGCATGTATAAATATGTATTGTAACATTGAAAGGAACATAATGAAAAATCAAGCTGGTAGTCCCGGTTTTGGGATCCAGGGAAAAATCTCTCTACATATGTGTTTTATGGGTTATGCTCCCGCATTGTTTATTTTCTTTGTTTAAGAATTCATATGCAGGTAATTTCTGTACAGGGTTAAAACCTACATGTATAGCAAGATACCAGTTGAAGTCAAGCCTACCCCCACCTCTGCCAAACTCACCTATGCCAATGCCTTTGATTTGATTTCTGCTTGTTGTTAAGAGAGAGAATATGTGCTTCTCTAGCTGAAATGAAAGATGCAACCTTGGAGGTGGAATCCAATATCATGGCTACAGAGAAACTCAAAGGACACACTGATAGAAGGAGGCAGAGAGGTGATTCTTCCTCTTCTTCTTTGTCTTCATAGTTCCTCTTCTTCTTTGTCTTTAGAACCCAAAATAGACAAAATGACTAAAATGATAGAGTCATTGGTTGCTGAAATATCCAAATTAAGGTTGAGCAGAGTTCTGGGAAAGTAAGGCTTCCTAATACATTTGCTTCTAGAAATCCAAATCCATTCAGAAGAGCAAATGAATGATTGCAGATCATTTAGAGGGGCAAGGAGGCCAGTAAAGAACAAAGGGTTAAGACTCCTTTCTAGAACGTAGTCATGGAGGAGGATCAATTTGATGAAGAGGATGAGATTCATAGCATGGAAGACAAGGGCAGTGCTGCCTTTTTGGCATTAGCTTCCTACGAGGAGTCATTATTCAGGGACCAGGCTAGTCAAGAGTGGGACAGAGAAGCAGTTCTACAGACTGAAGACCAGCAAAGATATAACTTGAGGTCAGGAATGAGTAATGTCAAAGAGAATCCTGCCCAAAGAGATGTTGTCCCCACAGAGCAGCAGATCAACAACAAGAAGTGACCGACAACTGATCCCATCATCCTAAAAACACTGGCTCAAGAGGTAAGAGGCCCTGACAAGTCCCCTTCCCCCTTTAGTTTTGAATCAGAAGTCCAGAAGTTAAAAATATATATACCTCTGATAGAACTTGCAAAGAGTGAGGTCTTTAGGAAGCCCATCCTTGATGCCCTTGAGCTGAAAGCCACACAAGCATCCAATGACTATGTGAATTTACAAGATGATAAACCTGCAGTTGTGCTTAGCCCAATGACTAAACCTGCTAATGACAATTCCCTATCATTTTATGTCTCCTTGACCATTCATGACAAAATCCTCCACAACTATCTACTGGACACAGGTGCTAGTCATAATTTGATGCCCAAAGCTCTCATGGAAGAGTTAGGCCTTGATATTACCTAACCTTATCATGACTTGTTCTCCTTTGATTCGAGGAAGGTGAAATGTTTGGGGTTAATCAAAGACTTAGCTATCACCCTAACTCAGTTGCCCATGAAAAGCATGATGATGGATATTGTGGTAGAAGATGTCCCCCCTAAGTTTGATATGCTACTTTCCAAAGGGTGGATTAAGAGGTTGGGTGGGACATTGCAAAATGACTTGTCTTATGCCACCGTCCCAGTTTTTGGAGGAGAAAGAAGAAGACTATAAAGGGAAGCCCGGTTGGCCTATATCATCAGTGATGAGAAGAATCCCACTAATCATCCCATTTACGTTGTGGACACTAATTTTGGAGCATGTATTCTCCAAATTGAAGAATCCCATAAGGCCTTGGTGTAGCTCAAGAAATCACTATGCCAGGCCATGGAAGATGAAGGGACACAGGCTTGGGATATGTTCTTTGATGGAGCCTGTTCAAAGGAAACTGCAGGAGCATGAGTGGTGCTAGTGTCTCCAAAACAAGAAAGCACAAATTTGTCTTTTAAATTGACTTTTCAGGTCACCAACAACATAGTAGAGTATGAGGCTCTGATATTGGTCTTAAGAGCTACAAAAGACATAGGAATTAGAGACATAAAGGTGTTTGGAGATGATGATCTCATCATTCAACAAGTGAACAAAACATTCCAAGCAAGGCACCCAAGGCTGAAAGTGTAAAGAGATGAGGTATGGAGACTCAAAGAATATTTTGATAGCATATGTATCTCATATATTCCTAGAGTAAAAAATCAGCTTGTTGATTCCCTTGTTGTGTCTGTTAGCATGTTCATCCCTCCCACGCCCCTTAGATTGTCTTATCAAGTCTAGGTAAAATATAAACCATCTTTGCTTGATAACGTTTAGCACTGGAAAGTTTTTGAGGATGATGATGAAGTAACTAGGTTTCTGCAAGTCATTGATGAATTCTCTGAAATGAAAATTGATCAAGAGAATGAAACCTTGGAGGAATGTACCCAGCCCCAACTAAGGAACAAAATTGGCCAAGACAACATTGTTCAGTTGCCTAGCAATCATATACCTAAAGGGCTAGTGCCTCTAGAGAAGCTGTTTAACCATAATGATGTGCCTCATAAGATTTCCAAAAAATAAAATCAATCTACAGTCCATAGGCATAACATAGGGAGTCCAGATCATCCAAAGTATATAGATCTTTCCACTCATTTGTCTACTACCCAAATGTCTTAGTACTGCACCTTAATGAAGCAATTTGCCTATTTATTTGCCTGGGAATACAGTGATCTTAAAACTAATGACAAAAATATCATCCAGCATAAGATCCCATTGGAGAAAGACACCATTCCTTTCAAACAGAAGCTGAGGCCCATAAATCATTTGCTCCTCCCTCTGATTGAAAAAGAAATCAAGAAGTTGTTGGCTGCCAAAATCATAGTTCCCCTGAGATATTCGAAGTGGGTAGCCAACTTGGTAGTGGTGAGGGAGAAAAGTGGAGAAATCAGGTTGTGTGTCGATTTCAAGAACCCGAACAAATGTTCCAAAAAGGACAACTATCCCCTGCCAAAGATGGAACATTTGCTACAGAAAGTCTTAGGAGCCAAATTTATGTCCTTCCTGGATGGATTTTCAGGGTATAACCAAGTTGTTGTACACCCAGATGACCAAGAAAAGACTGCCTTCACCACTCCTTGGGGCACTTTTATGTACTCTAAGATGCCCTTTGGGCTGATGAATGTTGGGGCTACCTTTCAGAGAGCCATGGATATAGCGTTTGTAGGAGAGAAGGATAAGTTTCTCCTTGTCTACCTAGATGATATAACAGTATACTCCAGCAACCATCAAGATCATTTTCAGAATTTGAAGAAAGTGTTTTTGAAGTGCAGAAGGTTTGGGATATCAGTGAATCCTAAGAAGTCACAATTTGCTTTAGAAGAGGGCAAGCTTTTAGGACACATTGTTTCTGCTGCACGTGTCAAAATTTACCTAGAGAGAATGAAAGCGATATAGACCTTGTCTATCCCAAGATCAAAAAAGGACATCCAATCCTTTCTGGGCAAAATAAGTTTTGTAAGGAGGTTTATTCCTAATTTTGCAGAATTGGTAAAACACATCACCTCTATGCTGAAAAAGGGATTAGAGATCAAATGGACTAATGCAGCAAGAAGATCTTTTGAAGCCATCAAAAGAGCTATTATGGAAGCCCCCACTTTGATTAGCCCAGACTATAGCAAGGAGTTCCATATCTTCTTCTTTGCTTCTGGTGACACCCTTGCAACAGTCTTATTACAAAAAGATGATGGGGATTCAGAGCATCTAGTGGCATTTTTCAGCAAAACCTTAAGGGATGCTAAAATAAGGTATGATATTATCGAAAAACAGGCTTATGCTCTTATGAAATCCTTAAAAGCTTTGTGAATCTACATTCTGTACTCCAAGGTAATTGCATATGTGTCCTCTGCTTCAGTAAAGGATGTCCTAACGTAGCCAGATGTTGATGGAAGAAGGGCTAAATGGATTGCAAAGCTTATTGAATTCAACATAGAATTGAAACCCACCAAGCTTGTCAAGGGCAAGGGCCTTGCTCAGCTGATGGCTAAAGAAAATTGCAAAATGCTTGACATAAACTACATGGGTACAAATTCAGACGATGGACGGACAGAAGAAGCAACAGTAGGACATGATCGGTTGTTGGTTGAGAATATAGATTCTTGTGAATGGTATTCTAGAATAGCTCAATTTTTGCTGAAGCTAGAAGTTCCTCCAGGCCTTAGTTCAAGCCAAGCTAGGAATATTAAGCTCAGAGCAGCTAGGTTTTGTATTCATGAAAACTTGCTTTATTGGAGGGATCCATCTGGAATCCTTTTAAGATGTTTGGACAAAGAACAATCTGTGGAAGTCATGCATCAGTTTCATTCTAGCATCTGTGGAGGAAATCACTATTGGAAAACCACAACCCACAATGTCCTCAGAGCTGGGTATTATTGGCCCACTCTGTTTTTTGATGTCTTTTCATTTGTAAAATCTTGTGATAGGTGCCATAGGTTTGAAGGTAAACAGCAGTTGAAATCCTTACCCTTGAAGCCAATACATGCTAGTGGCCCTTTCCAGCAATGGGGCTTGGATTTTATAGGGGAAATTAATCCACATTCTAGTGGCTAGCACAAATGGATCTTAGTAGCCACTGACTAATTCACTATATGGATTGAGGCCATCCCTACTAGGAAAGTTGATCACCATGTTGTCATGAAGTTCTTGAAAGAAAAAATTTTCACCAGGTTTGGTTGTCCACACAAATTGGTTATAGAAAATGCAACAGCCTTTAGGGAAAAGAGTTGGTGGACATGTGCGACTCAATGGGCATTAAGATAGTGCATTCCACCTCATATTACCCTCAAGGTAATGGTCTAGCAGAATCATCCAATAAGAGCCTGATAAGGATAATCAAAAAGCTGCTGGAAGACAACAAAAGGAACTAGGATTCCAAACTGAAATTTGCATTGTGGGCTGATAGGGTGACCACCAAGAAATCCACAAGGAATTCTCCGTTCAAGCTGGTATATGTCACTGAGGCTGCATTACCAATCTAGTTGACCCTCCTTGAGGCCAAGTTCTTGCAGGAAGAGAAGAATGAGGAAAAGGACATGGCAAAGAGGATTAGTGACATGGCTGAAGTGCATCAAATTAGAGATCAATTGATTGAAAAGTCTGCAACACATCAAAAGAGAATCAAGGAAGCCTTTGACAGAAAGGCAAAGATGGACAATTTTCAAATTGGAGACATGGTTCTTAAATGGGATGCACTAAAGGAAAATAAAGTCAATCATGGGAAGTTCGATGCTCTGTGGACTGGACCTTTTGTCATTTCTCAGGTCCAAGGGAACAACACTTTCATGCTGCAAAGTATGGAAAGAGAAACAATTTTTGATTTCCCAGTCAATGGGCATGTTAACGGGAAAAGTGTCTATTTAGAACGACCCTATCCCACTGAGGTGTGACAATGACCTCAGAAACAAACAGGGAAAACTACTTTCGTATTCTCCTTTATGAACTATAAACGAAGAGGAATAGGATGAACCAACCTGTGTCTTGCACTAGTCCTTTGATCCAATCTCTCTCCTCTTTGACAGCTTCCAGCTACCTGCTCCCTTACTTGCCCAGCTTCACCAAGTTCCTGTAAGATCAAGAAGAAGGAAACTACACAAAGACATGGATTTATATTCATAAATAGCTTAGGATCAGATTTAAGCTAAACATACAAATGTAACAAACATCAATGATAGATAAGCATGTAGGAGAAACTCAAATAGTTTTATTGATAAAACAAGAAGATCCAGGAGGAGTTACAACCGATGATTCCTGATCCAGCATCAACCTCCCAGCATAGAATCGCCTCTTCACCTCCAACAAAGCATAAATCACCCAATACTCTGATATCTATCTCAAAACCAACAACAATTCTCTGTAATGTACCAAATTCCAACCTCTGGATCTCTTGGTGAGGGATCCATATATAGATGTATGCAAAGAGGATGAATCAGCTCATGAATTGATTAGTGGCTTCTCTCTGTCAATTCTTGCTTCCACTTGGAGACTGAGAGCCTCTTACTCATCACTGGTCGAATTCAGTGAGGAAAGTGTCATTGGAGAAGATTCTGGAAGCTTCCATTGTCTCTCCACCTCGTGGAATGACTCTGCCACATGTCATTTCTCGCCCAACGTACCCTGGTAGTGCATTTAGGTGCGTTGCAACGCACCTAGCCAGTGTATTTGGGTGCTTTGCAACGCAGCTAGCTAGTGGAGCAGCTGAAATGATCCTGATTTGACTAGTTCTGAGCAGTTTCTAGTGGAGAACTTCTGGGAGAAGTTGTAATCTGTTGACCTTGTTCCTTTAGGAGTAATAACAACAATTTTAAGGACTTAGGAGCCCTTGGTTTATGGACATTTCATGCTTGGAGCTGTAAGGCACAAAAATGTCTATAACAGTTGCCCCCTAAAGTATGAGGCCGTTTATTGGGTGAAATGCTTTATTAGGAGGATCTGAAGCTCTTTCAATGTTGGGAGGAGACCTGTAGTAAGATACAATACAATACATTATATTCATACTGTTTTCATGATCTAGCTGAGGCGGGCATTCCCATGCCCAGCTTTATAAATTCATTTTCATGTACATAGGACAGACAATCGTCTGATGGTAGACTGATTATTCTGATGGAGTCATCATCCTTTTGGTAGGATGATTATCTGTGCTGCAATGTTGTACATTTCAATGTCTTTATTTTTTCTGAATATATATCGCAGCCTGGATGGATGAAACTAGATCCGGGGTCTTCAATCTCGTCCACTCTTCACTCGAAGTACAAGTCGATCCATGTGAGAAATGTTTTGAAGTCGAACATGGAAAGACATCGCTTGATTACCAGTCAATGATGTAAACTGTTAACAAGCGCGAGAGGAATCACCGATAATGATAATGACCCTCAAGGTACTGCAGTACAATTCACGTGGTGTGAATAAAGGACTTGGCATCGAACACCACGCAAAATCTTTCGGTTGAAGGTCATTGATGTATACATGTCGCCGGAAGTGAGAAACTTGCCATTGAGGCATGCAAGCTTCAAAGTACTGAAGGGGTTGTTCCTATATCAACTTCTTGGATAATGAGCTGATGTCGACAAGAAGCGATCCGTCAAAGGAGGGACTTAATGAATCCCACATCAATGACACGGAACGGAGCAAATGATTTTGATGGAGGTGAAAACGATCTGATGATATATGGTTGAGGGTGGCGGTCATGAAAGAATGAAGTATAATGTATGGTAGTGGATGGGACATAGGTGACTTCTCTGGATGACTTCTCTTGAACATGTCGGCGACACTTATGTGATGGATTGGTAGCATTTACCCCAAATGTGGATGGTATGGTATGACCATGGTGATGTGACCGGTGAATGAAACAACCCAACACGACTCAGGCACGGAGTGGAAGTGTCATGTTCAAGAGCGACTTGCTACCAACAAAGTTTCTTTGAGTTTTCTTCCCAATTTTTCCCCAGTCATTGCTGACCAGTACCTCTTTATTTTTGTCAAGCTTGAGGAGGATAACATATGCTTGTTCTATAATTTTTCCTTCGGGCAAACCCATCGCTATGTTTTAACGAGCCTAGCGATAGTGAAACTCGTTCTCGCCTAAAGACAAGTTTGTCGCTATTTAATCTTTTTAACGAGTCTAACGACAAAGATAACTCGGTCCTTTTCATTTTTAGAGAGTCTGAAAAGGTACGTAAAGGTAACTCCGGAATTCCTTTTTTGTCATCTAATCCCTTAAGTCCGAAAACGTATAAAACAATACAGAAGGGATGAATTTTTCGATATTTTTAACGAGCCGAACAAAACAAGCGCTCGATCTTTTTGTGCAATAATCCCTCAGGTCCAAAAAGATTAAAATCTAGAGGAGGGATAGCACTTTTTGTCGCTTTAACGAGCTGGAAGGCCAAAACTCGGCAATCTTTTCATATTTTACGAGTCAGATGAAAAGAGCTTAAAGAAGACTCGTCTTTTGAGGAACGAGTGATAAAATGGGTAGCAGCTGATTCCAGGTAAGGTTTGGAATTTTCCAATCACGGCAGTGTCACAAGGATGGCTAGTGAAATCACTCTTCGCAGCTGTTCCTCAAAATGGGTAAACAATCAAATGGAGGTGAATGATCGGCCAATGGAAAAGTGGAGGTGACGGTGCAAACACGGCCAAGGCTTTAATGGCTGAAAATGCTTCATTCACGGTGGTTATTTACCGGGGGGATAGTTCATTTTTTAACGAGCTTAAACGCGGGTGGAAACATTTGCTCAGATCTTATGTTTATTTTTTAACGAGCTTGAACTATGTGCTAAAACTGCTCGATTAGGTGGTCTTGTTTTGATTTTTTACCATAGATAGCTTTGTCCTTCCAAAGATTGTACTGTATTTTCAACTGCTCATCAAACTAGTTAAAAATGAACAATATTTGCTTTGAAAACGAGATTAAAACGCTAATATTTTACTTTGAACTACGTAAAAGTACTTAAAAAGTGTTTTTTACCTCTCATTTTACCATTTCATTTGAACTTGGTTTGTTGGAGCTTTGGAGGTGTTTTCCCCCTCGATTTTCATCAGTTGATTTCAGGAGATTATGTGGACGATTCTCGGCGCCGTCTGGACCAGGTAGGAGCTAAACTTGAGCTCTTTCTTTTCATGGTTTCCTTTTTGTATTTTGTGCTTTATTACCTGCTTTTCTGTGCCCCTGGGGTTTGATGGATTCGTTCTGCCATCAACGCACCCTCAGCACATCGAAAATTGTGTTGAATGTTGGCCTGTATGAAGGCAGTTTGACATTCAACGCACCTGGAACACTGCTGCAGGTGCGTTGGGGGCAGAAAGGGAATTTGTTGCATAGTTTTTGATGGAATTTTTGCCTGTTTCTCATCAAAATCAGGATCTAATCTCCTCTCTTGTTTATTTTTTCAGATATCTTGGAGCAAGATGACCCTTACATGGCAAGAACGAGAACATGAAGAAGAGGACATGATTTCCCTACATGATCCTGTTACAGTGAACGCGCTGTGGAATTGTGGCTTGCTGAAGTTCTTCCGCATCTCTAGCATGAGACAACAGATTAACTTACTAAAGTATTTGCTTGACTCCTGGGATCCTATCAACCAGGTTTTCTAGATTAGGGGAAAATCTATCCCCTTGACTGCAGTAGACATCTATTTCTTGACTGGCTTGTCGAGGCGGGGTGCCCCCATCTCTTTGTCAGGTTCGGCCGAGGAGGCGATTCTGTGAGAGATTATGTCTGCCAGTATTGTAGGGAAGGATCTCAGCCGAGTAAAGACGGCAAGATCATCATCCGTGATGTCACTGATAGGTCCCTTAGGACTATCCTATTTACCTTTGGTAGGATGGCTGGTAGTGCGTCTCTTCATGTAGCCAACAGATCCTATATGCAGCATGCCTTGGAATGCCTCCAACCGAAGGTGTTCAACTGGTGTGACACAGTACTTCTTGTTATGAAAGAACAGTTGACCAAGATAAAGAATGGGAGGTTGAAGAACTTTGGGTTCGGTTCTATTTTGACCGCCTTTGCCTTGGAGAAGATACCACTGATGCAGCCGCAGTACATTGCACTCGATTTACCTTCTCCTACTGAACCACGTATGCAGAGATGGGTTGACCATATGTCTAGGCATGTTGGCCAGTCTCAGATTTCATTTTCTGATACCTTCTTCAGGTGGTTTGATCGTCAGGAGATGGTTTATTCTGAGTATCCATATGCTGGCATGGACTTCCGGGGTGATCCAGATTTGGTACTGCCGGATGGCGAGCAGTGGGGTCCTATTGGTAAAATCTCTGACCATATTGTTGTTTACTGTTTTTTTTATAATGTCCTTGTGCTTTGTTCTATCAACACTCTAATCAAACTCATGTGTACATGCAGATGTTGGTCCTGTTCGTCTAGTAGTTCGCCTGAGAGTACCAGCTATTGCCCCAGCAGGAGAGGCCGCCGGAAGGGTTATTCTTCGCGACCTCGATGTGGCCGAGACTCTCACAGCTATGCAGGAGCAGGTTGAGAGCCTTACTCTCGGTATTCCAAATGTGAGGATCGACGAGCTACCTTTGCAGTTACAGCGCCAAACTACTGGTGTGCCCAGACGATGGACTTGTCTCTTACACATGATCGCACAGGCTGTGACTTGCTATCATGAGCATCATTAGACTAGGGTGCCCCCTAGCATTTTGAGTTTTTGGGTCGTGGGACTGATTTTGTCTTGGTTACAGAACATTATGTGTAAACCATAAACAACTATATATATATTTTTGATTTTCGGGGTTTTATTTTGGTTGAGCTATATGATGCACATGCAAAACATTGATGGTGTGTTTCTTTTTATAAATGTTGCAAATGTCTATCTAACACATAGTTTGCTAATGAGTCAGTTAATGTGTTTAAGTTTCTGGAAATATGTTGGTATTGAATAAGATCAAATTTTCTTTCCAAAATCTTAACCCTTAGGAACATGCGATAAATAGCCGGGTTTCAGACAATTAGTCAGCGTATACCATGGGTGATGGCATCATAGAGAAGTTCTATCAATGCGCTATACTCAGCGATGTTATTCGTTGATTGACCAATACATACACCTCTGAAATTTACTAACTCGCCGCTTGGATCAAAAATGGCCCAGGCTGCAGAGGACAGGTTCCGCGAACTACGACTCGCTCCGTCAGCATATCCAACACATGGATCCAATAGGTTTGACATCTGCAATAAATGTAAAAAGTGGATTACTCGACCAAAACAAACACTTTAGCGAAAATAAAAACATAACAAAAGCATATTGGTTACTATTTGTGCATAGTAACGCTTGAGGTACAACCCATTACGAGGTTGCGCCAGTGGAATTCCGTCATAATCCATTAACTCGTAGGCTCCTTTAGCTAACACTCATTTAACAATATAGGGGCCCATCCATAAAGACTTAAATTTTCCTGCTCCCAATTTATCAGATTCTTGGTCGTAAAGCAGGACCAAGTCACCTTCCGAGAAGACACGGGGTTTGACATTTTTGTCGAACTGTGTCTTGACTCGTTTCTTATGGGCTTCGTTAGCCAAAGCGGCGTCACGATGGGTTTCATCCAATTGGATTAATTCCAAGAAACGAGCTTCTTCTTCTGAAGTTCCGGGGAGGAGATCAATTGCGAGTTTGAGAGATGAGATTTCACACTGGACTGGTAAGACTGCTTCCAGGCCATATACCAGTTGGAAGGGTGTGAACCCGGTTGCATTCCTTACCGATGTTTGGTAAGCCCACAAAGCTAAGTACAGGATTAGGTGCCATCTTCTTTTGTGAACTCCGATCATCCTTTGCAGCATGCGCTTCAGGACCTTGTTGATCGCTTCAACTTGTTCATTGGCCTGCGGATAATATGGAGTAGAGCTGTCGTGGGATAGCCCTAGTTTGGCAGCTAATTCAACCATCATGTGATTGCGAAAATGTGATCCATGATCTGTGACTATAGCCTGTGGTACGCTGAATCTGGCGACTACATGATTGAAAAAGAAAAGGGTAGTTGTTTCACCAGTATTATCTAATGTAGGCATCGCCTCGGCCCATTTGGTAAAATAGTCAACTGCGACTATGATATACCCATGCCCCTCGGTCGAGGTGGGGTTACATGTCATGAAATCGATGCCCCATTTGGCGAATGGCCCAACAACAACTATTGGCTGTAGAGGTGCAGGTGGTCTTCTTGTTTTTCTATCAAAAATTTGACAAGCATGGCAACTTCTGACTGCGGTTATGCAATCTTTGAACATTGTTGGCCAGAAGTATCCTGCTCGTAAGATTTTTTGTGTTGTAGCATATCCAGATTGATGCCCCCCACACGCGCCTGAATGACACTCATTTAGGGCTTTTTCGGCTTCCTCATGGGTGAGGCACCTTCTCAGAACCGTATCAACACCGCGACGGTAAAGCGTATCACCGACGATCATGTAGTCTTTTGCTTGGTATCGAATACGTTTTTGTTCAAAGTGAGAGGTGTTTGGCCTGAATTTTTGGGTTTGGAGATAAATGATTATATCCCCATACCACTCATTGCTTGTAGATATCAGAAACAAACTTTCATCCACGATTGATTCTTCAGATGTTTCATCGTTGGACGACGATGGGAGATCGCATAATAATTCTGCGAAAACTAGAGATTTCTTTGACTTGGATTTCACAAATTCCAGATCAAAACCTTGAAGGATTGCTATCCATTTTGAATATTTTCCCCCCAGCAACTGTCGCGACAATATATAAGTCATGGGGTTGCAATCTGACAGAATGGTATGTAGAAATTTTGAATAATATGACACATATTCACAGAGATTATCCTGATTATACACTTATAAGCGGAACATGCATAATAAATAACCTCCTCTACGTTGATCATCAATTTACAGAAGCGAAAACATTCACAGGCACACATAGAAGCAGCAATCAAACGCATTAACACAGTATGTATCACGGGGAAGGCATCTTGCTAAAAACCCCACACTATCTGTATATTATATTGATTGAATCATGTAACATTACAAAGTACAATGCTTATCACAAGCAATCCAGTACCAGCTCCACCTGTTACACACAATACAGCTCAGATCTGATCTCCAAATCTATTCCACTGCTTGCCTGCCTCCACTGCTCAATACATGCTCAAGAACTGATGAGAATGGCTTCCCAAACTCGTATTTCACATGCAAAATAGTCACTCACACTTTGTTGGACGTGAGCACAAGCTATAATGTGGGAAAATACGTGAGCAAACTCATTGGCATACTCAATCCCTTTATTGTGCAAGATCTGGTGCACAACTATAGTCACAACTGATAGCAATCTGATTCTCTAACACCTGTCCCTGCTGAACTGAACATGCACTGACATGCAACTGAGTTAACTGATGTATTCATTAGTTGTATTATGAGTTAATAACTTGTGAATTAATTAATAACTAATTCACCCAACTCATCTCTAGTCTATTGATCAGTTAGACTAAATACAACCAGTTTAACAAAGCTAAACTTAACACAACTCCATCAACTCCACCAAACTCAACTGATTGAGTTCTAACTGAAGTCATGCATGCAAATATTAGTCATCCCATATGTAACCACGTATTTCCCTCTGGGATCTGCATGTACCACATCCGTAGCTCATCCTGAAGTGCTCCAAGAGAATAAGATTAAGTTTATAGTCCAAATATTATTGTGAGATAATAATATTTGACTTTTCTATTTTTGACTTTGATCACTCACACTGTGATCACTCACACTTTCATCAAAAATAGAAGTCCATCTATTTTTTTCCAACTTGATCAATCATCCATAAACAGCAACCTGCAATCCATAGACATGATCCATATGTCTAAAAATAGACAGTATAAAAATAGACAGTCTAAAAATAGACTTGCGCCAAAAATAGCCCGCGGGCCCACTTAGTGAAGGCGACTCTTTTCACTAAGCTCCATCATCTTGTTGCAATCTCAACAAGAATTTCTTGTTGCACACTTTTCAACACTCCCTCTCAACAAGAAAGGCTTCCTCTCAAACCCGATCCTGTAACTCTGGAATGTTCTCCATGCAACACATCTGGCCAGTCCACTTGCTCTGTCATCAAAGTCTCTGACTGCTATTGCCTCTGTCGACTGAAACTCTGCATCTCTGTGCTCTTCAGTATCTGACTGCTCTCACCTATGTCACTTTGATCTCTAACTGCATTCGTGCTGCTGCTGGTTCTATCTCCCAGAATTGCATCCGCACTGCACCTCCCAATTGACCTCCCCGTTGGGATAGAAACACCCTCTGATGCTGAAGCTCTACCTGCTGCTGACAAGTGCTCCCTCTCTGACATCTGCGCTACTGCAACATCTCCATGCATCTCGCACCATTGCACACCTCTCTGTGCCACCTAGCACTGTGCAAAACACTTGTGCCTCTCGCATTGCTACAGCCTGCTACCTATGCGCTGTCCTAGGATTCCCTGCACTGTCGCTCTCTCTGCCGCTCCATCCGCATCTGTCTCTACCCAATTAGTCAATTCCTGCTACTACACATCTGGGGCTCCCGTAGCAAGGTCTCATCCAAGAGGTTGGGTACCTCAAGGATCCTGCCCCTCCTCCTTGGGACTATCAATCCACATCACCCCACCTCCTACCTAGAGGTATGGCTGCATGCGATCCCTCAGCCCACCTGGCTTGAAGTTTCCCCCTACTGGAGGTCTCTGGATGAGTAGATGTCCCTACTCGATCTCCTCTCAGCTTCCATTGTTGTGGCTCCTCCACAACCTCCTGAAGCTGCTGCACCAATCATGGCTCCTCCACAATCGTCTGAGACTTCTTCTGGCTCTGCATGTTGAGAGGTAATATACGCTCCCTCTCAACCACCAAGTCTCCATCAGTTGCCTCGCTGCTCAAGGCTTTGCATGCATCTTGAACCTCAAGAGCATACAGGTTCCTGACCCGTGAACCAATCTCATGACAACAAAAGCATCGCACTTTCGATTTGTCAACCTTCTTCCCACCACTGGAAGAACTCGATTCAGAAAGAGAAACCTTCCCCTTCCCCTTCTTCGCCTTACTCGCTAAGGCACAGTTCTCCTCATCCTGCATGGATGCAGGATGAAGAACCGTCTCTAGTGCTCCGTCTAATATCCTCTTGCACAAGATCTGACCACAGTCTTTCCCATCCTAGCAATTTCTCCCAACCATTGACAGAGTCCTGATAGGAATGCCAACTCTTTGGAAGACCAAGGAGAGCTAGAGACACCATCCTCATCCGACAGTCACCCCCACACTTCCCAGCTCATCCCGGCATTGGGTGAACTTCGTGAGATACTGGGGCATACTGTCTCCATTCTCACACTGAATGTTTCTGAGTTTTATCTCTTGCTTTGGAATTAAATTCGAATTCCACCAG
This sequence comes from Pinus tabuliformis, assembly GCA_031772625.1. NCBI lineage: Eukaryota > Viridiplantae > Streptophyta > Pinopsida > Pinales > Pinaceae > Pinus > Pinus tabuliformis. The sequence goes on from CM062808.1 coordinate 899,066,140, forward strand.
CTCAAAACTCAACCGCTTTCGATCTAAAATTCTTGAGAACAAAATATTTCTTGTACAGAGATCGATTGTATGGGCATTCACCGGATACCTCACCTTCCAAAAGAAGGATGAATCCAGAGGCTACCTGGCCCGATTACAGACTCTGCCTAAAGAAATAGAATGTAAACACTTTCTGAATAATAGATCTGATGATCAATCCTCGCTTGATATCCTGTAAAAATCTCTTCTACAAATCAAGCAGCTCCGATACCATGTAGAAATTTTGAATAATATGACACATATTCACAGAGATTATCCTGATTATACACTTATAAGCGGAACATGCATAATACATAACCTCCTCTACGTTGATCATCAATTTACAGAAGTAGAAACATTCACAAGCACACATAGAAGCATCAATCAAACTCATTAACACAGTATGTATCCCGGGGAAAGCATCTCGCTAAAAACCCCACACTATCTGTATATTATATTGATTGAATCATGTAAAATTAAAAGGTACAATGCTTATCACAAGCAATCCAGTACCAGGTCCACCTGTTACACACAATACAGCTCAGATCTGATCTCCAAATCTATTCCACTGCTTGCCTACCTCCACTGCTCAATACCTGCTCAAGAACTGATGAGAATGGCTTCCCAAACTCGTATTTCATCTGCAAAATAGTCACTCACACTTTGTTGGATGTGAGCACAAGCTATAATGTGGGAAAATACGTGAGCAAACTCATTGGCATACTCAATCCCTTTATTGTGCAAGATCTGGTTCACAACTATAGTCACAACTGATAGCAATCTGATTCTCTAACACCTGTACCTGCTGAACTGAACATGCACTGACATGAAACTGAGTTAACTGATGTATTCATTAGTTGTATTATGAGTTAATAACTTTTGAATTAATTAATAACTAAATCACCCAACTCATCTCTAGTCTATTGATCAGTTAGACTAAATACAACCAGTTTAACAAAGCTAAACTGAACACAACTCCATCAACTCCACCAAACTCAACTGATTGAGTTCTAACTGAAGTCATGCATGCAAATATTAGTCATCCCATAGGTAACCATGTATTTCCCTTTGGGATCTGCATGTACCACATCCGTAGCTCATCCTGAAGTGCTCCAAGAGAATAAGATTAAGTTTATAGTCCAAATATTATTGTGAGATAATAATATTTGACTTTTCTATTTTTGATTTTGATCACTCACACTATGATCACTCACACTGTGATCACTCACACTTTCATCAAAAATAGAAATCCATCTATTTTTTTCCAACTTGATCAATCATCCATAAACAACAACCTGCAATCCATAGACATTATCCATATGTCTAAAAATAGACTTGCGCCAAAAATAGCCTGCGGGCCCACTTAGTGAAGGCGACTCTTTTCACTAAGCTCCATCATCTTGTTGCAATCTCAACAAGCATTTCTTGTTGCACACTTTTCAACATGGTAGTCTTCCGAAAGAGGACATAGTGTCGAAATCTTTGTATCGCTTGAACGGCTGCAAGCACTAGTTTTTCAACATAAGAATATTTACTTTCTGTATCATTTAAGTTCTTACTTAAATAATATATAGGATGTTCAATTCCATCGACTTCTTGAACTAAAACCATTGCGATGGTCGTATCTGCTGCAGCCAGATATAGGTTAAAATCTCTTTGATAATCAAGGGCGTACATTAATGATGCTTTCATTAGGGAATCTTTTAAAGCATCAAAGGAAGCTTGCGCGACCTGATCCCAGACAAAGGGTACTTCCTTTTTCAAGAGACGAGTATAACCTTTAGAAAGTTCGGCGTAATTTGGAATGAACCTCCTCAGAAAGTTTGCTTTCCCTTGGAGTTTCTGAATCTGAAGCAAATTTGAAGGTGGAGGCAAATTTATGATTGCCTGGACCTTACACGGGTCGAGACGAATCCCATCCTTGGAGACTACAAAGCCAAGTAAACGACCAGAACTGACGCAAAATACACATTTGTGCGGATTGAGTCGTATCTTGTAGTGTCATCAACGTAGAAATATCGCTCTTAAATGTTGCAGATGATCAGTCCGCTTTCGCGAATGAGCCGGAAGGTCATCGAGGTATGGTTGAACGATGTTTTTGATGTCATGGAAGGCATAATTCATTTCCCTATGAAACGTCGCCCCTGCGTTCTTTAAGCCAAAGGGTAATTTTCGATATGCGAATGTGCCCCACGGAAAAATGAATGCAGTCTTTGACTGGTCCTGTGGGCGGATATTTATTTGATTATACCCGGAGAATCCATCCATAAATGAAAATGTTTCGCGTCCGGCGCATTCATCAATTATCTGGTCGATGAAGGGTGTAGGGTAGTTGTCTTTTGGACAAGCTTGATTTACATCCCTATAATCGACACACACTCTAATTGTCCCCTGTTTCTTCATAACAGGGACAATATTCGATACCCAATCGGTTAGAGGAACCGGGTAGATGAAACCAGCATGGAGAAGTTTTTCAACTTTCGCCTTAATGGCAGCGGCTTTTTTGGGGTGCACCTGCCTTAGCCGTTGTCGTACTGGTTTGACATCTGGATACATCTTAATTTCATGTTCAACGATACTCGAGTCGATGCCTGTCATTTCACTGTATGACCAAGCAAAGACATCTCTAAATTCGTGAAAAGGAGCATTATATATTTCCAGTTCTGAAGGAGAACAACATTTGCCAACATAAATATTCTCTACAACATCTGTTTTAGTCGAGATATTTATGGCTATAGTCTCTTAAATGTTGGATAAGTTTCGTTCGGAATCCATCGTATTTACAGTATTTGATAGAAAATCAAAAACTGAAGGATGATAAAGGTCATTTTGAGTCTCTTCTTCACAATCCGGAAGAAGGGAACGATGGTGGGAATCATTCCATGGTGCTCCTTCAATCACCATAGCTTGGAGAATTCCTTCGTCGGTGACATGCACTTGCGACCAAGGATCTGAAGGAGTACCATATTCTCTAGACCTATCTATCCAAACGCTTGATGAGCGTTGATTTGGGTTTGCATCCCATGCTAGAAACATTTATTGCTATAATATTTCTATTGGGCTTGGGGGCAAAACCATTGCATGATCCATGTTGATAACGTTTTCTGAGATCTTTGTGGAAGATATCATGTTGCAAGTTCCTATTGAAGCTACTTCCGCCAGATTGATTGGAGGTGGAAGAGCGAAAGTTCCCATTAATATAGGATCTTTTAGTAGGCCTACTCCGATATTCTGAAGCGAATGGGGGCTTCCATGGATCATGGGAATGCTTCCTGTAACTTGAGAACCATTGGGGAGGAAGTTTTGTTGGTCGACGATTGTAATCCCTCCCTGAAAAGGAAATGCAATCTTTCTAAAATAGGTCGACACAACAACTGCCATGGCATATATCCATGGTCGTCCTAGTAGGATGTTGTAATCACGATTCCCATCGATGACTTCAACATCTATTTCTACTGTTTTCCCTCCTAGTTCAACTTTCAAGTTATTTAGGATACCGTATGGGGTATATGTCCTTCCATCGAATGCTTTTAATGTTGTCGCAGATTGCGACAAGGTTGGAGATCCTAAAGTTTTCCAGCAACTCATCGACATAATACATGTAGATGCCTCCTCATCAATAATCGTTCGGTGAACAGGTTTGTTGAGGGCTTTCACTTGAACAAGGAAGCTAATTGAGCTGGTAACTGAGGATCGTACCCTTTGTGGTCGAAGGATACAAGATTGGAATCCTTTGGATCAATCCCACCAATGGCTGATAACAAAGCCTGCCTTTGGGATGGGCAATTTTGTAGTACTTCAAGCGTCGACATAGCGGATGGTGATTGGGCCAAATCTTACACTATGTTATAATGCTGTGCTGCTCTAGCGCGGGGATTAAATGTCGACTTGTGTACTACTCCCTTCGGCGGTTTTATTGTCAATTCAGGGATGGTGGGTGGTACAACTTCTGTCGAAGTTGTTTTCGAACTACTTGGTTGATTTTTATCCTTGTTGTTTGACAGCTACAGATTCCCGTAATCTTTGTTCCTTGTCGAAATCAAAGCTTCATTCTGTTGTTTTGAAATCGACAACATTAGCACTTGAGACGGGGAAGCATTTCCACTTTCAACCAGATTTGTTCCTGGATTCGGAAACGGATCAGTTAACACTGCTGAGGTTTTCGAACTTTTAAAAAATCTCTTTAGCTCAGCTTTGTATGGACATTCTTTTGTCCAATGATCCTCATCGCATATATGACACCCTGCAGGTGGTTTCCTATTCCCAGGAGGGTTTGAAGAATATTTGTCAGGAGATGACTCATCCTGCTTCTTCTTCTTCCCTTTTGCCTTTCTTCTTGCTTCCCGGTTGTTTGGTTTCTTTTCCCTTACCTATCGATACGGCATTTACTTCCGAAGCAAGAAGTTCATCTTTTGAATTTTGATCTGAAATCTTACGGGCCTTCTTGGACGTAGCCTTTGTCAATTTCGTGTATGTTGTGCCAATCACGCCATCGCCGGCATGAGAGTCATTGTTTGATTTAGGAGGAGGAGGAATTGAGAATTCCGGTCTAGGGGCGTCAGGTATCTTGTCGTAGAGCGTGCCGGACTGAGTGTAAATCAAGTCCAGATATTGTGCACGAGCGATCACTTGCTCTTCCGTTATGACTCCCCCCTTTGCCACATCTTCCGTGATGGAAGGCAGTAATGACTTGATAAACCATTCAGCCAATAGTTGATCGGGAACGTATGTTTTTACCATCCTATGATGACGTCGCCACTCATGTATATGATCAGATATATGAGTGGCCGTTGTCTGTTTGAAGTTGGTAAGAAGTTCTGTTCCCGTTTCATACCTTATTGGTAATTGAAAATGGGTTTAAAAGGTTGTGGCTAAGGTACTGAAGTTGTCGAACGAAGCTCTAGGCAATTCGATGTACCATTTTGCCGCTGGACCCATTAACGTCCTCTGAAAGAGGCGAAGTCTTATCGAATCATCATTTAGGGTGTTTGACGAACACCATAAATGAAAGGTCATCACATGATTCGATGGATCTTCCCCCGGATTTCCATTAAATTTAGGAATATCTGATGGAAGTTTATGCGGAATCGCTGGCCACCAAGGGGCGTAAGCAATTGGATCGTTTGTTAACCGGTTTAAATCAGGTAACTCGAAAGTTGCCACGAATGGTAACTGTTGATTCAGGTTAGGTGAAGCATACCCAGGATATGACGGAATCGCCTGAGCAGTTGGTCTTTGCATACCAGCATAATGCATTTGATGCTGGTATGTTTGATAAGGTTGGTGGACTTGACCATTATAAAATGGTTGATTTTGACTGTTTTGAATGTACGGCTGTCCACTGTTCGCAAAGATTTGCTGCTCAGTACATTGGTATACTTGTTGGAATTGTGGTTGTTGGTATTGCACCAGCCACGGTTGTGAAGCCATGTGTTGTTGCCCAATACTAACCGTTTGACCAAGGTGAGGGGTAATTGTACCCGTTTGGGCCTGTGTCGCCCCACTAGTCGGCGATTGTGGTTGAGTCGCAGGGTCAAGGGGCTATTGCATTACAACCTGAGAAACCTGAGGTTGGCATACAACATGCATTGCTTGAACTTGCGATACTGTCACAATAGCTGGCGTAGTCGGTATGTTCGACACAGGTACGCATTGTTGCATTGAATATACAACTCTTGGTTGTTGAGGTAGTATAGGTACCCAACCCCTTGAGGTATTCCAATATAACCTGAAAGCTGTTGTGAACTCCCGTATGGATATCCGTCTAGAGGTGATAATGAAAGGGTATACTGCCCCCCATACGGTGGTAATCCAGAACTCAAGGGAATTGTTTGTCCTAGGGGACCAGACCGCCCAAAATGACCTCTAAATGGATCAATTTGTTGAGACTCAACATCAGAGTTTCCGGATATAATTCCGGATGAACGAAAAGGAACGGACCAGACTGTCGAAATAGCCCCTGGATGGGCTCCTTCTAGCAGTTGTGAGCTAGTCGGGACAGATGGTATGCCGACGAACATTGTTGGAGTGACAGCAGGGAGTTCTGCCATCACTGTGTCAGAAGACATAGTCCTAGATGTTGACGGTTGTTCAGACATTTGTAGTATATCCAAAAGATTACCTAGCGATTCTACAGGAACTTCCACTGGTGGTAGACTAACCTCTGATGTCGAAGGAAATAGAGTGATCCCAACTCCAAAGTGCGTTGGAGTACTTGCTTGAGGATCTTCTACAATTTCTTCTATCGCAATCAGACCAGGTGGAAGGGGAAGACTGTCAGGTCCGTAAAATATTTGTGGTGCCGAAGAGGCAGCGACAAATGTTTGAAGAGTAAGACTCTTTGAACCGGTTATAGATGGAACTGGTTCAGTAACACAAGTGTTTATTCTCAAACTAGGATCAGTACTACTGTCCTTCTGTGGTTGTTGAACTTCTTCTGTTGAGGCAAGGATTCCATAAATGTTTGGAGTAACCGGAGTCTCTGATGTCATTGGAACACTTGTTCTAACTTTGATAGGAGACTTGGATCCGGTTAAATGAGTTTGCTTTGTCCGTACTGGTTTCGCTTCCGGAGACAAAGACAGTTGACTCGTAAGCCTCCGCGAACGACGGGGTTTCAATTGACTTTCTTCCACGATTGCGGATTACTCGATCAACTAAAATAAAAGGGGAAGATTGTTTCCGTATTAAATGAATTTTAGACGCTTTTGACACAACTTGTTTTTTCAGTTTTTAAGAGTCGAGAAAAAACAAAACATGACTCTAGTCTCCTTCGATTTTTAATGAGCCTGAAGTGACAAGTGCTCAGATGGACCTTTTCCGTTAAGGAGTCTGAAAAGGAATGAAAGGGACTGCTCTGGAGGTCTAGGTAGAGGGATTACCAAACCAATCGCAAAACTGCGGAATACTTTTTACGGTACGGCAGTCAATCTTCCCGAATGCTGTGTTCGGTGCATTGCGATCAGTAGGGCGGCCGACACGGCTTCCTATGGATAAAGGTTTTATGCCTATAGGGGTCTCCCAATATATACTCAACGGTACATGGGAGCACAAGTCTGTACTGGCACTTATCGTCTCAAAGTGGAGGAATCACCCAACCATCAGTGAGGACAACAGTTACCAGGCTTTACGACGCCGGAATACATCTCTAGCCTAGACCTCTAAATGTTGTCCGTTAAGTTACAAAGCGTTGTTAAGTTCATTGAATTTATTTTAGGTTGATCTTTCTTATGAAGTTTGCCTTTTGGTTTCACCATGAGATGTATATGTAATTCCTAAAATGCAATCTAAAGATGATAAGCAAGCTTTTATCTCTTTTCAGCAATGAAAATCCTAGCTACAAGGGGAAAAGAAAGACACAATCTTTTCTCAAAGAGCAAAGAGCACACTGTAAATGCACTTTTCCTAAATAACCCCAAACAGACTATCAATATGCAAATGCACATGTGCATGTATTTGTTTTTCACTTTCTTAATATTGATGCCTAAAAAGAAAGTTGATGTACAAATCTGAATTTGCTTTCAAGTGACAAACACAAACAAGCTTCTTTTCGAAATCAAAAGGTAGAGATGATTACGACACTTTATGATTTTGAAGTAAATACTCGTTTCGACACTAGAAAGTCACAAATTCAAACCAAAGGCAAAAGTAAAAGCATAATCGACTGTCAACAGCAAATAAACTTTCTCCTAAGATCAAAATCGACACTTACGACAGATCTAAATCAAAGGGCGACAGTATGACTATCCTACTTTTTCAATGGAAAACTGTAAATGATGTAACAAACACACAAAAACATCTACAGTATTTTTGTACAAAGGAGGCGAAATTAAGGCAAAGAAAATGGGTTTTCAAATAGACACATACACTGATCACATGCTGCAAAAATCAGAGACAAAACTGAAAAAATTGAGCAAAGAACCTCAGTTGCACAAGGCTAGGTTGATCAACGCATTTGCTACACATAGAAACTGGATTGCAATGCAAGTTGCCCTCTCGGGAACTTCGCTGAAATGCAGGAACTCTTCACAGCACCTGTGCTGGGGCAGAAACGAGAATTCTATCTGGGTTCTGGGTCACAGTTTGCAGTTTAATCTATGGTTTTTGGCCGAGTAAAAGCAATCAGTAATGCACAATCAGAGGGTAGATTTAAAGGAGGTCTAAGAGCTATCACAAAGGATAATCAGATCATTTGTGAATCAGCTGTTCAAATCATAAACAGGTCCATTGAATGGATTGAAGTAGCAGATGTCTACTTTGCATTTGTTAATGGCAAATGCAGTTCAATTCGCTACTTCTAAGTTTATGAAACAAACAACAAGAGAAACACAAACAAACTAACTAGACATGATCCCCAGCGGAGTCGCCATTTTGTTAACAGGAAAAGTGTCTATTTAGAACGACCCTATCCCACTGAGGTGTGACAGTGACCTCAGAAACAAACAGGGAAAACTACTTTCGTATTCTCCTTTATGAACTATAAACGAAGAGGAATAGGATGAACCAACCTGTGTCTTGCGCTAGTCCTTTGATCCAATCTCTCTCCTCTTTGACAGCTTCCAGCTACTTGCTCCCTTACTTGCCCAGCTTCACCAAGTTCCTGTAAGATCACAGAAGAAGGAAACTACACAAAGACATGGATTTATATTCATAAATAGCTTAGGATCAGATTTAATCTAAACATACAAATGTAACAAACATCAATGGTACATAAGCATGTAGGAGAAACTCAAATAGTTTTATTGATAAAACAAGAAAATCCAGGAGGAGTTACAACTGATGATTCCTGATCCAGCATCAACCTCCCAGCATAGAATCCCCTCTTCACCTCCAACAAAGCATAAATCACCCAATACTCTGATATCTATCTCAAAACCAACAACATTTCTCTGCAATGTACCAAATTCCAACCTCTGGATCTCTTGGTGAGGGATCCATATATAGATGTATGCAAAGAGGATGAGTCAGCTCATGAATTGATTAGTGGCTTCTCTCTGTCAGTTCTTGCTTCCACTTGGAGACTGAGAGCCTCTTACTCATCACTGGTCGAATTCAGTGAGGCAAGTGTCATTGGAGAAGATTCTGGAAGCTTCCATTGTCTCTCCACCTCGTGGAATGACTCTGCCACTTGTCATTTCCCGCTCAACGCACCCTGGTAGTGCATTTAGGTGCGTTGCAACGCACCTAGCCAGTGTATTTGGGTGCTTTGCAACGCAGCTAGCTAGTGGAGCAGCTGAAATGATCCTGATTTGACTGGTTCTGAGCAGTTTCTGGTGGAGAACTTCTGGGAGAAGCTGTAATTTGTTGACCTTGTTACTTTAGGAGTAATAACAACACTTTTAAGGACTTAGGAGCCCTTGGTTTATGGACATTTCATGCTTGGAGCTGTAAGGCACAAAAATGTCTATAACAGGGCGGTTTTTGAAAGTTTATGTTAATTAATGCCTTTAGGCCACAACATTGTAAATATGTTCTTTTTACAAGTTTTAGTGTAGGCTTAATTAGACTCCATGCCCAATGGAACACTAGGAAATATTGATGATCTTGTTTTTGTATGAAAGGCAGTGGTCTATGGTTCTTGAAACCTCACAGGGAGGCTTTCATCCCCAGAAGGAGCCAGTGTTAGCTCCGCTATGCAGCGTTGACTTTCTAAGGTCAGAAAGAAGCATGGTCTATTTGGTTGTGTACAAAGGGGGCTCACATTGGTCACTTTTCCCTTTCTTCCTTCACCCTGCTCACCTCTAAACCTTTCCCATTACCTGAATAAACCTTCTGAAATCCGACAAAGTCCCTTTTGGCCCCAGCTCTAAGTGCAAAGCCCAAACCAACCATAAAACCTTACCCATATGACCTCACGCGCTTATAAAATCCTCATCACTTTCCCACCATTGATCATTCCCTGACAATCTAATGGCCCACAATGCACTCGATAAAGGTGACCCACTCGACCAATTTCCACCGTCAGATCATTTCCTTCACATACATCACATAGGAAACTTGATCGAGCAATAGCGTGCGATGAGAGCGGTTTTTCTCTCTCATCTGCTGCTATGTGTCAATATTTGAGGGGAATCGCTCGGCCCTGGGCATTTACCACTTAGCACCCGATAGCGGTGCGATGAAAACCATTACCGCCCAACCAAACCGCCCTTGCCCGTTAAACGCCCATGCAACTCCGTTGCTCGATGACCGTCTGATCTGTCCGCTGAAGATCCAACGACCCTAACACACCCCACTCCCATCTCAGCTGATAGCCTTCGTCGAGCCATTTCCGCTATCCATTTCCCCGATCTAATGATCATCTCTCTCTCTCATCCCAACTATCCGCATACCCATGCATCCCACATCCTATGACCATTCTGTTGCCCGAAGAAGGAGATGAGTAGCTCTGCCAGGATCAGTTACAGTAATATCCCCAAAAATCACATTAAACAGAAAGAATGGCCAAAGGAGAAAAGGACATAGCACGACTTTGTAGCAGAATTTATCAGTTATGAACTTCACTGCTTCGAGCATTCCAATCACTTAAAGGATAGCACAACAGTTGTACAGATTAGATTTGCACAGTGAATCAAGTAACCTCATTCAGAGACTCTATCAGGCAGTTAAATGCAGTTGGTGGTCAATTATGAACCCTCCATACCTAAATGGCCAGGTGCCATAGTAATGTAAACTTATAAATATCTAGAAGAAAGATGTAATCAGGGTTGGCATTTGATGTAAGGTTCAACTTCTCGATACTGTAGACATTTTGTCACTTGCAGCGTCTCATCTTCATTTTTAGCAAATACAATCTTCTTTTGTTGTTAACTGCTCACTGCCCATTTTCCTCTGTTCTAAGCTTGTATCTGATATGCTATGTTCTTAATCTTTTGATGTTTAGCACTAGATAATTGTCATCTTATCTCTGTGTTAGAATCTTGAATGCATCACTGAATAGGTTGCTCAAGTTTCTTTCTATCTAATGCAGGAGAGCTGTCATCTTGTCTTTGCATTAATAAATTAGATTTGTAGGTTTCTGTACTACTTGCAGCTAGCCATCACATGGTCTTGTGTATCTGCTGGTGTGGTTAATATTCTCCATATTCACCTAAATGTCTAAACTGTGAGCATTGGTGGTCTAAAGCCTTGTAGTTTGAGGGTGTTCATGCATGTCTAGAGTGAAACAAAGTAGAAGTGGTTATCTGGCTTGAACCAAACCATCATTCCTTCCATTAAACCTTGCAACAATAGTTTAATTTATATGTTACCAGGCATCTCCAAACTACAACCTAGGAGAATTCCTTGGAATCCTAACAGTAACCTATATATCGGGAGATATGATTTAGATGGAAAGGCCATGGTAGCCTGTAAATTCAAAAATAACTACCTGTGAACGAGGAAATAATATTGTAAGATGCAGTAATACACCAAGAACGGTGTAAATTTAAGGGTGGTATGTAACACCACTCCGTTGTATGTAATACTCTGTTAACCTAAGTTAGGAAAAACTAGGTCTGAGGTGTAAAGAAGAGGAACATGTCAATCATCAACACATGAAAACATAAGACGTTGATAACAGAGTTCGTCCAGGAGGGACTACGTCTCTAGGCCCCAATGTCAAGATGGTGTAGGCTGTTGCATTAAGTGTTGTCAATGGTTATGATGTACATAAGGCATGATGTCGCGATCATACAAGGAAAATGCCCTCACGCAGGAGTGGCTCTAAGATATGTTCCACTACAGGAACTCTCAGTCAAAAGACTCCTATTAGTGTGACACAAAACTCATGCATGATGAGCATCCCGCCAACATGGCATGAAAGGGATCTCAAAACAAACATGCATGGCGACACATGAGTATCCCATCAACATGAGATAAAGGGATCTCAAAACACAACATGATGAATCATTTCAACAAGTACAACACATAGATGATTCTGCGTCACATCAAGTAGGAATCATAAAAATGAGTAATAAACAAGATCCCACATCAAACATCAATAAGGATCTGTGCAGCACAATGCATAAAGAAGAAGCACATGAACACAACAAATACCTCACAACCAAGGGCCATCTGAAGAAGCAGATGTCAAACTGCTGAAGTTGTTCAGACCATCGATCTCATGGCATCAATCGCATGACTACTCGCACATGGATGTTGACACCTGCATTCCACTTAGAAAAGTGGCTAAAGAATATAATGAGAGAATGAGAAGTCTGAACACACCATAAAATTTGTGGCGTCGAATAGTGCAAAATCGACAGCCCAATTTTCAAATTCTGAGAAATTGAGAATTTGGGGCTCAAGGAATATTTTAGATTCCCCCTAGATTCCTCAAAGATTTTGCTCCATGGGTGGACTGGAAATCTACAGTTCAAATGGAAAATCTGACCTTGCCATTGCAATCCCTGCGGAAAACCATGAAAAATGATTGTAAACTTGACTATATTCTGATAAAATGAATTTTTACCTCCTAGGGAATCTTAAAAATTCCTCAAAGCATCAGGGAATATTTTGTCTTGAAATCCGTGCCAATAAAGATTCCACCTTAGTCACTGCGTCAAGGTTCCTATTTGGTCACGGTTCTACACAATCATGGTTCCGCCTCCACCGGTTGCTCTCGTTCGGCGCTTCCTCCATTGTCTTAGGCGAATGAAGGAATCACGTTTAAATACCATGCATGGTCAAAGCTATCAAAGTTGGCCCTTGTGGCTCAATGGTGGCATGCTATGTTGGGATAGTAGAGGTCACAAGATCAAACCCCCCGCCTTGCATAATTTTTTCATTTATTCCAATGGTTATGGAACTGTTACATTAATTCGTTTTGGTTACATTTAAATATGGTTCTTTTGGTTAAGTTTTGTTATAGCATGGGGTCACCGTATGGTGGCAGGCCAGCCACGTGGCTGGCGTGGGCTTGGTACCTGCTGGCCTCCCGAAATTAACATGGTACGTAGGTTGGGGGGTGGTGGGGTTGGTGGCCCCCACCCCCCTTAATTTATATTTTTTTTGTTTTATTAACAACAAATGCACATAGTTTGAAATTTGAATTTTAGCCATAGGAGTGTATTTAACGACCCCACAATTTCGCCCGGAATTTGGCCCAGGTTGGCCGGAATCCAATTTCCAGAAAAAGTCCAAATTGTGGCCTCCTTAAGCCTGCCCAGTCAGCAAAAAGTCAACCCAACTTTGATTGCTTCTAACTTTCTCATCCAGAGTTGGATTGATGAACCGTTCACACCACCACGATCATGACAACGAAATATACACTCTGGTCCTGGTTCGAGAATAATCTAAACACTTTTATTTTTAAGCTTCCATCAATCCTCTTTGTCCTATGTGTCTCTCTGGAGCCACCTAGATCAATCCTCCCCACTGAGGAGCTTTTGGTCCTCCAAAAGCATGAAAAATAATCTGCAACTTCTTTGTACCTTGTCTGCATCACAAGCATCCTGAAAAGGTCTCGCTTCTATCTCCTTCACCTTTGTTCTTCAGAGCTTTAAGCGATAAGCCGACACCTATAACCTCTGCAACCTTTAGTACATTGTTTTGCACATTACATGATTGACTTTCATGACCAAGTAATGACCCAAATGTCCCACTCTTGCCACAAGTTTATAACACATACTCGGTGGTCAAGTTTACAACAAGATGGATGCAAGACCTCAACTATGACAACAAGGCCAACCTACCATGGTTGCTTCAACAAGTGATGTAAAACACATCATCACTGCAACACATGATTTACATACATAAGGCCAAACACGATTGTTTTGACAAGTGATGGAAACATAACATCACTTTCAGAGTGTAAAATGTGACTCAAAATATGACCAGACATCATTGTTGCTGAACAAGTGATGGAAAACACATCATCACTTTTACATTTTAAAACGCAACAAATGATTTACAAAAGCATTACCATGAAACACTAACATATCTAGAAACCATTTTTCACTTATCAAGGTGAATGGGTCACCTTCTTGTGGCTGTTTTTCTTGTCGAACAACTGCTTCACCTGGTTCACGCACTGACGCTTTGTCTTTAATGCACTACTCTGGATGAAGCCTCCAACAAGTGGCTCTTTGATGGCCGCTTCTATCACAATGACTGCAGTAGGTTTTCTTCCTCCATATTTGTGTAACCTGTTTCTTTTCATGCTGTTGAGAGGGTCTTTCACGCCTCATCCTTTTGTGTACTTCCATTCTTTTCCAACACTTCGAAAATGTATGGTTATGTAATCCACAAAAGGTGCATGTTTTTCGATGCCATGTTTTACGTTCATTATGATCAACATGATCATAATCAAAATGAACATTTGAATGTCAAGAGTGGTTACACCTTTCCTTGTTGTCTCTGGCGTAAGTATGGTGATGAGAGTTGGCGTTAGCTCTTTCCTTGCAATGAAAACTACCATGGGGTGATGGGGATGTGTTCCCATCATTTTCTTTCCTCAATGATTTTGACGATGTCTCGAAAGCATATGAAACCTTCGAACATTCTCCCTTAGTGTATCTCGAGACTGAAAATTGAGGTCTTTGCACAACTTCTAATGGTTGAGTCATGCCTTGGTTGTTAAAACCAAGCTCTTCTTCCTTCTCGTGCTTCGTCCTGGTAAGGAGACTCATGTTTGTCCCTGTAATTGGGATCTCCAACTCTCCAATAGACATCATACTATGTGACAATGAAACTGAAATGAAATCAACATCTTTTACTTCCTCTGTTGATTTGGAAAGAACTGTTGATGGCTTCTCATCATCTGTTGTTGGTGATTTGCTAGCTATCTTGGCGCATTCCCCAAATTCCTTTCTGACATACCCAAGTCCTACCTGATGGGGTAATTCTTCTACTTTGATGGGGTTGACAATGCCTTGGCCATTAACGCCCAAGCCTTTTCCTTCATACCCCATTCTCTTCAATAGTTTGGAGCCAATTCTTGTGGTGTGATTTTCAAAAATAGTGAAATCATCATCATGAAACATACATGAATTTGGAGAATTACATTTGACCTCACATGGGTTATGCTGCAGCTTTTCCAAGGCCTCGTCCTTTGCTTGCAGCTGTCGTAGCAAACTATGTTTCTCCTCTTTCTCTTCAACGTTTTATGTTTTAAGATTATGTTTGTTTCGCTTCAGTTCTTCCAGGGCCTCTTCCATGCCTTGCAATTGAAGCTGCAATCGCTCCTTTTCCTCTATCTCTTTCTGTAGAGTTTCATACATGATTTCCACTCTTTTGGAAATTTTGAGCATGGTCTTGTACATCGCTTTTTCATCCTCTATCGTTGTATGTTCCATTGTTCATGTTGCAATTCACATCAATGCAAAGACCACTCTGATACCACTTGATCCAGGTCCAGGTGTGACGAAGGACCCTTCCAAGACCTTCTACTTTCGTGATGTGTTAAATTGTGTTTTTAAAAGAAAATTAATGAATACATGTGCATGTTGTAAAGACGAGGAACATGTCAATCATCAACACATGAAAACATAAGACGTTGATAACGGAGTTCGTCCAGGAGGGACTGCGTCTCTGGGCCCCATTGTCAAGATGGTGTAGGACACTACATTAAGTGCTATCAATGGTTATGATGTACATAAGGGATGATTTCGTGATCATACAAGGAAAATTCCCTCACATAGGAGTGGCTCTAAAATATGTTCCACTACAGGGAACTCTCAGCCAAAAGACTCCTATTAGTATGACACAAAACTCATGCAATGAGCATCCCACCAACTTGGCATGAAAGGGATCTCAAAACACAACATGATGAATCATGACAATGAGTACATCACATAGGTGATTCTGCATCACATCAATCAGGAATCATAAAAATGAGTAATAAACAAGATCCCACATCAAACATCAACAAGGATCTGTGCAACACAATGCATAAAGAAGAAGTACATGAACACAACATATACGTCACAACCAAGGGCCATTTGAAGAAGCGGATGTCAAACTGCTGAAGCTGTTTAGACCATCGATCTCATGGCATCAATCACATGACTGCTCGCACATGGATGTTGAAACCTGCATTCCACTTAGAAAAGTGGCTGAAGAATAGAATGAGAGAATGAGAAATTTGAACACATCAACAGATTTGTCATGTCAAGTAGTGCAAAATTGACTGTCCAATTTTTGAATTATGAGAAATTGAGAATCTAGGGCTCAAGGAATGTTTTAGATTCCCCCTATATTCCTAAAATATTCTACTCCACGGGTGGACTGGAAATATGCAACTTAAATGGCAAATCTGACCTCGCCATTGCGATCTCTGTGGAAAACCATGAAAAAGGACTGTAAACTTAACTATATTCCGATAAAATGAATTTTTACCTCCTAGGGAATCTTAAAAATGCCTTAAAGCATCAGGGAATATTTTGTCTCAAAATCCATGCCAATAAAGATTCCACCTCAGTCATTGCGTCAAGGTTCCCGTCTAGTCACGGTTCCACACAGTCATGGTTCTGCTTCCACCGATTTCTCTCATTCGGCGCTTCCTCCATTGTCTAAGGCGAATGAAGGAATCACGTTTAAATACCATGCGTGGGTGGAGCTATCAAAGTTGGCCCTTGTGGCTCAATGGTGGCATGCTAAGTTGGGCTGGCGGAGGTCACAAGATCAAACCCCCCGCCTTGCATAATTTTGGCATTTATTCCAATGAATATGGAACTGTTACATTAATTCGTTTTGGTTACATTTAAATATGGCTCTTTTGGTGCCACGTGGCTGGCGCAGGCTCAGTACCCACCAGCCTCCCCAAATTAACATGGTATGTAGGCTGGGAGGTGGTGGGCTTGGTGGCCCCCACCCCCCTTAATTTATATTTTTTGTTTGTTTTATTAACAACAAATGCACATATTTTGAAATTCGAATTTTAGCCATAGGAGTGCATTTAATGACCCCACAATTTTTCCTAGAATCTGGCCTAGGTTGGACTAAATCCAGTGGCCAGAAAAAGTCCAAATTGTGGCCTCCTTAAGCCTGCCCAGACATCAAAAAGTCAACCCAACTTTGATTGCTTCTAACTTTCTCATCCAGACTCGGATTGATGAACCGTTCACACCACCATGATCAAAACGACGAGATCTACGCTCTGGTCTTAGTTTGAGCATAATCTAAACACTTTGATTTTTGAGCTTCCATTAGTCCTCTTTGTCTTGTGTGTCTCTCTAGAGCCACCTAGATCAGTTCATGACAAAGATTTGGAGTTGTAATACTATCTTTCTTACATAGATTACATTGAAATCCATTTTTTTATTCCATTATATTTACAAAATCATTTCCAAGGTAATTACTAGGAGATTAAAGAAGGTGTTGTTAAAGAAAGTTCTCATGAAAACTTTGGGTGCTTAGAAGGAAGACAAATTCATTAGGTTATATAGATTACAATTGAGCCAATCCATTTCATCAAAATTAGGAACTAGAAGTGGGTAGTGGTGAAAGTGTACCTTTCCAAAGCATGTACTAAGGTAAATTGGATTTTTGTCACAAATTAGAAGTTTATGGAATGAATGGTATAATATATTCCTATTTCGTTGTGATGATTAATGGGGCAACATCACCTTTATTCAATCCAACAAGAGGCTTGAGACATGGTTTCCTCATCCCCTCTCCTTAACAGGGCTTTCCCCTATCCTTTCTCCTTAATTGCTAAATGGCTAAAGAGGTTATTAAAGGATGTTTTCAAAGTTTAAGGTCATAATGGATTTGTTTTATAAGGTAATATGAATGAAAATAAATATATTTCTAAAGGAATCAACACTCTCACAATAGAAAATTGGGAATTATATTTTACAAATCCATCCATAGAAAATTGGGAAAATTTATGGAAATTTATCTTAAAATTTAGAAACCTTGGTGAATCTTACTGGTTCCTAAAATACAAATGATAATATGTTTAGAAATATCCAAATTTCTATTTGGTCACATAAGATAATTCTATGATATTAAAATTTGTGTGAATATTTTTAGAAAAAAGCAAAACTAGTAAATCTTTATTCTACGAAAACCATGGAGAATTAGTCCATCTACAAATATTAGAAACTAAAATTATCCCAATTGTTTTTCCTTTTTTGTTTAATGCTCAAATTTATATTACTAATTCAAACCATCACATAATATTTATCTCTGTGTTAGTGGCCACTCTTGTGGGAAGCTTGCCCAATAAAAGAGATTGAGCCTCTTCAAATTACAAGTGTTTTTTTTTATGAGTATATCTGAAAAATAAAAGTGCAGCCAAAGCCCATGCTACTATGCAGGAAGGTATAAAAATTTGGGCTTTGTTCTACATAGTCATCTAGATAATAACAAAAATGAAAGATATTATCCATATTTAATTGAGAAATTATAGAGGTTCATATTATGCCCTGTGACTAGTGGGAAGCCACAATTTTTGAGTCGTGGATAGGCAAGGGGCCATGAACCACAGTATAGTGAGAAGCCATGAATCTCTGTCCAGTGAAGATTCATGAGCCATGAACTAGTGAAGAGCTACTAACCATTGATCACCGAGGAGCCACGAATCGTTGTTCAAGAAGAAGCTACAAATCATAGACCATTTAGGAGCTATGGAAAACATATTGGCAAGGAGCCATGAACATAATTCAAAGAGATTCCATGAACCTTAGACCACTAAGACACTTGAGAGAGCCATCGAGAGATGAGACCATGGGCCACCAGCCACATGAACAAAGATTCAGCGTGAAATGATGTCTTGAGCCACCCTTTTCACTTAAACACCAATTTTTCACTACCGACAACATGTTGAAGTATGTCAAATCCACAGATATTGAGTTGTGAACCATGACAACCCATGAGCCTAAGGTTTCTTACAACTAGAACCATTCTAGTTAACCAAAATATGTTGATTGTATGAGAGTGGCCACCCTTGCATGATGGAGAATGAGTGTAGAAATATTCCATGTCATCAACCAACAATATAAAACCACACTATGCATCATTATTGTTGAACATTCCAAGTTGAGTGACACAATGATCCCTAGCCCACCACCTAGACATTAAGCTTGAGCACGCCACTAGGGGTTTCACAGTTGACTGAGAATAAAGGAGACCTTGATTTTATTTATAGACTCCACGAGTCACTATCATCTAGAAGAAGAAGTTGTTGAACCAGGACATAGGGCTTCTCTAGGGGAGAAATACCATACCACGTGGGTTCATATTGGGGGATACATATTGAGGAAAAAATGACATAATATATTGGGGGATATATAGGGGTTAAGGGTTTTTATATTGGCAGGTATAAAAAATGGAGGTCAAATTCAATAAAAAAATATAAAGGGGTATATACAATGTTAATGAAAAAATGGATACCTACAATATCTAGTGAACTAGGGGGTTTTTAAATTGGGAGGGTGTATTGGGTTAATATTGGTAGGGGGTTAAATAATATGATTTTTAGAGGTTGTCCACTCCATTACAATTCCAATGAAGAGCTATAGAATCCAAGAGAATAAGAGGAAAAGAAAGGATGAAAAGGAGGTCTTCTATGGCAGCGAAGGAAGAGAGAAAGAAGTTGAATGTTAAGAACTGTCTCTAGGGTAAACTCACAACCATACGTGTGAAAGGGGAAGGGTCTGCCTATGGCCATAGCAATATAAACTTACAGTCAACATATCTCATCATTTTGGCTAAAGAACATAGGCATAAATGGTCTCCCACTCAAGCGAAGGAAGAATGAATAAGGTTGAAGTAAAGAGGATTGTTTCTAGGGATAGAAATAGTCACACGTGTGAAGAAGAGGAGGGTAAGTCTGCGGGTATGACAGGACGATCAAACAGTTCATGAATTAGTGTTGGTTGGGTTTGAAATTAGACCTACAAGGCCTCCCAAGTCAAGCGAGGAATCCTATCTCTCTAGCAAAGGAAAAGGACCCTAATTCTCTAAGGTACCTCTCACACGTGCGAGAATTAGGGCTACAGTGCTATCACACTAAGCCTTCCACCATACATCAAGAAGGAACTCAGATAATCAATAAAAGGAATGAGTATCCTTAGGTAAAGGATATCATTAAGTAAAAGTATCTCTTCTAGAAGATCTACTTACAGTGGAAGGAGGAATGAAGTGCCGGAAGGAGGTAGACAAAGTACTAGGGAACATTATGTAGAGAAAGGAAGGACTTAACTCATGCTTGGAGGATCTTCTAGTGAAGGGTCCAGGGTTTGCCATTGATCAAGAAAGAATATTCAATAAGAGAAAACTTACCGAAGGGTTTTCCTCTCAAGAGAAGAGAGGTTTTGGCCCTGGCAGAGAACCAACATCTTGTGTTCTTGTTCTTATGTTTTGGTAGTAGTTTGATGAAGTACACACACATGCATTAATAATAAGAAGAAAGAAGATTAATATAACAATAAAAAGAAAAAAGACTCCACAAATTGTTATCAAGTAACGAAGAATCCTACTATACCTAATTGCCCTAGATTCTTCAACAAAGGTTGCACCACAATGGTGAAGCATGGGGGCCACTGGAGGTTCTAGAGTCATCCTACAATTAAGGGAGGTCAAGGATGGCCAAATGAAAAACCAATGCTGAGAAAAATATTCTAGTGTTTTTAGTCCAAAATAGGCTCAGGAATGGTCCAATTAAGAGTTCTCATGAATGGAAAAGCATCATAAGCATGCCTCTCAAGTCAGAACACTGGTAACAAAAATAGGTAGGAGGGACAATGTTGGCTCTGTTGAAATAAGTAACTAGGTTCTATCTTCATAAATATGAAATGTACTCTTGATTCTTGTATATTGTAAAAAGAAAGAAAATTTATTATTGTTATTGTTGTAGCATGGGTTTCATTCTCAAGGTCAATTGATCTGTAGTTCAAGCACCCATTGAATACTTCTAGGGTGTCATAGAGTCAATAATTAATTGATTCATTGTCATATATGAAAGACACCATTGGGAAAATTGCATCATGTCAAGAAAATTATTTTAAGTCAAAAAGAGTCATAAGGCTCCCTCCAAGACAAGTTGGCCTACAAAGAGATAAGTCAGCTTAATTATCAACAAGTCTATCTCTTGATGACAATTCAACTCCAAGGAATAACTATATATAAAAGATATTCGACCTCACTGGGAGGGAATCTATCAATTTCGTTGAAGCACACATTAAGACAAGAAAATAAACCTAAAGTCTAACAAAGAAGAGAAGAGAAAGCAAATTTTTTAGGACTATTTTGGACCACTATCTCACACGTGTGAGGATCTAGGGCATCATCTCATTGTAACATGACCAAATTACAGTCCTTCCAAGAGAAGCTGAAATTTTGAAGCAAATACTATCAGGGAAGGAAGTCAAGTTATTAAGGAAGAGTAAGCACCTTGAGTGAAGGAGAGAGAATGGTATTTCAACCCCTAAACCACTCACACATGTGAAATTGCAAAAGTTTCACGAGGGCCAGAAAGTGAAGAGCTGAAGCGGTAGCCCAAATCTTCAAGTGAGGCCAAAATTTGAAGTGTGATCAAGGAGAATTTTAACTTGGTCTTGGAGGGGTCTTTGATAAGATTCTTAGGTCTTGGAATTCATCATTTGAAGATTCTATAAGAAGAGAAGACTTCTTGTGGGTTTTCCTCTCAAGAGGAGAGGTTTTGGCCCTGGCTAGCAGCCTACATTTTGTGTCCTCTTTTCTCATTTATCTTCATAGTTTGGTAGTTATTTAATGATAATAACACAATAATAATAGAGTGAAAGAAGAAATTAATTACAAGTACATCAAGTTAAGTAAAATAACATCACAAAAAATTATCAAAGTAAGAGAAATCACCCTAATCTAGTTGTCATTTATTTCTCATTAGGCTCACCATGACGCCACTTTCGTCCAACATTACCAGGAACCATTATAAGTCATAATGAACTACCATAATATTCCAACGAGCCAAACCATATTTAGAGTAAGATGACCAAGGCCAAAACGTTGTGGATATCATTTTCAAATTAATACTTGCGTGCTAGTGAATTGAATGCTTGACCAAGTGGTTGCCTTTCATATTTAGCTTGGATTGATTGCCAACAATCGTTGGATCCAAGCACCCATTGTGGGGGACCCAAAATTTGTTTCAAATGTACGTGATATTGAATTATTTTTCCATTAAACTCAAAAAGTGTGTAAAAGAGAATATTGACTATGAAAGTCAATTTTGAGGCCTAAAAGGACCCTCATAAAAAAAACCATTATTGATGAATTGTAAAATTAACTTTAGATCTACCAAGCGACAGAGATCAAATTTCTTTTTACTCTAAAAGAATTTTGCACTTCGAAACAAGAGTTAAGGTGGAACTAGGCTCGTAGCATATATATATATATATATATATATATATATATATATATATATATATATATATATCTATATATACCATGGGAAAAATCATGAGTTATCAAAACCTTGAGCTAAAACACCACCAAAGGTAAATTGACTATTTTACTTAATTTTATTTTAATTGTTAATTTTATTTTTTATTTAATTTAATTTAATTTAATTTTTACTTTTATATAATTTGACTAAGTCAAAATGTTTACAAGGGACATTACAACATCTTTACAATATTGGGCTAAAAAATTCCTCTCGTCCCCAAAACCAATAAAATTTCAATAAATTAAGTCAACTATAATAATCAAATATGATTATGTGTCACTTTTATTGGAATTTCTTCATTCAGAAGAAAGAACATACGTTCTCTTGATTTTTTGAATTTAAAGCACTTGTTGAGAAAGACACTGACATGAAAGTGAAGTTTCTCAAGAGAGATAATGGTGGAGAATGTGTTGAATGAGTTCAAGAACTTTTGTGCATCAAAAGGCATTCCATGAGAGTTAATAGCACCCCATAACCCACAACATAATGGGGTAGCTTAAATGAGAAAATGACTATTGTGGGAGATGCACAGATGATGTTACATGATCAGGGCCTATCATTGCAATTATGGGATGAAGCATGCACACAATTGTATATGTGCAGAACATGAGTCCTCATCAGATTCTTGGGATGAGTACACTAGAAAAAATATTTTTCAGTGAAGAAACCATATGTGTCACACTTTAGAATCTTTGGTTCATCAATTTACTGTCATGTTACCAAGGATTCAAGGAAAAATCTAGAGTCAACAACTGAGTTGGGCATATTTGTGGGGTACACTAATACACCTCACAACTATCGGGTGTACCTTCCATCTCATGGGATGATATTTGTTTGTAGAGCTATGAAGTTCGATGAAGAGAAGGCCATGAGATGCTCCCTTGAGAGGGAGATTCAATTACATGCACATGAGGAGATTTTAGCCCCAAAGGAAGAACCTCAGGATGATGTGGAGCAACCACATGTAGAGGAGTAGAGAGTGGAAGCACCTACTCATGTAGAGACATCTAGATATGGAAGGAAGTGCACCAAAGAAGCAGGCAGATTAATGCATGATTCTAGAGAGAATGTGTGAGCACCCACATCCAATTACAAGTAGAGGAGGTCACCAAATTGGT
The DNA here is from genome assembly GCA_031772625.1 of Pinus tabuliformis. Lineage (NCBI taxonomy): Eukaryota > Viridiplantae > Streptophyta > Pinopsida > Pinales > Pinaceae > Pinus > Pinus tabuliformis. The sequence goes on from CM062808.1 coordinate 899,089,627, forward strand.
ACATTAGCTACATGGATCTAATGAGTGAGAGTGTAGAGACTGAGCCATCCTTATTCGAGGAAGCAATGCAACAACCAGTGTGGGTTAATGCCATGGTATAGGAGTCTAACTCTATTATAAAGAATAGTGCTTGGGAAGTTGTCATGAGGCTATAGGACAAGTTAGTGGTAGGTTCCAAGTGTATCTACAAGGTGAAGCAAGTAGTAGATGGGAGTGTCGAGAAACACAAGGCCAAACTACCATCACGTAGATATTGTAATTCTAATATACTAGAATCATACTAGAATCATGGTGCAAATTAATGTCATTGGTTACAAAAAAAAAACCGAGGTTAAGACCCCATCACTCTCCATAAAAAAAATGATACAACACTAGATTACAACCATGATCACTCTGGCGATTCATTGGCAAATACCGAGACTCTACGAAATTGAGAATCATAGCAACCATATCGTGAATTGGAGTCTAAGGTTACACTCAGAATACCTAAAAGTCCAAATCTGACCATGAAGGTCACAACTGTGAAACATGGGACCAACCTGCGAGGAGATGAAGGTCAATACTAGAGCATAGAATCCAAAGCAGAGGGGAACGAGGCAGTAGTGAAGGGAAAAAAATTCCACCTGCATCTACCAGCAAACCCATTGTCATTGCAAAAATAAAAGTGGTGCTACATTTTAGAAGAAAATTAAAGAAGTAAGAAATGAATATGAGGATAGATCTACTGATTACCTCTGCGAACTGTTAGATGATCCAAAAATACAATTTTAATAGGTTATAAAGCTAGAATAAAATAATTATTAATTTAACATATTAAATTAATAATTATTATTCTAGAATGTTTAATTATTTAATGGAGACTTTTAGAATTAGCATATTGTTGTAACTAGATATGACTCTCCAAATGTGTCGTATCTTAGGCTCTATTTTAGGAGATTAGTTAGCTAGTTGGTTTGAATAACATTTAATGTAAATGGACACTTGTTATTTAATAAGTGATCCATAATTAGAGGTAGTTAGGACACGGAGCTTATAAATAGCTCATTGCAAGAGTGTTTGGTTGTTCGGGTGTAAACTCTTGCAAAATCAATTATGTAATTGTTTTTTTTTTTTTTATTAATAAAATTACGTGTCTGAGGACACTTCTGCCATTATTGTGGTATCGGAGCTCCAGTAATGCTGCAGTTGATTTGAGGAAGAGATTCCAGCTCTATCATATCGTGGAAAACTCAACTCCATTGAATTGATCAGCAAATGATTGGTATGAAAATTTTCCAATTTTGTGTTCAACCAAAAAAAAAAAAGAGAGGAATTTTATTATCTTATTGATTTTAGATTTTTAATCTGCAAATCAATTTTTGTATTATTATAAGATTGCTTCCACTGTTATTCATTTTCCGTCATCTCCACGCTATTTATTTTTGCTTCTCCCGTGGTCTCTAAAAAAATACGCTAAAGTGGAGCGCTTTAGTGGGCAGCTATGGGTTTAGCTTGGCCACTAGAATATTCCAGCAACAGTCACGGTAGTTGGCCTTCAAACAAGGGATATCGATCTGTTCGAGATTAATGAAGCCTTTGCTTCACAATTTGTATACTGCGTCCGAAAATTAGAATTGGATTCTGAAAAAGTGAATGTTAATGGAGGAGCGATGGCTTTTTGTCACCCACTTGGTGCAACGAGTGCTCGTTGTGTTGCCACATTATTACGTGAAATGAAAAGGCGTGGCAAAGACAGCAGATTTGGAGTAATGATGGCGCTGTAGAATGACTAGTCCTTGAATTCGCTCAAGTCTAAAAGTTTGCAAGGGGAAGGCTCCTTATACGCAAGGTTCCATGAGAGTCCTTCCTTCTCCATACTTCAAAATGGTCAGAACCCTAATCTATTGTCTTTCTCACACAGTACTGAACCAGTTCATGAAAAAACCATCCGAATGATCCGTATTTACAGCACAAATTATCCCAAGGAGCATTTCATGTTCACTAAGAATTGGCATCCCTACAAAAGTTTGAATCGCAGTGAAAACGCACGTTTAAGCAGTTTGTAAAGTGAGAGGACGGACGGAGAAGTCCCAAAAAGGATTATAGATTTTGCACTGGAATGGGTAGCTGCAACTGTGGTTCGACACTAGAACGGCAGCTAGAGGCAAGCCGTCTGTTTTATGCCGGGAATTATTGAAAAGTTCGGCCTTGAACAACTCTCTGAAGTTGTGGATCCATCACTTGGTGAGGATCAGAGGTGATTGTCCTCGTCTAATCTTTTTGCGAATCCGAGCCTCTGTAGATTCATCTTAGGTTTTGTAATTTGCCATATTTGATTTGTAAGTTGGAAGGTATATATTTTACTTGAGTAATAAGTGAATTTTTTTTTTTTGGGAGAAATAAGGTGAGCTTTATAAAAGTATTTTTTTAAAGCTTTGTAATAGAGTGATGAGTGAGCTTTTAAAAGTATTTTTTTTGTTGAAGGCCTTGTAATGGAGTAATAAGGGTGATGTTTTGAAATTTTTTGGAGTAATAAGGAGTTTTATTTGTAAATTGGAGAGATAAGGTGTGTTGGGTAATTTGTTTTTAAGAAGTTCTTTGGTATCATCACACTGTAACTCAAAGTAATTTTACTTTGAGGGGGGGTAATTTCTTTTTTACCATATTGTGCAAAAGCACCATTGTAAAAAGTCAAATTTTGAAAGTTGCCTTGTAAAAATTTGAGAAATTGACTAGAGCCAAGTGCAAAGCTCAGTCAATTTTCTCCTGTTTTGACGACTATTCGAGGGTCAAGGCCAAGCCCCGATAGATCGTGTTTTTTTTGTGTGGTGTGTTGTGTTGACTATCTTGTCATTTATGTTCTGATTCTTGGTGCGATGCTTCAATGCTAAAATGTCTAAGTTGATTAATTTGTTTCTGATTCCGACAAACTTGAAGGCACCAACTCTTATAAAACATGGCATCGTCTCATCGAAAGCACACTCATTTACAATGAATTATGGCAGGTAATATGTGATGGAGATGTTAAGCCGAATAAACCCATAGATGCAGTTGCACTAGCAAAATGGGAAATCAAGAATGCTAAGCCTTAGCTCTTATTAAATCGTCTGTGAATGATGAAATGTATGTCCATATAGAAAATGCTTTAGATGCATGGACTGCTTTGAAAACTTTTAAAGACCTCTTTGATACTCAACCTGAATCAAAGAAAGTCGATCTACAATTAAAATTGTTGCAACAAAAATTAACTGAAGGCGGTGATGTTCTTGAATATATCTCAAGACTTAATAATATCACGCAAGAAATTATTAATGCTGGTTCTCCCGCAATTGATGATAGCTTTATGGTCACAATTGTAATTGTTGGGCTTCCTTCTTCCTATACGCATTTTTTGGAGACTCTACAAGTAACTGGGAAATTAGAGAAATTAAAGTTTGATGAACTCTGTGAAATGTTAACTCAACATGATAAAACGTTTGGGAAGAAGAAGAAAGTTGGTGAAGATGTTTTTCTCACAGAGGCCAGCACTAGTAAGTCATCAGCCGATAGTTCTAGAGGCAGAGGCAGATGGAATCAGAATAAAGCAGCACATAATCGAGGTCGAAGCCAAAGCACGGGCAACAATTCTAACAGAGGAGGAAGAAATAATTTTCAAGGTAGAGGAAACAACCAAGGAAGAGGCAATTTTCAAGGACAAGGATATAATAATCAAGGTAGAGGACAATCTCAAAATAAAGGTCAAAGCAGAGGCAGAGGACAATCTTCAGGAAGAGGAAGAGACTTAAGTCAAATTGTGTGTCGAAGATGTAACAAAGTTGGCCATTATGCTGAAGATTGTCGAACATCACTTAATAAAATTCCCAAATTTCAGCAGCATTCAACACAATTTGCAAATGATCAAGATGAAGATAACTCAGAATATGTTTTTACTTCCTCACCAGCATCACAAATTTAATCCCATCTTAGAAGTGACTATGAAGATGCCTGGATCTTGGATTTCGGGGCAACTCAGCACATGACTTGTCGACGTGATTTTTTCTGGAATTTTCAAGATTGCCAACTTAATTCCATTTTTCTTGCTGATGATACAAAACATACTCCTTATGGAAAAGGAGTAGTAAAAGTTTTTCTCCCTGGTATTGGAGAAAAAATGATTTCCAATGTATGGTATGTACCAAGTTTCAAGAAAAATTTGCTCTCTTTAGTCACGATTCGACAAGAAGGACATCAGGTGATTATGGAAGATGGTTTTTTGAAGATTAATTCAGTGAAACAGAACTTGAAAACAATCATGATAGGTTATGAAGATGGAAAACTGTTACAGATGAAAGGGACAGTTATTCCAAGGCATTCTGATTTTGCAGGGGCAGTGACTACAGGTATTTCACCTATAAGACTATGGCATGTAAGATATGGACATTTGAATTTTGAGAGTCTTTCTCAATTGCAGAAACAAGGAACGGTTAAAGGACTTTCGACATTCAAAAGGGAAAATGCAAAATGTGAAGCTTGCATTTATGGCAAACAAAATCGAGAAAGTTTTCCAACAAGTTCATGGCATGCAAACAGGCGGCTACAACTAGTTCACAGTGATGTTTGTGGTCCACTACAAACTTCATTTGGTGGTTGAAAATATTTCTTACTATTTATTGATGATTTCAGCAGAATGACTTGGGTTTACTTCTTGAAGAACAAGTCAGAAGCATTTGATAAGTTTAAAATTTTTCGCCAACTTGTTGAAAATGAAGTCAAAGAAAAGATAGGTACTCTAAGGACAGATAATGGGGGAGAATTCACTTCAAATGAATTCAAAACTTATTGCAGTGAAAATGGCATCAGGCGACATATTACTAATGTTTACACTCCACAGCAAAATGGAGTAGTCGAAAGAATGAATCGCACTTTGTTAGGCATGGCGAGATCCATGTTGACTTTCAAAAGGTTAAGTCCAACATATTGGGCAGAAGCAATCCATACAGCTGTCTACTTAAGAAACAGATCTCCAACTGCTTCTTTAGACGGAATCACACCTTATGAATCTTGGTTTGGTTTCAAACCTCGAGTTAAACATCTTAGAGTTTTTGGGTCAGTGTGTTATGCCTTAGTTCCGAAAGAAAAACGAACTAAGCTTGACTCAAGAAGTTTAAAATGCACAATGATTGGCTATTCTGATGAGAAGAAAGGGTATCGTCTTTTGACCAATGGAAAATTCATTGTGAGCAGGGATGTCATTTTTGATGAAACAGAGAGTAAGAGTGCTGAAGAAATTGAAAATCTTCTTCACAAGTTAGAAACTAAAGGAAGTAAAAGAAATGGAAAAATGCAAAGTCAACCAACTTCACCAAATTGGTATGAACTAGATTTTCCTTCCTCTGAAGATGAGTCATCCAGTCCATCTACATCAACAACATCATCTGGGTCTTCTAGCAGTTCATCCACATCTCCAAGCAGCAGCAGTTCATCTGACAGTGATTCTCCACATTCCTCACCTGAACGACGCACATCAGTCTATATTAATCCTCTTTACAGTGATGGGGACTTTACAGAAGCACAAACAAGTGAGCACCAACTTCCGAAATGGGCAGTTCAACTTTTGAAAGATGTAAAGCCTGATGAACAGAATAAAACTGGCACCAGAAGGGCACATTGAAGTGAAGGCAATTTTTCCTTGATAGCAAATGATTTTACTGAACCTTCCAAATACAAAGAAGTAGTAAAACATAAAGAATGGCAACAAGCTATGGTTGAAGAATATCAAGCAGTAATTGATAACAACACTTGGAAACTTGTTGATTGTCCAGCAAATGTTAAACCCATAGGATGTAAATGGGTTTACAGAATTAAGTATAATCAGAAGGGTGAACTTGAAAAGTATAAAGCACGACTTGTCGCAAAAGCTTTTGCGCAACAGGAAGGCATTGATTATGAGGAAACTTTTGCTCCTACAGCTAAATGGAACACCATCCGATTAACACTTGCATTGGCCGCTCGAAAAGGATGGAAAGTTCATCAAATGGATGTGAAAAGTGCTTTTCTCAATGGGGATTTACAGGAGGAAGTGTGTATGACCCAACCACCAGGTTTTGAAGTTGAAGGACAAGAACATAAAGTCTGCAAATTGATCAAGGCTTTATATGGATTAAAACAAGCACCTCGAGCTTGGTATGCAAAGATGGATGAATACCTTAAGAAAGTTGGTTTTCAACGAAGTGAATCTGATGATACTTTGTATGTGCGACAACACGAAAAATATCTAGTAATTCTTGTTATGTATGTAGATGATTTGATCATTACTGGCAACCATGATGATCATATTGCACACGTGAAAAAGGAGTTACATGCAGGTTTTAAGATGACAAATTTGGGATTACTTCACTACTATCTTGGAGTTGAAGTCTTCCAATGTCCACATCATATTTTCATTTCTCAGAATAAGTATGCAGCAGAGGTTCTTCAGCGATTTGGCATGCAAGATTGCAAGCCCATTCTCACCCCCATGGAGCAAAACTTGAAACTTTCAAAATTTGAAGGGGGGGAAAAGGTGGATAGTACAACTTACAGACAGTTGATTGGCAGCTTGATTTATTTGACAAATACTCATCCTGATCTATCTTATGCAGTCAGTATTCTTTCACGTTTTATGCAGGAACCACGAGACAACCACTGGAATGCAGTGAAAAGAGTTCTTCGATATATCCAAGGAACAAAAGATTTTGGTCTTCTTTACACAAAGACTAAAAATTTTGTACTTGGTGGATATTCTGATGCCGACTTTGCTCGGAGTATTGATGATCGAGCATCAACATCAGGTTATTTAATGAACATGGGATCATCAGCAGTATCTTGGAGTTGTAAGAAACAAGCTACAGTGGCCACTTCTTCAACAGAAGCAGAGTACATTTCAGCATGGGAAGCAGCATGTGAAATTGTTTGGTTGCGCCGAATTTTGCACGACTTGGGCATTTCTCAGGCAGAAGCTACATCGTTATTCATTGACAGCCATTCAGCCATCAAACTTGCCAAGAACCCAGTTTTTCATTCAAAGACAAAGCATGTGGACACCAAGTCTCATCATATCAGATCTCTCATTGCCAAAGATGTCCTCAAGCCAGTTTATTGTCCTTCCGAAGATAAGATCTCCGACATTTTCACGAAACTGCTTGGCCGAATAAAATTTACTAAGTTCAGGGATGAACTTGGTATCTGTTGTAATGTATCTTTGGATCATAGGGGGGAATGTTAGATGATCCAAAAATACAATTTTATCATAGGTTATAAAACTAGAATAAAATAATTATTAATTTAATATATTAAATTAATAATTATTATTCTAGAATGTTTAATTATTTAATGGAGACTTTTAGAATTAGCATATTGTTGTAACTAGATATGACTCTCCAAATGTGTCGTATCTTAGGCTCTATTTTAGGAGATTAGTTAGCTAGTTGGTTTGAATATCATTTAATGTAAATGGACACTTGTTATTTAATAAGTGATCCATAATTAGAGGTAGTTAGGACATGGAGCTTATAAATAGCTCATTGCAAGAGTGTTTGGTTGTTCGGGTGTAAACTCTTGCAAAATCAATTATGTAATTTTTTTTTTCTGATTAATAAAATTACGTGTCTGAGGACACTTCTGCCAATACGAACCCTCAAGAGAAAACCATTTTTATGCATCTAGGAATAATATGGGTAGCACCCCACCAACAAATAAAATGTATATGCTACACGAACCAAGAATAGGGTTAATAACCTAGCTAGCCAAATCCAACAGTAACCTAGAAAGAAAAATGAAACCCTGAAGTTAAATCAATCCATCGAACTAAAGGAACAAAGTAGTAACCTGAAGATTTGAAATGGGGGCGAATTGCTTGAGGGTGGAAGCGTGGAATATGAAAACCACCCATTTCCTCTCTAGGTCACCAAGCAAAAATAGGGTCACACCTGCAGGCGAAGTTACTCATATTTAGAAAGAAGAACCCATAATGACCAAAATAAACAAAACACATAGACCCAATATAAAAAGAAAAAACCTGCATTTATGTGAGAATGAAGTTGAACTAGAAACCCTTTCGGGTACCATGTGCCATGAAAACATTAAGGAGATTTCCCTTAATACCCTCCCCAGAAGATGAGTGCAAGGTGATAAATGGGTTGAAACACTACCACGAGAGTGAAATTCCTGAAAACCAATGTGACATGAAGTAGAGAAGAACTTGAAAAATAGATTGTAGCACGAAAAATTTAAAAGAAGTAGGATGGATTTGGGGAAAATCACCTGATAGTTGGATGAGAGGTAGCATGTCATGAAACGAGGGATGGATATGCTAGGTGGATGGTGATTATGACCACGAAACTAGGGGATGGATACAATAGGCGGTTGCAGATTGTGACCACCTCGGTGGCAAAGGGTCAAAACCCTCTTTGGCACAACCTCATTACCAAATGCGTGAATGAGGCAGATGAAGTCTCTGGATGAGGGAAAAGGGAGTAGGGTTAACCACGTGCAAAGATGACGGTTGATTTATCCAGAACTTGGATCCACCATTGGATAGTTGTGACATGAACTAGGTACGTGAGGAACACATAGGCAAGGATGTGGTGGTAGCCGAGCATAGGGCCATCGTCTCACCCTCACATGGCCAAACCTTTATTGCAAATACGACCTAGAAGGTCATTCAACCCCATAGGTCGTGGAACCCACTAGGTATTCCACCCCCACTATCATATATAAACTAGAAATAAGGTAATGTAACATAGTATTGAAATGTGCAGGTGAAAAAGGGAAATTACATTGCATAAACGTATAACATAGCGCTTTAGGTGCCAACATCATAATGTGCCCAAAAAATATAAAACAAGCCAATATAATATAAGGGTCAATGAATATATATCAATCTAATGACTATAAAGTGCCAAATGAATGTAAAAACTTTAGTGGTGGTCATTGGTGTGGAATGGAGTTAAGTTCTTGTTATAGTTAAAAAAATAAAATAAAAGTGTGGTGAAATGAAATATTGAAGTAGGATATTTGACATTTCCACTATCATGTATAATAATAATTGTGTCGATAAGAGTGTCTATTTTGGAATAGCATTTTTAGAATTTCAATTCTGTTATAATTATTAAATGGATGGTGGAGATTTCACCTCTATGGAATTTTCTAAAATAAAATGATCTAAACTATATTTTATTTCCAACCTAGTTATGTAAGCCTTTTGTAATTAAGTTTATTAATTAAAAAATGTTATATAAATAAGTGTCATATGAAATAAGTTATATTATTTTTTTGGCATGTGGTATTGATAAATAATATTAGCCCATGGTAAGATTGATATCTATATATATATATATATATATATACATATATACATATATCTAACTTCTAGATAAAATGACCTTTTGTTATTTAAAATATTTTTTTAAATGCATAAATAGATTCAACACTCTCAAAAACCCTTGAAACACTCAAATTTCATGTTCATATTATATAAATTAATAATTAAATATTTACCATATTATATATAAATTAATAACTAAATATTTACTATAAATGGATATATAATTCCACCCCCTTATTCTAAAAAAGCTATGTTCACAACTCTACAACTGCTCACTGTCACCAAAAAAACAGCTTAGCTTTCAAAATAGGTAATAAAAAACAAACTCCGATATGATACATCATAATGTACAGTGCACTTGGATCACGAATAATATTAGCCCATGGTAAGATTGATAAATAATATTAGCCCATGGTAAGATTGATATGGGAATATCATATTGTACAGTGCACTTGCATCACGAATGGACAGAATTTGAATGAGTGGGTCCTGCAATCACACATCCCCGGTGGAAGTCCAGAGCTGGAGTCAGAGACTTCCAAGGATTACACAAATTAATGGTGAATGAGAACGAAAATGGTTTGGTTTTTTTTTAAATAATTTTTTTGGTTATTGAAAGTAAAGTAAGTTATAAGTAATGGGAGATTTTCATAGTTATTTATGTTAAATTTTTTTAAAAAATTATGTGAAAAAGAATATTAAGTCTATAATTTAGAGTAGACATTCCATATATCATGAAAAACCAAAAAATTTAGGGTAAACATTCCAAAAAGCAAAAAGCTTTGTAGACCAATGGATTGGAGTGTCCACTAGAAAATGTTCATCCTATATAGCTAATTAATCCACCATTATACATTTAACTACGTTATAAAATTGAACATCAACTAAAACTTTCCCTAAATAGTATTTAACCCATTTAGAGCCGACACGGTTTGTCCGAGTCCGGATTCGATGTACATTGTTTTGGGCTTTCAGCCGAGTAGCTATATAATACTCATCCAACTCACGACAACAATTTATAGCGGCAGCTTCGTATCTGATAGAATATAAAGCTCAGTATTACTGATTTTCTTATTTGAAGTTTGGCTGTGTGGTAAAATTCATTGTGATTGTTGAAAGAAAAGATGATGGCTTCCGATCCAAAATCCCAGTACCAGCAAGAATTTTACTTCGTTGCGTATCCTTTTCTGGAGTTGCCCGAGTTGAAATCGCTCGAGAGAGAAATTGCTGAGAGTCGTAGAGCCCGCTCTGAGATAATCCAGACCATGAGAGCCACAAGGGTAACTAAAATAAACTAACGTTCAGTTGTTTTAAAGTTTCAGCATTTTGCATTTTGAGTCCAATTATAATACTTAGAGGGGAACCTACTGTGTTTAAATTTCTTTTCCATTAGGGTTTTATTCTTCATATACATATATACAATAGTTAGGATGGAAGTTAGAGGATTCAATTCTGTTTCATAAGGGTTTTAGAGACATGGCTGCTTGTGTGACAAATATTTATACGAAGGGTTAAAAAAGGAAAGATTGTAAGTCCGGAAAAGACAGAAATATTTGAATATCTTGAAATTGAAATGATAGTGACAGACGGTATATTTCTTGAAATTGAAATGATAGTGACAGACTGTAATCCCAAATTTGCATTTTTTGCATTTTGAAGAAATTAGCGGTAGGTGAACTAGCCACACTGAATTTTAATATAAAATGCTTTGTTGCAGGCAAAGCGGAGGGAAGTTTTAGAGAAGTTATCGGAATTGCAACGAAATAAGTAAAAGGTTATCGGAATTGCAGTTCAATTTCAAGAACGTGAGAGTGCGAGCAAATGCCGGCGAAGACACTAATACATTCAAATCTGAAGCTGAGATTGATCAAGAGGTAGGGTTTCTTAGGGTTTGTACCTTCAATTTTATTTAAAATATTTATAGAACCAAACTCTCTTATCAAATGTTTTCTCTGTGGCTTGTGCAGGTAAGAAAACTGGAGGCTCAAATAAAGGGCGGTCGGAATACACGAGCAGAAGAGAACCACCTGCTGAAACAGTTAAAAGATCTGGAGAGATCGAGAGGACAAAATTTGAGCATTGAAGATTGGAACCTGAAGAGGAAATTGAAAGAGATTTGGAATGTGAAAAAAGAGTTGAGGGAACTTGATTTCGAGATTTCCTCTCTGGACAATGACATCCAATACTATAGTAATCGGATCGGCGAGGTATATCCATCTCTACAGCAACTACGGAAGCAGCGATATCAAAACGTAAGTTTTCTGCAAACCCTAAATATAAATTCTACTAAATTCTTATCTTCTTCTGAAACCCTAAGTATATATATTCTACTAAAATCTTCTCTTCTTCTGAATATTTGGAGCCCAGTTATATTGAAGGTGATTTATAATATGCTGATACCGTCCTCCTTTCTTTCAGAATAAACATTTGTTTGCAAATGCGGGCCGAGATCGACGATGCAACATTTGAGTACCTCGCCAACCCTAACCCTTCTGCTCTGGAAGACAGATCGAGGCTGGAGGTATTATCCTCTTCTTATTTTCGGTTTTTTCCCACTAAGTTGGAGGTGGAAGGAAAACTAAGTTGAATATCCACTCTCACTTGCAGGTTGAAAAGTTCATGAGATTATGGAATGCGAATAAAGAGTTCAGAGAGGAATACGAGCAGAGAAAGTTGAGAGCTCAAAATGCACAATATGCCCCCTAATTCCAGTGCTGCATATCGCGACTGACCCGACGTTTACAATTACTAATATAGGGCGTGTATTCTCATAACATAGGGCGTGTATTCTCATATGGCACTGATATTTTTGTGTTATATTCTGACAAACACTGGTACCATTCTGTAAGGGTCCTTTTTTAGGTAGGGCAAACACAGGCCTTCTATAAGGGTGGTCTGTTTTTGGTTTTGTTATCAACGTAAGTCCGGCTGTACTTGTTCTTTCCTTATAGTACTATAATGTAAAAGAAAAATATTGTCTTGAATAGAGAATGAACTTGCAAGGAAAATTTTGAAAATACAATTGAATCCGGTTACTTGTAACTCGTTGTATGGCTTACTATGAAATAACGTAAGTCCGGCTGTACTTGTTCTTTCCTTATAGTACTATAATGTAAAAGAAAAATATTGTCTTGAATAGAGAATGAACTTGCAAGGAAAATTTTGAAAATACAATTGAATCTGGTTACTTGTAACTCGTTGTATGGCTTACTATGAAATGATATTGATTGAAAAATTTTCATTTGCATCTTTAAAAGATGGATTAGATGTTATAATTTTATAAGAGTACTTTATGGGTTTAGTGTGAACGTAGATGGATTAAATGTTATAATTTTATAAGAGTACTTTATGGGTTTAGTGTGTGAAACTAGAAAAGAAAATTGATATAATTTTATAGACGTACTTTATGGGTTTAGTGTGTGAACTTAGAGAGAGTTGTTATGATTTTATAAGAGCACTTTATGGGTTTAGTGTGTGAATTTAGAGAAAGTTGAAATAATAAATTATAGATAATTTAAGTTTTTCACTCAAAAAAGGAGGTTTTGATCCCTTTTAGGGCTTTATAGAAATGGAGCTAAGATGGATCTAGCTTGTTTCAGAGTTAAGCTCGATCTCTTTTTAGTCATCTCCTTTCTTCCTCATTCCATCTTCATCTCTCCCTTATCACTCTCTTTCTCTCTCCACCTCTATCTTTCAATGTCTTTGTTCTTCCTTCCATTTCTTTCCCCCATCCAACTCCATCTCTCTCTCCCCCTCTCTCCTCTATCTCAATTTCCCTCCCTTATCCTTCCTCTCTTTCCCTTTCTCTCCCACCTCCCTTTGTCTCTCACCCCCATAAAACGCACTCTCTCTCTCCACCCTCTCACTATCTCCCTCTCTCTCTCCTACTCGCTTTTCCCCTCTCTCCCTTGTCCATTTCTATGTTTCCATGTCTCTCTCTTCCCCTTCTTTTCATATTTGTATCCTCTCTTTTTCTCTCCCTTCCCTTGTCTCCTATCTCCCTCATTCCATATTCATCTCTCCCTTATCACTCCCACTCTCTCTTCACCTCTATATCTCAATGTTTTGTTCTTCCCTCCCTCTTCCCCTCTATAAATAGAGGATTTTCCCTCCTCTTTAGGTCGACTTGATTGTCCTCTAGGCTGACATGATAATTTACACAAAAATTCATCTTTTAGCCATTGTTTTGCTGCTAGGAGACTTCGTTGATGGTAGAAGAGGATTTGACTTTGCTTGGATATGTTTCCATGACCTTATACATGATGTAACATGCCCTCAAGGGGTCTTATCATAATTATATTTCGAATGTGTGGACAAACCCCTAGAAACAATCCTCAAGGGGTATTATTTGACTTTTACTTCCTATAAGCACTTTCAATGAGCAAGAAACTCATTGAAAAATATTACAAAAAAGATTTACCTTTTCTTGAATAAATACAAATACCAAAATTACATTTATGAAGACCTAACCTAGTTACATTTCCTTTAAAACTCCCTCTTAACTAGGGAGATATTCATACAAAATTACAAGTTGTTTGGAAATTTTCAATCTTGAAGAATTCACATAAGAGAAACCATATTTGCAATCCATCTGTTATAGCATCATATTCATCAGCATTGTCATAGTGCAATGCCTTGACTAACAACTCCATCTCTTTCCGAGACCATGAGCTACAACGTTGGTGAGACCAATGATTTATAAACACCTTCATCATTGTCTCTCAAGGTACATACCCACTCAGATGTTCTCCAAGTATCACCTTCTAGGACTATTTTTATCTTGGGTTCTGAGCGTGTAAAGAACATCGATCCTCTTGCCTACTCTTGTCTTGGATTCCCTACACATCCTCAAAGAGTATCAAATGATAGATGATTACCTAATCCTCCCATTCTTTCTTCCCAAGTGAAGACAAGAATGTTATGTCTATCTTGTGTTTACATTTCCATTCATGGCCTACATCTAGACTTACGGTTGTTAATCCTCATTTAGTGCATGACCCATGAAATGGAAAAACACAATTGTCACTCCTTTGTAATTAGGGGTGATAAAAAAAATCCCTCTTGATCAGGGACCTATTAGAGCTCCCTCTTAACTGGGGACTCTTTTCTTCATTGGCAGCTTCTTCCTCATGGGTCCTTCAATGGCTTGATCTCCTTTCTTTCTTGATGTCATGAAGTCTTTGTTCGAGCTTCTTCTATGTTTCCTTGGTTTTTCATGTCATTGCTTCATGGAAAGTGACTATTGGGCTTTCTTGTCATCTTGGCTACTCCTTTGTCATCTTGTCCATGCTTTAGAATACTCTTAATGCTACACAGTACTTACTTAGGTTACTTATTTTGGCCTAGTATCCCATCATGACTTCATCCTCATATTGCTTCAACATAGCTTTTTATTTTTTTGGATGGCTTCTTCATCACAACATTTATGTAGAGTAGAATCAATTATCTGGACCTTTTGTATCTCCAAGGCCTTCATATGTGTCAAGGGTCCTTTCTTTATCAGAGTTGTCCTGCCTTCTTTTGGGAGATATCTTTTGAAGGGATTTTGTTAGATAGTGATTCTTGGTGATCATGGTGTTATTCACATGCTCGATCTCTTTCTTCATTTGCTTCTAGATAGATAGGACAACCATCTAATGCTTCTTGTGAGAGCATTCCTCCATTGCTTTCTTTCTGTACTTGTCAATATTTCTTCTTTCTTCTTAGTTAACAATCTTATGCTCCTTATGTGAGCATATTCTTTTGATGACCTTCATCACATTGTAGTGCATGCCTTTGAGCATGTCCTTGGTGAAAGAGATTCTTTCATTCTTGATCATGTTATAGAACTCTACCCATGACTCAATAATATACAAATGATAACATGGATTAAACTTTGATGCATACATACCTTATCTTGATTTTCCTTTGATCATCCTTACTTCATTTGATTGAACTTGGTGTGTTCCTTCTTGCTACATCTTAGCTTCCCTGCATATAATCCCTTTCCTTAAATCCCATGAATGGGATTCCCAATGAGGCACCTGCATGGTTTATGAACCTTATTTTGAAGATTGCACCATAGGATCTTAAAGATCCCTTCCTTACAAATGTTTCATTTCTTTTGATGAAGTAGGTTTTCTAAGATTCTTATCATGATCAATTTTATTTCATCATATGTGAAGTCCTATACTAGGTATACTTCTTCTACATTAATATCTTGAGCTATATCTATCGTGCTCCTATATTCTAGAATATATTTCTGCTTATGAATTTTTGTTCTTCGCATAAATGCTACATCTACATGAGTGTCTACAACTTTATGTACATCATGTTGCTAGATTCTAGAGGGTGATTCTAGCCATGCAATTTAATTTATTCTTACATGCTCCTATATTCTACTCAAAAATTTGAAAGAAGTCTAGAAGTAGAGATCGAGTGGATATTCCTTATTTTGCTTCATTCCATCTTCTTTCATCTCTTGAGTTATGTGAGCTTCTTCCCTCTTCATTTTTTTATATTTGTCCTTAAGCTTAAGACAATTCCTTTTGTAGTGTCCATATTCTTGGCATCCAAAACATTCGATCTTGGACATGTCTTTGTTGTTTGTTCTTCGTGGACCAAGCTTGTCGAATTTACCCTTTCTTTTGGCCATGGTAGCAAATGCTTGCTCTTTTGATCCCACATCTTCTTTTGCCTTAAGTCTAGTTTCCTCTGTTCTTCATAGAGACCACATTTCATTGAGAGTGGCTGCTTCCTTCCTGGAATAAATGCTAGATGTGAAGTTTCCTCACTCCTCAGGTAGAGCATTGAGTACAACAATTGTCATCTCTCTATCAGACATGACTTCCCCAAGCTCTTGAAGTTGATTTCTCATTTCATAGATTTTCATTAAGTAGGGAGCTATTCCTTCCTTTGTTATCTTCATCTCGTATAATTCATTCCTCAAAGATATTACTTCTCCGATTGTGGATACTAGAATAACTCTAGTAGCTTATCATAAATTTCTTTCGATGTCTCAAATTTGGAGACACAGGGAATGAGAGAGTCTTTGATTGATTCTATTAGAATCCTTTGATCTCTTTTCTCATCCTTATTGTACTTGGCTAAGGCTTGAGTCTACTCCTTAGCAGGGATAGTGATATTCCCTTTTACATGCTCTAAGAGTTCATTCTCCTTGTAGGCCTATTTTTCACCCAAAACAATGGTATATGATGATTGTTGCTATGACCGCAAATAGTCCTTCCTTAACCTTGCATGTTTGGTTGTAGCTGCTTCAGAATTCACCTCCTTACCTTCGTTGTTCTGTCTTCTTATCTCACTGCCCTTATAGCCCTTTCCTTTGTCTTCTCTTCATCCTTTTGGCCCTCTTCTTGCTTGCGGATTTCAAAGAGAGTTGTGTATAGAATGAGGAGTGGTCAGCCTCTATAAATAGAGGTTTGTCCCTCCGATTTAGGCTGACTTGACTGCCCTCTAGGCCAACATGACAGTTTACACCAAAATTCATCCTTTTTCCATTGTTTTGGTGCTAGGAGACTCTTTGTTGATGCTAGGAGAGGATTTGACTTTGCTTGGAGATGTTTCCATGACCTTGTACATGATGTAACATGCCCTCAATGGGTCTTATCATAATTATATTCTGACTTTAACTTCATAGAAGCACTTAAAATGTGCTTGACCTATTTTTAATGAGTTAGAAACTCATTAACAAATATTACAAAAATAATTTCTCTTTTCTTGATTAAATACAAATATCAAAATTACATTTATGAAGACCTAGCCTAGTTACATTCCTTCAACATACGTCGCTCTCCCCCACTCTTACCCCTCCACCTCACTCACTCACTCTCTCTTAAATATGATCCCATTGTTCTTTACTTAAGATAGTATATAAATTAAAAAAAATAAAAACATAATTGGTTGTTAATATTAAACCTATATTTTGGACCAATCATGTCAAAGAAAATACAAAAGTAAAAAACTTGAAAATAATCATGCACTATCTTTCCTCTATCATTCTTAGTCACTTTTATTTCTCGCTTTTCTTGGATCTTTGGTTAAAATTCATATTTCCTCATCCTTTATAATATTATTTATATTAGATAAATTTCATATTTGTATCTATAAAAGTATTTTGGTTTTTAATTTATTAAAACCTCGATTGGAAAATTTCATATTTGTATCTATAAAAGTATTCTCATTTTTAATTTATTAAAACCTCATTTAATCTCTACGGGAAGTTTTTATGGTGGGTAAAATATACCTAGAAAGTATTTGTAAAATATTTTGATTCATGTGGTATTGATAAGCCAATGGCCATGGTATTGGCCCATGGTATTGTAACATAATAATTAAAAGCCTAGATCCATAACATAATAATATGGCCCATGGTATTAGCCCCTGGTATTATGATTTTTTTCCCTCCTCTCCCTCTCTCCCTCCCTCTTTCTGGTATTGGCCCATGGTATTGTAAAAATACTATTTAGAAGTTAATAATATCCATGGTAAATAGTATTCATATCCATTTTAATTTCTCCTTGGAAAATTCAATTTAATGTAAAATATGGGATTTATGTGACACTTATTATTTATATCCATTTGAATTTCTCCCCATCTATTCATTTGAAAATTCAATTTAACGTGGAGTCCCTCCTCTCTGTGGTATTGGCCCATGGTATTATAAAAAGGAAAAGTTAATAGTATCCATGGTAAATAGTATTTATATCCATTTGAATTTCTCTCAGCTATTCATTGGAAAATTCAATTTAATGTAAAATATGGGATTTACGTGACACGTATTATTTATCCATTTGAATTTCTCCCCATCTATTCATTTGAAAATTCAATTTAACTTGGAGTCCCTCCCTCTCTCTGTTATTGGCCCATGGTATTGTAAAAAAGCGAAGTTAATAATATCCATGGTAAATAGAATTTATATCCATTTGAATTTCTCCGGGAAATTTCAATTTAATGTAAAATATGGGATTTATGTGACACATATTATTTATATCCATTTTGATTTATCCCCATATATTCATTTGAAAATTCAATTTAACGTGGAGTCCTTCCCTCTCTCTGGTATTGGCCCATGGTATTTCCCATGGTATTGTAAAAAAGTGAAGTTAATAATATCCATGGTAAATTGTATTTATATCCATTTGAATTTCTCCCAACCATTCATTCAAGATCTCAATTTAATGTAAAATATGGGATTTATGTGACAGGTATTATTTATATCCATTTGAATTTATCCCCATCTATTCATTTGAAAATTCAATTTAACGTGGAGTTATTTTTAAGAGAAATGCAATTTACCAAAAAAATTCGTGGAGTTAAAATGAGATTTTTTCGTAATTTGGTAAATATCAAATAAGTATGAGCTCCATTAGATATAGTTTAACTATTACTTTTTAAATTTAACTACAGAAAAACTTAATAATCTATATTTATTATATGGTATGGTATATTTGATAAACTGATGGAAATAAGAATATAGAATTTTCTAAGGATTTCATACTTATTTTGTCAAAAATACACTCCTTATTTTTTTCACTTAATCTTATTATTCAGAGGAAGGGTTTTTATGTCTAAAACCTTTGGCCATCACTATCCATCACTATCATGATTGAAATTACATCAAATAGTAAGGAGAATAATGTATAACACCCCTCTATTGTATGTAACACTCTTTAAACTAAACTAAGAAAAGCTAGGTGTGAGGTGTAACAATGAAAGTAAATACTTTATTATTAAATAAATAAAGATAATTTAATCATTTGGAAATGAATGGGAAAGGCTAATTCTTTCATGATAAGACTTCTAGATCCAATTTTAGATAAGTTCAATGGATTTGGAGATAAATATCCATTAAGCTACTTAGCTGGAGAAGGATGCTAAGTTTAAGAAAAACATAAAAGCCTTAGAGGAAAGAAAGGCAAGATTTTATGGGAAAAGCCTCGTGGGAGAGAAAGGTGAGCTTTTCTCATAAAATCTTAGGCAAATGGACAAAAATATCTACCTAAAAGTGGGACACCACTAAAGGAAACCATATCATGAAATAGGGTATTAAATACCCATTGAAGAGATCAACAAGGGAAGTTGATCCATGGCAAGAACTATCGGCTTCGGGGTGAATTGGAGGTCACTTCTAGGTTGGGTAGTGGTGCTTAATTTTCCAAGCGACATTCTTTCAGTTACTTCCATATGATTTTATTGCATGGGATGTACTGTATGTTTACTCCTTACTCTTGATGATGTCGAATATCTCAGCATGTGTATGGTTGCATGTGTTATCTTTGTTTATGAGAATGATTGAATATTTATGCTTGTGACCACTACCGAATATAAATTAAATCAAAGTGTAAATTTAGTGATGGGAGCATAATAAATGGTTATTAATATTGGGTAAAGGAGCTATGTGGATAATATTAATATTGGTTCAAGGAGGTATGTGACAAATGGTATCAGAGTCCTAAGTTCAAATATTGCAGCCTAAGGGTCAACCCACCTCAGTAAGCTATGATGAGCTTCAGGTTATAAACAAATAAGAGGTTTCACTGAAGGGTTTTGGTTATAAATTGCTATAAGAAAAATATTCCAAAATCCATAAAGGTTGAAATTAAATATTAAAATAATTTGGAGGACTTTGTGGCCATAACATGTAAATATTATATTGATTATTTGGAATGAAAGGTAGTTTTGAACTAAGGGATTTTGAAAGAAAGAAAGGTTGTTATCTCCTATATTGCTTGTCAATCATGTAACTAGTTGTGTTTTCAATCGCATAAAGGGATCAATTAAAAACAAAAGTAGTCCATCAGATCACTAGATATTGAAGAAACAAGGGTAGAGTCAGTTTACATGCTTATACTGAGTTTTCCCAAGGAATATTCTAATGAAAATTTTCTTATAATGGTCAATGATTGTGTAGTTGTAAAGAAGGCATGGGGGTGAAATAGATTGTGGATTTCTTCTCTATGGTTGTAAGTAAGTATTACAACTCTCCTTCAACGATCTAATTATTTAATTAGATAAGAAACATTTCAAAATGATGAATCTAAACATAAGAGTCGAGGTATGGGGTATCTATCATCTATTTCAAATTAGAATGACCACAACCACACTATATAAAATCAGAAAGTGGTTAATATTTAAATTGATGTCTCCACTTTGTAAAAAAAATTGATTTAAGGGTTTGACCACAACCCTGAGAGAGGAAACCACACTGAAATAGCTTCAAAGCAAATTTAAGAAAATGTATAATGAGGCCAATTGAGGAACAAGATTATTAGTGTGTGTGTGTATGTGCCAAATAGTTGAATAAAAATGGAATTTCATATTATGAATTGGTCTGTGTTGAATGGGGAAATCACTAGCTAATCCATATGAGATTGAGTCATCATACTGAGTCATACTTAATATGTGGAACTGAAGCCTATGTACCTCAGTCAAAACTTGTGGAATCCAAAATTGCAAGTGTTGGTAAGAGAATCAATCCCTTGCAGTAGAAAATTCGTTCCAACCATTTTAATGAAAATTCATGGACATGAGCCTGGTTTGGAAGGGATAACGCATCCTCATTTCGATGCTTCATTGAAAGTGTATACTCGTTGTTGTATCTTGAAATTAAACAATGTGCAAGGATTTAGAATCTCGTGGGTTGAGGTTCTGGGGTTAATATCCATCTTGGAGATTAGCTATTTTTCATTACATTTATCTCTTGCTAGTTCATGTAATGTGTCATCCAAGTGTGTAGGATAATCCAAAACGATTAACCAAGGAATGTTAAAACCATTGAGATTCGAGGACAGTTGGACTTGTTCTTTGGTAATTACTATACCCTTTAGGCATGGATACGTTTTAAAGGGATTTTTTTTCCTTGTTTTATGAATCACAAAACATATTTCTCCATGAAAAATAACAAATTATATTTTAACACGGAATTTCCAGTGGATCTTGCATGGATCTCGGCTAATTAAGGATGGTTGGATACATAAGCGCGGGTTGTAACTTTTCATGTTCTTCAATCCCAAAAGTGAGAATACAACCCTGAAAATATGGAACATTGAAAATATTGAGAAGAGTACGAAAGAGGGATGGTTTTTTTTGTTAGTTCATTTCCTTATCGAGTGACTTTCTACTTAGTCAATTGAACTCTCATCTCATCGATTTCTTATCCATTGGGACTTACTTCTTCCTACAGACCATATGGGGCCACAAGGGCTCATACGTTGTAATTGTTTCTTTTCCTAGTCAAAATCCCTCCATTGCATGGTCAATGTTGAAGGGATGGATTGGAGCAAGTGAAGGTAGGCAAGTCAAATCCCACGAAATTACTAACTATAGTGTACACATGGTTATGGTTTGTGGTATGTTTGTTTATTCTTTAAATTTGTAAAGAACTCGAATTTATAAGTGCAAAAAGGAGTTAGATGTTGGTTTTAGCGATAGTTTTAAAGCACGAAATCACTTTCAAATTTGATTAACTCAAGAAATCACCTTTACGACGGTTATTTCCATTTCGATTCACGAAGCCGCTCTCGTTAAGAATCCACAAATCCTCCCAACTAAGGAATGTTCCATCTCTGAAAAGAATTCATAGGGATGAGGTTTATCCTGATCTCCATGGTGCCAAAGTAGTCATTGCTCTAACTTTCCTATGCATTGTAGATTGGAATGCGGAGGCTACGCATAAATTGGGATCGTAGGATCATTTTAAAACATTCCAATATCTAGTATTTCCTCGCATTCTTCATGGAGACTACAATAGAGCTTTGTTTCTAACGCATGCGATATCTTCTTGTTGAAATTTCTTTACCTTAGTACTATGCTGGGTCTTTAATAACTACCAAGGAGAATGAGGAGAACTATAGCCATATAAAAGAGATATTGAGAATAGTTTTCCCCATGGTTAATTAAGTCGGTGAAGGCCGATGGACCATGATAATGCATGCAATGGATGGCAACATAACATAAAAGCTGAATTAGTCAACTATTCAACTGAGAATCTATAAGGTTTCCTTGGAAACTGTACCAAGTCGTGGGTTGTGAGTCCACGTAATGATATCTAGTGTCTCCAATGATCATGCACATGTGATTAATGGTGTTGGCAGGGCTTCTCCAAGATGATTGAGTCAGAAATTCTCATCAAGTTCTTTCACAGCAATTGTGATGTCCTTGAATTTACCATGGGAAAGGAAGGAAGTGCAGTTGTTGCTGGAGGGGAATAATGGGTGAAAGAAGAAGCTTGTGGAGTGCTAAAGGAGTTGTCCTAGAATAGGAAGCTTAGATTTCCATTTGGTTTTTGAATGTTTTTTTATTATAATCAATAAATTCTCTGGAAAGTTCCATATTTGAGGGAAAATTTCATAGAAATATAAACTCAATATGGAATTAGGAGACTGGTGGGCTCCAGTATTGTAGCAATAATGCTACAACTCCTGGGGCTTCCTATCTCTAATTTTATCAACCCGGTAGTTCGTACAAACTTGGAAGCGATGGTGCTGTATGCACAAGTACTAGCTCTTGTCGCAGCTGTCACTTGGTCAGCTGGCACAAGTCCGCTAGGGCTCAAGCCAACTTCTATATGCTCACAGAATAAGCTTTATGAATGATGGACGAAAGCTAACTCAAAGGAGACTAGTCTATTTGCAAAAAGAAACTGAAAGCCAACAAAGCATGAAAACCCTAGTAAACCCTAATTTGACTAGCCAGACCCTTACAATGCAAAACTGTGAATGAAAGTTCTACCAATGATGCCATTACTTGCAGTGAACTGAAATACATGCATCTAAGCTACTTGCATCTGAAAAGACATGTTTTTGTATTTCTTCATTAAGTGGTTGGATTTATTGTGATGATGCTTTTGATTAGGGTTTGGTTGTGCAGGAGCGGTTTGAATGGAAGGAAAGCATGGGCAAGGTCAGGATGGCTAGGGGAGGTCCCAGAGGGTATCTAGCATCAGTCCACAGAAGTCTACCACGTTCGGATGCTCAGCAACTGAGTTTGCAGGCTTCTATAGGAAGTCTGCAGGGGATCCTACAGGAAACTCAAGGGTTTCTACAGGAAGTCTGTGCAATTCTACAAGATGTTTGACCGTGGAAGTTTTGGAAGATGGTGAAGTGTTGGAGTGGTGTGGGAGGATAGGTGAGATGGAGATGGAGCTGGTGATGGCTCAGGAGCAGAGAAATCAGATGGAGGAAGAGTGCATGCAGTGGGTTGATGGCTGGAAGGATGGGATCACGAAAGGTTAAGTAAATGAAGCTACGTGGCAATGGATGAGTTGGAGGGTAAATGAGATGGACAGAGGCCGAGTAGGGCTTGAGGAGAGATCAAGAAGAAGAAGAAGGAAGTGGAATGATATGGAGCAGCGTAAATGAAACAAATGACTTATGCACCAAAAACGAGAATTCATTAACCTATGATAATTGTGCCATGAAACCTATGAACAGCAATGGAAAACCAAGAAATGAAACTCGTGCATGGAAGTGGAATGTAGGAGTATGGTTCAATATCAAAAGTGCATGGATGGATCTTCAACGGAAATGTCTATGTTGCAGCTTGCATGGAGATGAGAAGAACTGCGTTTCTTTTTGGTGGTTGGTTATGGACTGCACCCCAATCCCTAAGAGAGATGGCAGTGAGCCTTAACAACCTTTTTCTGGAGCTCCAATAAATTATATCTATCCTCTTCTAACCTAAGCAACTGGAAACCAATTCACCATAAACTAATCCTATTCAATCTCATGAAAAAGACTAAATTAACAGACTGTAAATTCGAATTGCATGTTAAAGTAAAAACTCAAAGTGCTGGAACGAAATGCAAATAACATTACAACACCGAGGAGATCTATTCCTCTCAGGTTGGGCCCTAACCTGAGAGCTATAGCTTCCTTAGAAACTCAGAATGAGATCAAAATCTGCCTCTTTTATTCATAACCAAACATCTGATATCATGCCAAAACTGGCTTACAAAAGGAACAAGAACCGAGCTGTAGCTCGTACTTCCAAATTACAAGAGTAATGCAAAAGTTCAAAAAGCTCCTATCCAAGGCTACAGCCTCAGTATTTATGCAAAATTATCATCCAACAGGTGTCCTTGATTTGTGGAGCTCGGCTGCCCAACTGAAGGTTAAACTGCTGATCCTGTAGAATAGTTATAATTGTTGTTCCTGTAGAACAGTTGTAACTGTGGTTCCTGTAGAATGGTTGGATGCCTCTAAGCTCGGTGGGGAGACTGGCTGGAGCTCGGAGCTATGGTGGGAATCACAAGGAAGGTCCCCAAGACTGTGGACATCCTCTCCTAAAAGCCAGCAGTGCCACCTCATTGTCTCCTTGTCTCCTTTCTCGTGGTATTTTCTCCCTTTTAATGCCAAAAACCTGAAAGCATCATGCATTAGTCACGTAGATAGAATGCCTACCCTTCTTCCTACAAACAACACAAATAAACCAAGAAATGAATGCATAAGCAATAAAAAACGAATGGTTTGAGCAGAGCAAGTAGGCCAAATGAGCCCAAATTGTACCCAAAATTGGGGCTCATCAGAGACCTGAAGCAATAAACTAGTAGTGACAAGTAGACAAGATCTCACTCTGCGAGGTTAGCAAGGATTATGAAAATCGAGAACACTGGATATGATTCCAACTGGAATCAAATAGAGGTAATGAGTTTATACCATTTTAAATATAGCTCGATTACATATCACACTATTCTGTCAGCCTGCAATTGGAGGAATGTTTAGCAACGAGGCAACCTTGAGTCACACGAAATCGGTAAGGTAAAAGGTGCAATAATTAAACTATGAGTTTCTTATTTTAATTCATAACACATTCCATAAGAATATGAATACCTTCTCTTAACTACCTCCTTGGAGTAGCATGATTACATAAGTGTTGTGTTCAAACTCATGACATGATTACATGCATGTGTTTACATATAATGTATGGCTCAGATATTAGTATTATGGCATCACACAATGTGACTCAATAGACAGTTATTATGGCCCATTTTGGTTGCCCTATCTTTGTAACGAAATTGCACACTTACTATGGCATAGACTCACTATAGTATGGACATCCTCTAAATAGTGACACATAATTATTAAATCAAAAACTGTGGCTCGTTATTCTTGGTCCCATCTGTATAACTAGGATACTATGGCACACACTAAGTGGTTCGCATTGCTTGTTATCTGAGGCACCTTAGAAACTCAATAAATCATTGTAAATAATTGTATTTTGTATTGAACATATATGCATTTATTGCCTCTATAAATTATCCCGTGTGGCTATATTTTGTGGCTCAATCTAGTTGGATCATACCACATAGTAGTGATCACATAGATCATATTATTCTAGACTAGAGATTCAGGTCACTCTTCAATGAACCCATTATGCAGAATTATTTTATAATAACTCAAATTATAGTAATCTGTATACTCTCAATGGTTCAAAGACAATCGTGTTTGAACAAGTTGGATTTAATCCTTGCACTTTAACTTGAATTTGTCAAAGTCTAAGTATGGTATGGTGGATAGCTATAGTAGCATTGTGGGGAGGAGAAACCTGGGAAAGTTATATGGAACAAATAATTCTGCAATGTGGTTAAATAAAATAAAACCTTGTAGTGTTGGGTGGAGTAGAGAGTAATGCAAATAAATAAGAAATAATTAACAGGTTGATTAATTTTAATAAGTAGAAATGGTTAACAATCAATTGGTTTTTTTTTATTATGCCTACTTATTGAGAGTGATGTGAAGATTAAATTTTATTTCATTATATGTTGTGGAATTTTCTCCAAAACTTAAAATATTGTTGAATGTTATTGTGAGGGCATAAAGACTCTATATCATGATTTAAAAATTGGTTCAAGGTGTTTACATAGTTTTAGATGTTCATAGTAGAGCGGGAGGAATGAACAAGATTGTAATAATTGTAAAGTATGGTTATTACATTGAAAGTGGGATGATGGATTTTAGTGATACGGTCATCATATTATTATACTGACATTAAAATTAAAATTATGAGTTGTATGATTTCTATACAAGGACATAGCTTAATAAAATTCCAATTAATGTCGGTAAGGATTGTCCAGTCAAGGACATAACTTAATGGAATAAAGTTTATGCTTATAAAAATCCTAAGAAAGGATGATATATGAAGGAGGAAACATTGAACTCTTATAAGGTAGCTCACAAACAAAAATAGATAAAATGTCAAATTTTTTTCTTTCCATAGATCATGGCCTATATGAGGAAAAATAAAAATAAAAAATAGTATATAAATGAAAACTATATAAATTATCAAGAAACAAGTTCATGACATTCTACCAACATTAACAGAAGTTGATGGTTAATTAAGTGGGTTCCATCCTAGAAAAAGTTCTGAAGGTTTTATTTAAATTGTACCTATTCATGAAGTTCCCATGACATATTGTTACGACAAGTCTCTGTATATGGTATGAGACTATGTATTTCTTAAAATTGTCTTTCAAATTAATATTTTTGTTTATCCACATGTAATGGTGCAGTTATTTTCTGGATGTGGTTTTTCCACTAGTTGGACCGTTTAATTCATCCTTAGGGGGAAATGCTTCAAATATACACTACTAAAAGGAACTAAAACCTTACTAGGTCATTATTCAGATATTCAGTAGCAACACGCATATTTCGACATCCATAGTTTGGAACCTACAAGTTTCCTTGTTAGGTCCCTATAATACTAGTGTATTCCCCCATTATTATTGTCATTGTATCCCTTATTGTTATTTTTGTGCCCATGTTGTCCCATATTGTTATTATTGTGCCCCATAGAAGCCCACTATTGTTATTGTTGTGCCCTTACATTATTATTGTTATGTTGGTTCTCATTATATTGTGACCCCTTAGAATCTTATATATAGAAATGAGCTTTTGTTATTTGAATCATCAAAGAATTGTTCATTTGTGTAATGTAAAGGAGCTTTCCACCTCGAAGAGGCTAATTTTGAAGTTGTTAATCTATATTTTCTATCTTTTTGTGAGCTAGTTACATAACATTTGGTATCAAAGCTTTGGATTCTAGGGTTTCACTGCTTCAAATAGGTCCTCGTGGAATTTTCGTTATAAATTTTTTTCTACGAAGTTTCAGAAGTTGAGAAAAAGAACCATTTGAGGCGAGAGCTTGATGAAATTCGTGTCCAAATTTAAGATCTTTTCTCTCTATATTTTTGGATATATTATTTAAGGAAGTTAGGGTTTTTGCAAGCTCCTGAATACCATCTCAAACATGTAACCTTGGGAAAATCATCATAACTTTCTCTCTAAGCATTGGATTTGAATTTCGTAAAACGTGACAGAAAGAGGACAGACTATAGTTTGTTGGGTATTCATTTTAGGTCTGAAGGTTGAAACAGTGACATTTGGAACCTCGTACAAGTTCTCTCTACTGAACTAGTCTCCAATCAAGTCACCGTGGGAGATTGGGCATAACGCTTTCTTGGAGAATCCAATATTGATCAAAATTGTGGGGTTGACAAGAGGTCTTAGAGGGATATCATAGGACTAAATTTCAGACCTTTTAGATCAGCCATTATAGAGATACAACAGGTTCAATAAATATGGAAGTGTTGTTGCCCCAATCCTTCCACGACCTACAAGGTTGACACCAAAACAATTGGAAGAGAAAGGATAAAAAGGAATTTATTATAGTTATGATAAAAAATACACTAAATGTCATAAGTGTGCTCAGAAGAAATTATTTTTCATAGATTGTAAAGAGGAGGAATAAAAGGAACAAGAAATGTGAAAAGAAGAGGATATACACCAAGAACCAACCCTAGAGAAAGAAGAAATTAATCCAACCATATATTGTAATGCATTAGCAGAAATTACCACTCCTCAAACTCTCAAGATAAAATGACATATCAACAAGAAAAAGTTAATAGTGTTGATTGATTCGAGTAGTACCCATAATTTTATTCATTGTAAGATAGCCAAGGAATTTAATTGCTTCCTGTATCCAACAACAGTGTCAAGTGATGGTTGCAAATGGAGGAGCCATAAATTGCTCTAGAAAGTTCCATAATACCAAGTTATCCATGGGAGAATATGTATTGAATAGTCCAATGATTTCCATTACAATGGGTGGTGCTGATCTTGTACTAGAAGTCTAATGGCTAAATATTTGGGTACAATAGCTTTTAATTTTCAATAACTCTTGTTGAATTTTTTTTGGGAAGGAAAGGAATTTGAATTAAGGGGTATCATAGGGAAACCGAGAAATATAATCAAATCTAATGGCATGAAAAAAATTCTAAATAAATAACAACGAGGCATAATTTCACAATTATGTTCACTAAATGTTCCCATAACGAAATCATCTATTTCTCTAGATCTCCAAAAAATCTTGGACAATAATTCCAAGGTATTTGATACTCCCAAAGGAATCCCACCTATTCATTATCATGACCATGCTATTCATTTTATTCCAGGAAGTGTTTCTCTAAACATCAGGCCTTACAGATATCCTTATGCCCAAAAGAGTGAATTGAACGTATGGTTGCAGAAATCTTAGAGGTTGGTATAATTCAACCTAGTCAAATTTTTGTCTCTACTCCAGTAGTATTGGTACACAAGAAGGATGGATCATGGTGTATGTGTCTAGATTATAGGGAGCTCAACAAGCTCAATATTAAAGATACATTTCCCATTCTAGTCATTGATGAATTACTGGATGAATTACATGGAGCAATTTACTTCACCAAGTTGGATTTTCATTCAGGATATGATCAACTTAGAATGAAGATTAAAAACATTCTGAAAACAACATTTAGAACTCATGAGGGTCATTATGAATTCTTGGTCATGCCTTTTGGCCTTACCAATGCACCTTCTACATTTCAACATTTAATGAATTCCATTTTCAAACCCTTCCTTAGAAAAATTTTGTTAGCATTTTTTGATGATAGAATAATCTACATCAAGTCTTGGAAGGATCATGTTCAACATGTTGACAAGGTTCTCAAACTGTTGGAGGAGAAACAATTATATGCAAAAACATCCAAATGTTTCTTTGGAGTACAGGAGGTGGAATATTTAGGTTATATTGTATCTCATGAATGTGTTAAGGTAGACCTTAGCAAAATTAAAGCCATTAATTAATGGAAAATTCCCACATCCATAAAGAATCTATGACAATTTCTCGGGTTGACAGGGTATTATTGCAACTTTGTTAAGAATTATGGGAGAATTGCAGCACCTCTAACAACATTGCTGAAGAAAGATGAATTTTCTTGGACTCCAGAAGCAACGGTGGCCTTTGAACATATTAAAGAGGCAATGGGACAAGCACCAGTATTATCTATGCCAAACTTCACGAAAACCTTTATTGTGGAATGTGATGCCTCAAGAAATGGAATTGGTGTTGTTGAAATCAAAGGAAAGTATTTACCAAAACCTATTTATGAGAAGGAAATGTTGCATACTACATGCACTTAACAAATGGTGACCTCACCTAATGGGAAGATACTTCAAGGTAAAAATGGATCATGATAGCCTTAAATAATTTTTAGAACAAAGATTATCTTCAGAAGAGAAACAAAAATGGGTCACAAATATGTTGGGTTATGACTTTGAAATCATATACAAAAAGGGAAGCAAAATCTTTTTGTAGATGCACTCTCAAGAAATCATGAGGATGTGGAAGCATTTTTTTGCGCTATTTCTACTATCC
This sequence comes from Pinus tabuliformis, assembly GCA_031772625.1. NCBI lineage: Eukaryota > Viridiplantae > Streptophyta > Pinopsida > Pinales > Pinaceae > Pinus > Pinus tabuliformis. The sequence continues at coordinate 899,119,637 of CM062808.1, forward strand.
AACCAGATTGGATAAATGAAGAAAGGGATGAATGGAAGAATGAAGAATAAGTGTGGGAACTCATTTAAAAGTTGTAGCAAGATCCTAGTAAATTTGACACATTTAGATGGAAAAATGATTTCATTGTGGTACAAAGATCACTTATACCTCTATAAGAATTCCCAACTCACAAAATATTCTTCTTGAATTGCACATATCTCCGTTAGGAGGGTACTCAGGATTTTTAAAAACTTACCACAAGGTTAAGAAGGAATTTTTTAGGATGGCCTTAAATCTGATATTCAATAGTTTGTTGCAGAATGTTTGGTTTTCCAATAAAATAAAGTTGAAACAATTAAGGCCCCGGGTCTGTTACAATCTTTATCCATTCCAAGTTAATGTTGGAAGGAGGTTTCAATGGATTTTATCACAAATCTACCCAAGTCTAAAGGAAAGAGTGTCATCATGGTGGTAGTTGATATACTTACCAAGTATGCACACTTTTTTGCATTATCTCATACATTTAAAGCCAGTACATTTGCTACTGCAATTATGGAAGCAATATAAAAGCTACATGGAAACCCAAAGATTATTGTAAGTGATAGAGATCCCATTTTCACTGGAAATTTTGGGAGGAATTATTTTCTTGTTTGGGCACTCAGTTAGCTCATAGCTCATCTTATCATCCTCAATCTGATGGGCAAATGAGATAATGAATAAAATTTTGGAAGGATATCTTCATTTCTTTGTAACTAATTAACATACACAATGGGTCAAGTGGTTTCCTTTGTCTAAATGGTGGTATAACACTTCCTTCCACACTGCAGCAAAAATGACTTCATTTATGGCACTTTGTGGATATCATCCACCATCCATCACATCATATTTAAGAGAAATTTCTAAGGTTCAAGTAGTGGAAGATCACATCGACCATCAACAAGAAGTTCTTCAACTCTTAAAGGATAACCTCACTTTAGCACAGAATATAATGAAACAACAGGCAAATTAACATCGCAGTGAAAGAGGTTTTGATGTAGGTGACTGGGTATTTCTATGACTACAACCATACAAACATATATCCCTCAAGCAAGCTAAGAAGGATAATAAATTATCACCAAAGTATTATGGTTAGTATAAGGTGTTGTAAAAGATTGGTACTATGGCATACAAATTGGAGCTTCATGCATCTTCCTCAGTGCACCTAGTTTTCCATGTTTCATGCTTAAAGAAGGTTATAGCTGACATGCTCCCAGTCAAACAATATTCCCAGAACTAGACAAGGAAGAAAAAATTATACTGGAACTTGAAGCAGTCATAAAAACAAGAAATCGACAGCTACGAAATCGATCAATTTTAGAGTATCTCATCAAGTGGAAGAACTTACTTGTTGAATATTCCACATGGGAGGATGAGAATTTTATACAAAAGCATCTAGAAATACTCAAGCATTGAGGAAAACAATTTTTTGAAGTAGAGGGGCATGTTAGGTCCCTATAATACTAGTGTATTCCCCCATTATTATTTTCAGTGTAGCTCTTATTGTTATTTTTTTGCCCATGTTGTCCCCATATTGTTATTATTTTTCCCCATAGAAGCCCACTATTTTTATTATTGTGCCCTTACATTATTATTTTTATGTCTGCCCTGATTATATTGTGACCCCTTAGAATCCTATATATAGAAAGGAGGCTTTTTCATTTGAATCATCCAAGAATTGTTCATTTGTGTAATGTAAAGGAGTTTTGCCCCTCGAAGAGGTTGATTTTGAAGTCTTTGATCTTTCTTTTGTATCTTTTTGTGAGCTGGTTGCACTATCTTTTCTATCTTTTTGTGAGTTGGTTGCATAACATTCTTTTGAGTAAATCCATATCTAAATAATTGAAACTAAGATAGATAAGAGGCACAAATTATATTCTAATCTAAATGGAACTAGGTCTCAGAGCGTCACAAAACATATTTCTCCATGAAAAAATAACAAATTATATTTTAATATGGAATTTCTAGCAGATCCTACATGGATCTCGGCTAATTAAGCATGGTTGGATACATAAGACTAAATATTGACGAAATACATTTTAGTGAGTGTCTACTAGTCAATTGAACATCGATTTCTTATCCATTGGGAAGGCCATCCTCATTTAGCGATAGATTTAAAGCACAAAGGAAATCACCCTTACGACTGTCGTTTCCCTTTCGATTCACAAAGCCGCTCTCGTTAAGAATCCACAAATCCTCCCAACTAAGGAATGTTCCATCTCTAAAAAGAATTCATAGGGATGAGGTTTATCCTGATCTCCACGGTGCCAAAGTAGTCATTGCTCTAACTTTCCTATGCGTTGTAGATTGGAAAGCGGAGGCTACGCATAAATTGGGATCGAAGGATAATTTTAAAACATTCCAATATCTAGTATGTTATTGAATCTGATTTATTGACACCGAGTATACCCTCGGTTGTGAAGGAAACCTATGAAGTAATTTCCTCGAGTTCTTCAAGCAGACTACAAAAGAGCTTTGTTTCTAATGCATGTGCTATCTTCTTGAAATTTCTTTACCTTAGTACTTTGGTGGGTCTTTAATAACTGCCAAGGAGAATGAGGAGAACTGTAGAAATATAAAAGAGATATTGAGAATAGTTTTCCCCATGGTTAATAATTTCCTCAAACTTCAAATTGCATATTTGAAAAGTTCCTATTTGTGAGATATTAATAGAACCCCATATTTATTTGGATGGATATGCACATCAATGTAAGTTTGAAGCAATTATTTAGATATCAATGTGAACGCCTATCAATGATATCAAGCAATTTATTCAAATCAATTGACAGTTTTAAAATATGAAATGCATATTTTGTATCACTATTTATATTTCTCAGATTTCATTGATAGTGTTGTCTGGGTTTGAATATGAAAACATAACTACAATACGTTTTAAGGAATTTAACAATTGATCGGTTTCCAAGAAATGAATTCTATTCTACCAAATTATCATCTAGTGTTAAGGTGGGGTATCCACATGATAATGACCCAAGTTCACACCCTGGTATACATAGTACCTTGGAAAGTAAGAGATTGGGGAGTGTGAAAAAATTGTAACCTTCATTCATGACTCATATATAGGAGGTGTATGTGCTTACATAATAATTTTTCGATTGGAATATACACTAAATTATTCATGGCCAACAAGGTATTGCAAGTAGTGTTAAAAAGAGAAAACATGAAATCATATGACATAAGTAGTTTATGTGTGGATATTGTTGAGTACCAAATATTGTTTTCTTGGGTAGATACAAAGTTAAGGTTGTTATTAGACATTAAATATAAAATTGAAGTCCATATTGAACTAACTGTCATAGTCAATAGTCTGCTTTATGATTAAGCCGAGGTCATATTCTGTTGTTATTAAAATCTTGTCTATGGGAAAGATTCAATCCCAAAACTCAAATTTTTGGGTTTGTAAAGTTGTATTATGCATCTATGTTATCATTTTGCTGAAAATTTTCTGCAATGGCAAGATACTTGAGAAGGATTAGCTAAATAAAATCACTTGAATACTTTGACATAAAAAAAATCAAGTTATGCTCTGGTTGCAAAAGTTGAACAAGTCCATGAATTCCTTATTCTCCAATCGACAAACCAAACACAGTTTGATAAGACTTGTCTAAAGGTAATATGAATAATTGAAGAAGTTTTTGGCATATTAATACCAACATGGTTGAAAACATGTAGATGAAGTATATGTCATGCAAGTGATGCTATGGTAATTTGGTATTGGGTACACGTGTACAGGTGGTACTGTGTACAAACGGTACATATGGTACTGGTATGGATGCAAGTATTGCATGATGATATATGAAATGTATAGTTGTATGTGTGTAATGCACACTATGTGTAGGTGCACATGGTTGAAGAGAAGGCACTGGGTGATTTCTGTGTGTGGAAACTGATCTAGAGTGCGTACAGAGGCAAGACAAAGGTGGAAACTGAGGAATGGTATTGGAAACTAAGGATAAGCATCAGTATTTTGTTTCAGTCTTAGTATACATATTACATATGATTCTGATTTATGATGGTTACATATGGGTTACGATTTTGATGGCTATTGTTTGAACTAACCTAACATGATATTTTATACATGTTGATTGGTCAAATGTACTAGTGTGACTTGTTGTGACTAATGCAAGAAGATTGTAGGATGAAAGTATTTGGAAAGAACACAAAGGCATTGAAAGAATTCATTGGAAGAAAATGCATTTCTTCCTATTATTTAAATACAATGAACATGAGGAATCATAGTTAAATGGTGGACAACATAACTCGTAGTTACTCAAATAATAATATTATATATCAAGTATGACATTAACTTGGGTAAACAAAGTTGAGTTTCTGCATCTAAAATCTCTCACAAAATTGCTTGAAACAAATGTTACAGGTAGCCATGGAAGGAGATTTGTTGGTAGAACTCCTTTGTAACTGTTAGCTCCGCTATGCAGCGTTGACTTTCTAAGGTCAGAAAGAAGCATGGTTTGTTTGGTTGTGTGCAAAGGGGGCTCACATTAGTCACTTTTACCTTTATTCCTTCACCCCGCTCACCTCTAAACCTTTCCCATTCCATGAATAAACCTTTTGAAATCCAACAAAGTTCCTTTTGGCCCCAGCTCTAAGCGCAAAGCCCAAACCAACCATAAAACCTTACCCATACACCCTCACGTGCTCATAAACCCCTCATTTTTTTCCCTCCAATTGATCATTCCCCGAAAATCTAACAGCCCACATCGCACCCGATAAAGGTGACCCGCTCGACTAATTTCCACCGTCGGATCATTTCTACCAAATCTGACAGTCTTCGCATACATCACGCAATCAACTTGATCGAGCGATAGTGCACGATGAGAGTGGTTTTTCTCTTTCATCCCCTGCTACATGTCGATCATTGAGTGGAATCGCTTGGCCCCAGGCATTTACCACTTAGCGCCCAAAACTGGTGTGATGAAAACCGTTATCGCCCGACCAGACCACCCTCACCCATGCAACTCTATCGCTCGATGACCGTCTGATCTATCCTCTAAAGATCCAACGACCCTAACACACCCCACTCCCATCTCAGCTGATAGCCTCCGCTGAGCCATTTCCGCCATCCATTTCCCTGATCTGACGGTCATCTCTCTCTCTCTCATCCCAACTGTCCGTGTACTCATGCATCCCACGTCCTATGACCATTCTCTTGCCCAAAGAAGGAGATGACCAGCTCTACTAGGATCAGTTACAGTAATATCCCCAACAACCACATTAAACAGAAAGCATGGCCAAAGGACAAAAGGACATAGCACGACTTTGTAGCAGAATTTATCAGTCATGGACTTCACTGCTTCAAGCATTCCAACTGCCTATAGGATAGCACAACAGCTGTATAGATCAGATTTTCACAGTGAAGCATGCAACCTCATTCATAGACTCCATTAGGCAGTTAAATGCAGTTGGTGGTTAATTAACACCCCTCCATACCTAAATGGCTAGGTGCCATAGTAATGTAAACTTATAAATATCTAGAAGAAAGATGTAATCAGGGTTGGCATTTGATGTAAGGTTCAACTTCTAGAGACTATAGACATTTTGTCACTTGCAGCGTCTCATCTTCATTTTTAGCAAATACAAGCTTCTTTTGCGTTAATTGCTCACTGTCCATTTTCCTCTGTTCTAAGCTTGTACTTGAGATGTTGTGTTCTTGATCTTTTGATGTTTAGCACTAGATAATTGTCATCTTATCTCCGTGTTAGAATCTTGAATGCATCATTAAATAGGTTGCTCAGGTTTCTTTCTATCTAATGCAGGAGAGCTGTCAACCTGTCTTTGCATTAATAGATTAGATTTGCAGGTTTATGTACAAGTGGCAACCAGCCATCACATGGTCTTGTGTATCTGTTGGTGTGGTTAGTATTCTCCACATTCACCTAAATATCTAAACTGTGAGCATTGGTGGTCTAAAGCCTTGTAGTCTGAGGGTGTTCATGCATGTCTGGAGTGAAACAGAGTAGAAGTTGTTATCTGGCTTGAACCAACCATCATTCCTTCCATTAAACCTTGCAACAATAGCTTAATTTATATGTTATCAGGCATCTTCAAACTACAACTTAGGAGAGTTTCTTGGAATCCTAACATAATTGGCACCATTGCCGGGGAGAGGAGATTGAAACTCAACTTCCCTGGGAGAATGACACAGATCCAACTTTGATGAGAGACAAAGTTTGGACACATTTTTTGTTGTAATCATCTATCTGGAAACTCTACTAGAGGCCGAACCTCGTGGCAACTCCACATTCCAGTTCTGGCTCAGTTTGTAAGGCATACTCGGAGAAATCCTCAGAAATCACCAGCTGACACAGTACATGACCCTGAGAAGATTGTCAAATTGAGAAAGACATCACAAAAAGGAGCATCATGATCAGGTAAGCCTAAACAATATTATATATCTTTGCAAGAAAAGCTTGTAACATAACATCTAAATGTTGAAAATATAGCCTCTAGTACTAGCAGTGAAGAAATATTTTCAGAGAATCATAAAGCTCCCTTCCTTTAGGTCCTCCTTCGGATATTAGCCAAAATAAAACCTCCCCTATAGTCCATCAGTTTCCTTCAGCCCTATCATTCATTTCTTAGCTTTCTATCATCCAAACTGCCAGTACCCTTCCATCTACCCTAGTCATGGTAGACTCGCAAGCACCCACGAAAATGGAGAGAATCATAGCTACTAGGTATGGACCCTTGGTCCTGCCTATTCCTTTGAATGCCATGCCTACAGGATAATATCAAAAATACATGCCTAATTTCACTAGTACAGAGGGAGTAACAGCTAAAGAACACCTTGAGTCGTTTTATAACTATGTTCATAACCTAGATATCAGTGAAAATGATGTGTGGATGAGAGTATTTGTCCAAAGCCTTGATGGAGAGGCTAGAAAGTGGTTCAGAGAACTTACCCCTGGGTTTATAGCAGACATTAAAGCATTAGATGATGTGTTTTTAAAGCATTGGGGAGATAAGAAAGGCCTACCATACTACCATACTGAGTTTGGCAACCTGAAAAGGGAAATTGGGGAGTCATTGTCTGATTTTAATAAAATATTCAAACATATGTATAGCAAGATACCAGCTGAAGTCAAGCCTACCCCCACCTCTACCAAACTCACCTATGCCAATGCCTTTGATTTTGATTTTTGCCTATTGTTAAGAGAGAGAAGATGTGCTTCTCTAGCTGAAATGCAAGATGCAACCTTGGAGGTGGAATCCAATATCATGGTTGCAGAGAAACTCAAAGGACACGTTGATAGAAGGAGGCAAAGAGGTGAGTCTTCCTCTTCTTCTTTGTCTTCAGAACCCAAAATAGACAAAATGACTAAAATGATAGAGTCATTGGTTGCTGAAATATCCAAACTGAAGGTTGAGCAGAGTTCTGGGAAAGTAAGGCTTCCTAATACATTTTCTTCTAGAAATCCAAATCCATTCAAAAGAGCAAATGAATGATTGCAGATCATTCAGAGGGGCAAGGAGGCCAGTGAATAACAAAGGGTTAAGACTCCTTTCTAGAATGTAGTCATGGAGGAGGATCAATTTGATGAAAAGGATGAGATTCACAACATGGAAGACAAGGGCAGTGCTGCCTTTTTGACATTAGCTGCCTACGAGGAGTCATTATTCAGGGACCAGACTTGTCAAGAGTGCGATAGAGAAGCTGTTCTACAGACTGAAGACCAGCAAAGATATAACTTGAGGTCAAGAATGAGTAATGTCAAAGAGAATCTTGCCCAAAGAGATGTTTTCCCCACAGAGCAGTAGATCAGCAAGCAGAAGTGGTTGACAGCTAATCCCATCATCCTGAAAACACTGGCTCAAGAGGTAAGAGGCCCTGAGAAGTCCCCTTCCCCTTTTAGTTTTGAATCAGAAGTCCAGAAGTTAAAAATATCTGTACCTTTGATCGAACTTGCAAAGAGTGAGGCCTTTAGGAAGCCCATCCTTGATGCCCTTGAGCTGAAAGCCACACAAGCATCCAATGACTATGTGAATTTACAAGATGATAAACCTGCAGTTGTGCTTAGCTCAATGACCGAACCTGCTGATGACAATTCCCTATCATTTTATGTCTCCTTGACCATTCATGACAAAATCCTGCACAACTGTCTGTTGGACATAGGTGCTAGCCATAATTTGATGCCCAAAGCTGTCATGGAAGAGTTAGGCATTGATATTACCTGACCTTATCATGACTTGTTCTCCTTTGATTCGAGGAAGGTGAAATGTTTGGGGTTAATCAAAGACTTAGCTATCACCCTAACTCAGTTGCCCATGAAAAGCACGATGATGGATATTGCGGTAGCAGATGGCCCCCCTAAGTTTGGTATGCTACTTTCCAAAGGGTGGATTAAGAGGTTGGGTGGGACATTGCAAAATGACTTGTCTTATGCCACCGTCCTAGTTTTTGGAGGAGAAAGCAGAAGACTATATAGGGAAGCCCAGTTGGACTATATCATCTGTGATGAGAAGAATCCCACTAATCATCCCATTTACGTTGTGGACACTAATTTTGGAGCATGTATTCTCCAAATTGAAGAATCCCATAAGGCCTCGATGTAGCTCAAGAAATCACTATGCGAGGCCATGGAAGATGAAGGGACCCAGGCTTGGGATATGTTCTTTGATGGAGCCTGTTCAAAGGAAACTACAGGAGCAGGAGTGGTGCTAGTGTCTCCAAAACAAGAAAGCACAATTTTTTCTTTTAAACTGACTTTTCAGGTCACCAACAATATAGCAGAGTATGAGGCTCTGATATTGGTCTTAAATGCTGCAAAAGACATAGGAATCAAAGACATAAAGGTATTTGGAGATGTTGATCTCTTCATTCAACAAGTGAACAAAACATTCCAAGCAAGGCACCCAAGGCTGAAAGCGTATAGAGATGAGGTATGGAGACTCAAAGAATCTTTTGATAGCTTTTGTATCTCATATATTCCTAGAGTAAAAAATCAGCTTGTTGATTCCCTTGTTGTGTCTGCTAGCATGTTCATCCCTCCCATGCCCCCTAGATTGTCTTATCAAGTCCAGGTAAAATATAGAACATCTTTGCTTGATAACGTTTATCACTGAAAAGTTTTTGAGGATGATGATGAAGTAACTAGGTTTCTGCAAGTCATTGATGAATTCTCTGAAATGAAAATTGATCAAGAGAATGAAACCTTGGAGGAATGTACCCAGCCCCAGCTAAGGAAAAAAATTGGCCAAGACAACATTGTTCAGTTGCCTAGCAATCATATACCTAAAGGGCTAGTGCCTCTAGAGAAGCTGTTTGACCATAATGATGTACCTCATAAGATTTCCCAAAAATAAATCAGTCTACAGTCCATAGGAATAACATAGGGAGTCCAGATCATCCAAAGTATATAGATCTATCCACTCATCTGTCTGCTGCCCAAAGGTCTTAGTACTGCACCTTAATGAAGTAATTTGCTGATGTCTTTGCCTAGGAATATGGTGATCTTAAAACTGATGACAAAAATATCATCTAGCATAAGATCCCATTGGAGAAAGACACCACTCCTTTCAAACAGAAGCTGAGACCCATAAATCCTTTGCTCCTCCCTCTGATTGAAAAAGAAATCAAGAAGTTGTTGGCTGCCAAAATCATAGTTCCCCTGAGATATTCGAAGTGGGTAGCCAACTTGGTAGTGGTAAGGAAGAAAAGTGGAGAAATCAGGTTGTGTGTCGATTTCAAGAACCTGAAAAAATGTTCCAAAAAGGACAACTATCCACTGCCAAAGATGGAGCATTTGCTACATAAAGTCTCAGGAGCAAAAGTTATGTCTTTCCTGGATGGATTTTCAAGGTATAACCAAGTTGTTGTACACCCAGATGACCAAGAAAAGACTATTTTCACCACTCCTTGGGGCACTTTTATGCACTCTAAGGTGCCCTTTGGGCTGATGAATGTTGGGGCTACCTTTCAGAGAGGGATATAGCTTTGTAGGAGAGAAGGATAAGTTTCTCCTTGTCTACCTAGATGATATAACAATATACTCCAGCAGCCGTCAAGATCATTTTCACAATTTGAAGAAAGTGTTTTTGAAGTGCAGAAGGTTTGGGATATTAGTGAATCCTAAGAAGTCACAATTTGCTTTAGAATAGGGAAAGCTTCTAGGACACATTGTTTCTACTGCACATGTCAAGATTGACCTAGAGAGAGTGAAAGCGATATAGACCTTGTCTATCCCAAGATCAAAAAAGGACATCCAATCCTTTCTAGGCAAAATAAATTTTGTAAGGAGGTTTATTCTTAATTTTGCAGGATTGGTAAAACACATCACCTCTATGCTGAAAAAGGGATTAGAGATCAAATGGACTAATGCAGCAAGAAGATATTTTGAAGCCATCAAAAGAGCTATTATGGAAGCCCCCACTTTGATTAGCCCAGACTATAGCAAGGAGTTACATATCTTCTTCTTTGCTTCTGGTGACACCCTCGCAACAATCTTATTGCAAAAAGATGATGGGGATTCAGAGCATCTAGTGGCATTTTTCAGCAAAACCTCAAGGGATGCTAAACTAAGGTATGATATTATCGAAAAATAGGCTTATGCTCTTATCAAATCCTTAAAAGCTTTGTGAATCTACATTATGCACTCCAAGGTAATTGCATATGTGCCCTCTACTTTTGTAAAGGGTGTCCTAACGTAGCCAGATGTTGATGGAAGAAGGGCTAAATGGATTGCAAAGCTTATTGAATTCAACATAGAAATGAAACCCACCAAGCTTATTAAGGGCCAGGGCCTTGCTCAGCTGATGGTTGCAGAAAATTGAAAAATGCTTGACATAAACTGCATGGGTACAAATTCAGAGGATGGACAGACAGAAGAAGCAACAATAGGACATGACCGGTTGTTGGCTGAGAATCTAGCTTCTTGTGAATGGTATTCTAGAATAGCTCAATTTTTGTTGAAGCTAGAAATTCCTCCAGGCCATAGTTCAAGCCAAGCTAGGAATATTAAGCTTAGAGCAGCCAGTTCTGTATTCTTGAAAACTTGCTTTATTGGAGGGATCCATCTGGAATCATTTTAAGATGTTTGGACAAAGAACAATATGTGGAGGTCATGCATCAGTTTCATTCCAGCATCTGTGGAGGACATCGCTATTGGAAAACCACAGCCCACAAGATCCTCAGAGCTGGGTATTATTGGCCCACTCTGTTTTTTGATGTCTTTTTATTTGTAAAATCTTGTGATAGGTGCTAGAGGTTTGAAGGTAAACAAAAGTTGGAATCCTTACCCTTGAAGCCAATACATGCCAGTGGCCCTTTCCAGCAGTGGGGCTTGGATTTCATAGGGGAAGTTAATCCACATTCTAGTGGCTAGCACAAATGGATCTTAGTAGCCACTGACTAATTCACTATATGGATTGAGGCCATCCCTACTAGGAAAGTTGATCACCATGTTGTCATGAAGTTCTTGAAAGAAAAAAATTTCACCAGGTTTGGTTGTCCACACAAATTGGTTACAAACAATGCAACAGCCTTTAGGGCAAAGAGTTGGTGGACATGTGGGAATCAATGGGAATTAAGCTAGTGCAATCCACCTCATATTACCCTCAAGGTAATGGTCTAGTAGAATCATCCAATAAGAGCCTGATAAGGATAATCAAAAAGCTGCTGGAAGACAACAAAAGGAACTGGGATTCCAAACTGAATTTTGCATTGTGGGCTGATAGGGTGACCACCAAGAAATCCACAGGGATTTCTCCGTTCAAGCTGGTATATGACACTGAGGCTGTATTCCCAATCCAGTTGACCCTCCCTGTGGCCAAGTTCTTGCAGGAAGAGAAGAATGAGGAAAATGACATGGCAAAGAGGATTAGTGACATGGCTGAAGTGCATCAAATTAGAGATCAATTGATTGAAAAGTCTGCAACACATCAAAAGAGAAACAAGGAAGCCTTTGACAGAAAGGAAAAGATGGACAATTTTCAAATTGGAGACATGGTTCTTAAATGGGATGCACTAAAGGAAAAGAAAGGCAATCATGGGAAGTTCAATGCTCTGTGGACTGGACCTTTTGTCATTGCTCAGGTCCAAGGGAACAACACTTTCATGCTGCAAAGTATGGAAAGAGAAACATTTCTTGATTTCCTAGTCAATGGGCGGTTTTTGAAAGTTTATGTTAATTAATGCCTTTAGGCCTCAACATTGTAAATATGTTCTTTCTACAAGTTTTAGTGTAGGATTAATTAGACTCCATGCCCAATGGAACACTAGGAAATATTGTTAATCTTGTTTTTGTATTAAAGGCAGTGGTCTATGGTTCTTGAAACCTCACAGGGAGGCATTCATCCCTAGAAGGAGCCAGTTTAGCTCCGCTATATAGCGTTGACTTTCTAAGGTCAGAAAGAAGCATGGTCTATTTGGTTGTGTACAAAGGGGGCTCACATTGGTCACTTTTCCCTTTCTTCCTTCACCCCGCTCACCTCTAAACCTTTCCCATTACTTGAATAAACCTTTTGAAATACGACAAAGTCCCTTTTGGCCCCAGCTCTAAGAGTAAAGCCAAAACCAACCATAAAACCTTACCCATACGCCCTCACGCGCTTATAAACCCCTCATCACTTTCCAACCATTGATCATTCCCTAACAATCTAATGGCCCACAACGCACTCGATAAAGGTGACCCACTCGACCAATTTCCACCATCAGATCATTTCCTTCGCATACATCGTACATGCAACTTGATCGAGCGATAGCGTGCGATGAGAGCGGTTTTTCTCTCTCATCTGCTGCTACGTGTCAATCATTGAGGGGAATCGCTCAGCCCTGGGCATTTACCACTTAGCACCCGAAAGTGGTGCGATGAAAACCATTACCACCCAACCAAACAGCCCTCGCCCGTTAAACGCCCATGCAACTCTGTTGCTCGATGACCGTCTGATCTATCCGCTGAAGATCCAACTACCCTAACACACCCTGCTCCCATCTTGGCCGATAGCCTCCGCCGAGCCATTTTCGCTGTCCATTTACCCGATCCATCCCAACTATCTGCATACCCATGCATCCCACGTCCTATGATCATTCTATTGACTGAAGAAGGAGATGACTAGCTCTACTAGGATCGGTTACAGTAATATCCCAAACAACTACATAAAATATAAAGAATGGCCAAAGGAGAAAGAGACATAGCACGAATCTGTAGCAGAATTTATCAGTTATGGACTTCACTACTTCGAGCATTCCAACTGCTTAAAGGACATCACAACAGTTGTACAGATCAGATTTGCATAGTAAATCAAGCAACCTCGTTTCTCAAGCATCACTGAATAGGTTGCTCAAGTTTCTTTCTATCTAATGCAGGAGATCTATCATCTTGTCTTTGCATTAATAGATTAGATTTGCAATTTTCTGTACTAGTTGCACTTGGCCATCACATGGTCTTGTATATCTGCTAGTGTGGTTAATATTCTCCATATTCACCTAAATGTCTAAACTGTGAGCATTGGTGGTCTAAATCCATGTAGTTTGAGGGTGTTCATGCATGTCTAGAGTGAAACAGAGTAGAAGCGGTTATCTGGCTTGAACCAAACCATCATTCCTTCCATTAAACCTTGCAACAATAGTTTAATTTATATGTTACCAAGGATCTCCAAACTACAACCTAGGAGAATTTCTTGGAATCCTAACAGTAACCTATATATATGGAGATATGATTTAGATGGAAAGGCCATGGTAGCCTGTAAATTCAAAAATAAATACCTGTGAACGAGGAAATAATATTGTAAGATGAAGTAATACACCAAGAACGGTGTAAATTTAAGGGTGGTATGTAACACCCCTCCATTGTATGTAACACTCTGTCAACCTAAGTTAGGAAAAGCTAGGTCTAAGGTGTAACAATGAAATTAAATATTGTATTATTAAATAAATAAAGATAATTTAATCACTTGGAAAACGAGACACAAAGAGATGAGATTCTTGCCAAATGAAATCCCATTGGTGAATGGGAAAGGATAATTCTTTCATGATAAGACTTCTAGATCCAATTCTAGAAACGCTTAATGGATTTGGAGATAAATATCCATTAAGCTACTTAGTTGGAGAAATATGTTAAGTTTAAGAAAAACATAAAATCCTTGCAAGAAAGAAGGGCAAGATTTTATGGGAAAAGCCTCATGGGAGAGAAGGTGATATTTTCTCGAAAAAGCTTAGGTAAATGGATAAAAATTTCCACCTAAAAGAGGGACGCTGCTAAATGAAACCATATCATGAAATAGGGTATTAAATACCCATTGAAGAGATCAAAAAGGGAAATTGATCCATGGCAAGAACTCTTGGCTCAGGGGTGAACTGGAGGAAGTTAGTTCTAGGTTGGGTGGCAGTGCTCGGTTTTCCAAGTGACATTCTTTCAGTTACTTTTGTCTGATTTAATGCATGGGATGTACTCTATGTGTACTCCTTACTCTTGATGTTGTCTAATCTCTCAACATATATGTATGGTTGCATGTGTTATATTTTTTTATGAGAATGATTGAATACTTATGATTGTGACCACTACTGAATATAAATTAAATCAAAGTGTAAATTTAGTGATAGGAGCATACTACGTGGTTATTAATATTGGGTCAAGGAGCTATGTGGCTAATATTACTATTGGGTCAAGGAGGTATGTGATAGAATGGAAACCTCTCTTCAATCAAATTATTGAAATTTAGCTTGGATATGAAGTAAAATAAATTTTATTTTATTTTAGGAAAATAGGGAATTGGTCATAGTAAAAAGTATTTTACTTGAAAGAAGTTGCTTCTATGTTTAGTGTAAAAATAATCTTTCTCAAAAACAAAATATGGAGATCAATTATCATTAATTAAGATTTTGAGAGGGAATGTGTCTAAAAATGGTTTAAAATGACTACATGATTTTAAATTGTCAAGAGTTAGTTAATATCTAAAAAAGTTAGTCTTTAAAAGAAAAAAGTTATATTTCAAAAACTTATGATTGATGGGTAGAAAATTAATTAGGAATTGTAAAAAACAAATTATAGATTTGGAGTTCTCTGATCTCAAGCTTCTGTGGTTCATTTTTTTCTTCCATAAATTATAGATTTGGAGTTCTCTAATTTCAGTTTTATGTGGTTCATTTTGTTTTTCCAGATTAATCACATTGGAACCAACTACTTGGTTCTAGAAAAAAAATTGGAGTTGTAATACTATATTTCTTGCATAGATTACATAGATTAATCACATTAGAACCAACTACTTGGTTCATGATCTAGGTCCAGGTGTGATGAAGGACCCTTCCAAGACCTTTTACTTTCGTGATGTGTTAAATTGCATTTTTAAAAGAACATTAATGAATACATGTGCATGTTGTAAATAAGAGGAACATGTCAATAATCAACACATGAAAACATAAGACGTTGATAACAGAGTTCGTCCAGGAGGGACTACGTCTCTAGGCCCCAATGTCAAGATGGTGTAGGTTGCTGCATTAAGTGTTGTCAATGGTTATGATGTACATAAGGCATGATGTCGCGATCATACAAGGAAAATTCCCTCATGCAGGAGTGGCTCTAAGATATGTTCCACTACAGGAACTCTCAGTCAAAAGACTCCTATCAGTGTGACACAAAACTCATGCACAATGAGCATCCCGCCAACATGGCATGAAAGGGATCTCAAAACAAACATGCATGGTGACACATGAGTATCCCATCAACATGCAACAAAGGGATATCAAAACACAACATGATGAATCATGACAACAAGTACAACACATAGATGATTCTGCATCACAACAAGTAGGAACCATAAAAACGAGTAATAAACAAGATCCCACATCAAAAATCAACAAGGATCTGTGCAACGCAATGCATAAAGAAGAAGTACATGAACACAACATATACCTCACAACCAAGGGCCATCTGAAGAAGCAGATGTCAAACTGTTGAAGTTGTTCAGACATCGATCTCATGGCATCAATCACATGACTACTCACACGTGGATGTTGACACCTACATTCCACTTAGAAAAGTGGCTAAATAATATAATGAGAGAATGAGAAATATGAACACACCATAAAATTTGTGGTGTCGAGTAGTGCAAAATCGACTGTCCAATTTTCGAATTCTGAGAAATTGAGAATTTGGGGCTCAAGGAATCTTTTAGATTCCCCCTAGATTCCTCAAAGATTTTTCTCCATGGGTGGACTGGAAATCTACAGTTCAAATGGAAAATCTGACCTCACCATTGCAATCCCTGCAGAAAACCATGAAAGACGATTGTAAACTTGACTATATTTTGATAAAATGAATTTTTACCTCCTAGGGAATCTTAAAAATTCCTCAAAGCATCAAGGAATATTTTGTCTTGAAATCCATGCCAATAAAGATTCCACCTTAGTCACTGCGTCAAGGTTCCTGTCTGGTCATGGTTCTGCACAATCATGGTTCCGACTCCATCGGTTTCTCTCGTTCGGCGCTTCCTCCATTGTCTTAGGCGAATGAAGGAATCACGTTTAAATACCATGTGTGGGCAGAGCTATCAAAGTTGGCCCTTGTGGCTCAATGGTGGCATGCTATGTTGGGATAGTAGAGGTCACAAGATCAAACCCCCCGCTTGCATAATTTTGGCATTTATTCCAACGCTTATGGAACTGTTACATTAATTCGTTTTGGTTACATTTAAATATGGTTCTTTTGGTTAAGTTTTGTTATAGCATGGGGTCGTCGCATGGTGGCAGGCCAGCCACGTGGCTGGCGCAGGCTTGGTACCCACTGGCCTCCCCAAATTAACATGGTACATAGGTTGGGGGGTGGTGGGCTTGGTGGCCCCCACCCCCCTTAATTTATATATATTTTTTTGTTTTATTAACAACAAATGCACATATTTTGAAATTCGAATTTTAGCCATAGGAGTGCATTTAACGACCCCACAATTTCACCCGGAATTCGGCCCAGGTTGGTCAAAATCCAATTGCTAGAAAATGTCCAAGTTGTGGCCTCCTTAAGCCTGCCCAGTCAGCAAAAAGTCAACCCAACTTTGACTGCTTCTAACTTTCTCATCCAAACTTGGATTGATGAACCAGTCACACCACCACAATTAGGACAACGAGATCTACATTTTGGTCCTAGTTCGAGCATAATCTAAACACTTTGATTTTTAAGCTTCCATCAATCCTCTTTGTCTTGTGTGTCTCTTTGGAGCCACCTAGATCAATCCTCCCCACTGAGGAGCTTTTGGTCCTCCAAAAGCATGAAAAATAATCTGCAACTTCTTTGTACTTCGTCTGCATCAAAAGCATCCTGAAAAGGTCTCGCTTCCATCTCCTTCACCTTTGTTCTTCAGAGCTTTAAGCGATAAGATGACACCTATAACCTCTGCAACCTGTAGTACATTGTTTTTCACTTTACATGCTTGACTTTCATGACCAAGTAATGACCCAAATGTCCCGCACTTGCCACAAGTTTATGACACATACTCGGTGGTCAAGTTTACAACAAGATGGATGCAAGACCTCAACTATGACAACAAGGCCAACCTATCATGGTTGCTTCAACAAGTGATGTAAAACACATCATCACTGCAACACATGATTTACATACATAAGGCCAAACACTATTGTTTTGACAAGTGATGGAAACATAACATCACTTTCAGAGTGTAAAATGTGACTCAAAATATGACCAGACATCATTGTTGCTGAACAAGTGATGGAAAACACATCTTCACTTTTACATTTTAAAACGCAACAAATGATTTACAAAAGCATGACCATGAAACACTAACATATCTAGAAACCATTTTTCACTTATCAAGGTGAATGGGTCACCTTCTTGTGGCTGTTTTTCTTGTCAAACAACTACTTCATTTGGTTCACGCACTTACGCTTTGTCTTTAAGGCACTACTCTGGATGGAGCCTCCAACAAGTGGCTCTTTGATGGCCGCTTCTATCGCAATGACTGCAATAGGTTTTCTTCCTCCATATCTGCTTAACCTGTTTCTTTTCATGCTGTTGAGAGGGTCTTTAACGCCTCATCCTTTTGTGTGCTGCCATTCTTTTCCAACACTTCGAAAATGTATGGTTATGTAATCCACAAAAGGTGCGTGTTTTTCGATGCCATGTTTTACATTCATTATTATCAACATGATCATAATCGAAATGAACATTTGAATGTCAAGAGTGGTTACACCTTTCCTTGCTGTCTCTGGCGTAAGTATGGTGATGAGAGCTGGCGTTAGCTCTTTCCTTGCAATGGAAACTGCCATGGGATGATGGGGATGTGTTCCCATCATTTTCTTTCCTCGATGATTTTGACGATGTCTCGAAAGCATATGACACCTTTGAAAATTCTCCCTTGGTGTATCTCGAGACTGCAAATTGAGGTCTTTGCACAACTTCTAATGGTTGAGTCATGCCTTGGTTATTAAAACCAAGTTATTCTTCCTTCTCGTGCTTCGTCCTGGTAAGGAGCCTCATGTTTGTCCCTGTAATTGGGATCTCCAAATATCCAACAGACATTATACTATGTGACAATAAAACTGAAAGGAAATCAACATCTTTTACTTCCTCTATCGATTTGGAAAGAAATGTTGATGGCTTCTCATCATCTGTTGTTGGTGATTCGCTAGTTGTCTTGGAGTATTCCCCAACTTCCTTTCTAACATACCCAAGTCCTACCTGATGGGGTAATTCTTCTACTTTGATGGGGTTGACAATGCCTTGGCCATTAATGCCCAAGCCTTTTCCTTCATGCCCCATTCTCTTCAACAGTTTGGAGCCAATTCTTATGGTGTGATTTTCAAAAATAGCAAAATCATCATCATGAAACATACATGAATTTGGAGAATTACATTTGACCTCACAAGGGTCATGTTGTAGCTTTTCCAAGGCCTCGTCTTTTGCTTTCAGTTGTCATAGAAAACTATTTTTCTCCTCTTTCTCTTCATGTAGATGCATCTTCAATTCAATGTTCTCTACTTGAAGATTATGTTTGTTTTGCTTTAGTTCTTCCAGGGCCTCTTCCGTGCCTTGCAACTGAAGCTGCAATTGCTCCTTTTCCTCTGTCTCTTTATGTAGAGTTTCATACATGATTTCCACTCTTTTGGAAATTTTGAGCATGGTCTCGTACATCGTTTTTTCATCCTCTATCGTTGCATGTTCCATTATTCACACTGCAATTCACATCAATGCAAAGACCGCTCTGATACCACTTGATCCAGGTCCAGGTGTGACGAAGGACCCTTCCAAGACCTTCTACTTTCGTGATGTGTTAAATTTCATTTTTAAAAGAACATTAATGAATACATCTGCATGTTTCAAAGACGGGGAACATGTCAATCACTAACACATGAAAACATAAGACGTTGATAACGAAGTTTGTCCAGGAGGGACTACGTCTCCGGTCCCCGGTGTTAAGATGGTGTAGGACACTACATTAAGTGCTATCAATGGTTATGATGTACATAAGGGATGATGTCGCGATCATACAAGGAAAATGCCCTCACGTAGGAGTGGCTCTAAAATATGTTCCACTAGAGGAACTCTAAGTCAAAACACTCCTATCAGTATGACACAAAACTCATGCATGATGAGCATCCCACCAACATGGCATGAAAGGGATCTCAAAACAAACATGCATGGCGACACATGAGTATCCCATAAACATTTAACAAAGGGATCTCAAAACACAACATGATGAATCATGACAATGAGTACATCACATAGGCGATTCTGCGTCACATCAAGCAGGAATCATAAAAACGAGTAATAAACAAGATCCCACATCAAACATCAACAAGGATCTGTGCAACACAATGCATAAAGAAGAAGTACATGAACACAACATATACCTCACAACCAAGGGCCATTTGAAGAAGCGGATGTCAAACTGCTGAAGCTGTTCAGACCATCGATCTTATGGCATCAATCACATGACTTCTCGCACATGGATGTTGACACTTGCATTCCACTTAGAAAAGTGGCTAAAGAATAGAATGAGAAATCTGAACGCATCATCAGATTTTTTGTGTCAAGTAGTGCGAAATTGACTGTCCAATTTTTGAATTTTGAGAAATTGAGAATCTAGGGTTCAAGGAATCTTTTAGATTCCTCCTAGATTCCTCAAAGATTCTACTCCATGGGTGGACTGTAAATCTCCAACTTAAATGGCAAATCTGACCTCGACATTGTGATCCCTATGGAAAACCATGAAAAATGACTGTAAACTTAACTATATTCCGATTAAATGAATTTTTACCTCCTAGGGAATCTTAAAAATGCCTCAAAGCATCAGGGAATATTTTGTCTCAAAATCCATGCCAATAAAGATTCCACCTCAGTCATTGTGTCAAGTTTCCCGTCTGGTCACGGTTCCGCACAGTCATGGTTCTTCCTCCACCGGTTTCTCTCATTCGACGCTTCCTCCATTGTATAAGGTGAATGAAGGAATCACGATTAAATACCATGCGTGGGTGGAGCTATCAAAGTTCGCCCTTCTGGCTCAATGGTGGCATGCTAAGTTGGGTTGGCGGAGGTCACAAGATCGAACCCCCCGCCTTGCATAATTTTGGCATTTATTCCAACGGTTATGGAACTGTTACATTAATTCGTTTTGGTTACATTTAAATATGGTTCTTTTGGTTAAGTTTTGTTATAGCATCGGGCCGCCACATGGTGGCGGGCTAGCCACGTGGCTGGCGTAGGGTCGGTACCCACCAGCCTCCCAAAATTAACATGGTACGTAGGCTGGGGGGTGGTGGGGTTGGTGGCCCCCACCCCGCTTAATTTATATTTTTTGTTTGTTTTATTAACAACAAATGCACATATTTTGAAATTCGAATTTTAGCCATAGGAGTGAATTTAACAACCCCACAATTTTTCCTAGAATCCAGCCCAGATTGGACTAAATCCAGTGGCCAGAAAAAGTCCAAATTGTGGCCTCCTTAAGCCTACCCAGACATCAAAAAGTCAACCCAACTTTGATTGCTTCTAACTTTCTCGTCCAAACTCGGATTGACGAGCCGTTCACACCACCACGATCAAAACGACGAGATCTATGCTATGGTCCTAGTTTGAGCATAATCCAAACACTTTGATTTTTGAGCTTCCATCAGTCCTCTTTTTCTTGTGTGTCTCTCTGGAGCCACCTAGATCAGTTCATGACAAAGATTTGGAGTTGTAATACTATCTTTCTTACATAGATTACATTGAAATCCATTTTTTTATTCCATTGTATTTACAAAATCATTTCCAAGGTAATTACTAGGAGATTAAAGAAGGTGTTGTTAAAGAAAGTTCTCATGAAAAATTTGGGTGCTTAGAAGGAAGACAAATTCATTAGGTTATACAGATTACAATTGAACCAATCCATTTCATCAGAATTAGGAACTAGAAGCGGGTAGTGGTGAAAGTGTACCTTTCCAAAGCATGTACTAAGGTAAATTGGATTTTTGTCACAAGTTAGAAGTTTATGGAATGAATGGTATAATATATTCCTATTTCGTTGTGATGATTAATGGGGCAAAATCACCTTTATTCAATCCAACAAGAGGCTTGAGACATGGTTTCCTCATCCCCTCTCCTTAACAGGGCTTTCCCCTATCCTTTCTCCTTAATTGCTAAATGGCTAAAGAGGTTATTGAAGGATGTTTTCAAAGTTTAAGGTCATAATGGATTTGTTTTATAAGGTAATATGAATGAAAATAAATATATTTCTAAAGGAATCAACACTCTCACAATAGAAAATTGGGAATTATATTTTACAAATCCATCCATAGAAAATTGGGAAAATTTATGGAAATTTATCTTAAAATTTAGAAACCTTGGTGAATCTTACCGGTTCCTAAAATACAAATTATAATATGTTTAGAAATATCCAAATTTCTATTTGGTCACATAAGATAATTCTATGATATTAAAATTTGTGTGAAGATTTTTAGAAAAAAGAAAAACTAGTAAATCTTTATTTTACGAAAACCATGGAGAATTATTCCATCTACAAATATTAGAAACTAAAATTATCCCAATTGTTTTTCCTTTTTTGTTTAATGCTCAAATTTATATTACTAATTCAAACCATCACATAATATTTATCTCTGTGTTAGTGGCCACTCTTGTGGGAAGCTGGCCCAATAAAAGAGATTGAGCCTCTTCAAATTACAAGTGTTTTTTTATGAGCTTCTTCAAATTACAAGTGTTTTTTTATGAGCTTCTTCAAATTACAAGTGTTTTTTTTTATGAGTATATTTGAAAAAATAAAAGTGCAGCCAAAGCCCATGCTACTATGCAAGAAGCTACAAAAATTTGGGCTTTTTTCTACATAGTCATCTAGATAATAACAAAAATGAAATATATTATCCATATTTAATTGAGAAATTATAGAGGTTCATATTATGACCTGTGACTAGTGGGAAGCCACAATTTTTGAGTCATGGATAGGCAAGGGGCCATGAACCATGGTATAGTGAGAAGCCATGAACCTTTGTCCAGTGAGGATTCATGAGCCATGAACTAGTGAAGAGCTACTAACCATTGATCACCGAGGAGCCACAAATCATTATTCAAGAAGAAGCTGCAAATCATAGACCATTTAGGAGCTATGGAAAACATATTGGCAAGGAGCCATGAACCATAATTCAAAGAGATTCCATGAACCTTAGACCACTAAGACACCTGAGAGAGACATCGAGAGATGAGGCCATGGGCCCCCAGCCACATGAACAAAGATTCAACATGAAATGATGTCTTGAGCTGCCCTTTTCACTTAAACACCAATTTGTCACTACCGACAACATGTTGAAGTATGTCAAATCCACAGATATTGAGTTGTGAACCATGAAAACCCATGAGCCTGAGGTTTCTTACAACTAGAACCTATTCTAGTTAACCAAAATATGTTGATTGTATGAGAGTGGCCACCCTTTTAGGATGGAGAATGAGTGTAGAAATATTCCATGTCATCAACCAACAATATAAAACCACACCATGCATCATTATTGTTGAACATTCCAAGTTGAGTGACACAATGATCCCTAGCCCACCACCTAGACATTAAGCTTGAACACACCACCAGGGGTTTCACAGTTGACTGAGAATAGAGGAGACCTTGATTTTATTTACAGACTCCACGAGTCACTATCATCTAGAAGAAGAAGTTGTTGAACCAGGACATAGGGATTCTCTAGGGGAGCAATACCATACCACGTGGGTTCATATTGGGGGATACATATTGAGGAAAAAATGACATAATATATTGGGGGATATATAGGGGTTAAAGGGTTTTTGTATTGGGAGGTATAAAAAATGGAGGTCAAATTCAATAAAAAATATAAAGGGGTATATACAATGTTAATGAAAAAATGGATACCTACAATATCTAGTGAACTAGGGGGTTTTTTAATTGGGAAGGTGTATTGGGTTAATATTGGTATGGGGTTAAATAATATGATTTTTAGAGGTATTTTCCAATATGCAGTCAAATTATGGGTATTGTTTATTATGCCACGAATGCATGTGATATGTTAGAGTTTTGTTGAGTGAAGCCCACATGAACCAGGGAGAGCCAAACCATGCAGGAGATTGAGCCTTAGAAGCTAGAGCGTATGAATTGTGATGAAGTAGAGAATCCTTTGAAAAGGTTGTTGATGGAAATGTAACTAGGTTCGGTCTTCATAAATGTACTTTTGGTATTTGTACTTATTCAAGAAAAGAAATATTATTTTTATAATATATGAGTTTCTTGCTCATTGAAATAGGTCTAGCACATGTTAAGTGCTATAGGTGAGTCAAATAGTCAAAAGGAAATGTTGAAGGCTTTAAGGGCATGTTACACCTTGTATGAATATGTATTAAATTCAAGATAATACCTCCAAGAAAATTCAAGTCTCCTCTTATGAACAGGTACCATCAAAGAAGCTCCTTCAATCATGCAATACCACCATAGAAACCATCTGAAGTTGGCACAACAAGTTGGCATACAAATAGTTAAACATGTCAGCCTTCTAGTTGACCTAGAAGAAGGGACAGTCCTCTATAAATAGAGGTTTTCCAGTCCATTACAATGCCAATCAAGAGCTCTGAAATCCAAGAGAAGAAGAGGAAAAGAAAGGACGAAAAGGAGGTCTTCTAGGGTAGCAAAGGAAGAGAGAAAGAAGTCGAATATTAAGCACTGCCTCTAGGGTAAACTCATAGCCACACATATGAAAGGGGAAGGGTCTACCTACATCCATAGCAACATAAACATACAGTTAACATATATCATCATTTGGGCTAAAGAACATAGGCCTAAAGGGTCTCCCACTCAATCGAAGGAAGAAGGAAGAAGGTCGAAGTGAAGAGGATTGTTTCTAGGGCTAGAAATAGTTACACGTGTGAAGAAGAGGAGGGTAAGTCTACGAGTATGATAGAATTATCAAACAATTCATGAATTAGTGTTGGTTGGGTTTTAAATTAGACCTACAAGTACTCCCAAGTTAAGTGAAGAAGCCTATCTCTCTAGCAAAGGAAAAGGACCCTGATTCTCCAAGGTATCTCTCACACATGAGAATTAGGGCTGTTGTGATGTCACACTAAGCCTTCCACCATACATCATGAAGGAAATCGGATGATCAAGTGAATTAATGAGTAATCTTAGTTTGATGATATCACTAAGTAAAAGTATATCTTCTAGAAGATCTACTTACAGTGGAAGGAGGAATGAAGTGCCGGAAGGAGAAACAAAGTGTCAGAAGGAGGTAAACAAAGTACCGGGGAAAATAGTGCAGAGAAATGGAAGGACTTAACTCATGCTTGGAGGATATTCTAGTGAAGGGTCTAGGGTTTTCCATTGATCAAGAAAGAATCTTCAATAAGAGAAAACTTACTGAAGGGTTTTCCTCTCAAGAGAAGAGAGGTTTTGGCCCTGGCGGAAAGCCAACATCTTGTGTTCTTGTTCTTATGTTTTGGTAGCAGTTTGATGAAGTACACACAAATGCATTAATAAGAAGAACAAATAATATTAATCTAAAAATAAAAATAAAAAACACTCCATAATTTTTTATCAAGTAAAGAATAATCTTGCTATACCTAATTGCCCTAGATTCTTCAACATGGTATCAAAGCTAAGGTGACACATCAAAGAAAGGGAAATTCAAGAACACTCATCAAGGAGAAGCATCTACAAGGTTGAACCATCAAGTCAAATCTACTCAAGGAAAAGAAGAGCCTTACATAAAGGCACCTACAAATAAGAGCATATTGAAGCAAGACCTACATCAAGCTACAAGTCATCTAGCAAATATCATCATCAAGCAAGTCCACTTGGAGAATGAAACTTGAAGAACATCAAGATCCTAGGAAAGCAAGCCATCAAGTCTTCAAGGAAAAATAAAATCCACTACATCTCAAAATATATCAAGTAAGTATATGTCCCCTTATGAATATACATCAATGTATTTTTTCAATTAAAGCAACAAATTGGTAGGTACCAATAACTTTCTTGCATGGAAGAAGAGGACTGGTTTAATTCTCAAGGAGAATGAATCCTAGAACATGTCAAAGAGAATGTCACTATCCCTACTAAGGAACAAACTCAAGCCTTATCCAAGTAAAATAAGGATGAGACAAGAGCTCAAATGATTCTAATAGAATTAATCAAAGACTCTCTCATTCCTTATGTCTCCAAATTTTAAACATCAAAAGAAATTTATGATAAGCTAATAGAGATATTCTCGGTCTCCACAATCGCAGAAATAATATATCTAAGGAATGAATTGTACAAGATGAATATAACAAAGGAAGGAATAGCTCCCTACTTCATTAAAATCTCTGAAATGAGAGATCAACTTCAAGAGCTTGGGTAAGTCATGTCTGACAGAGAGATGACAACTGTAGTACCCAATGCCCTACCTGAGGATTGGGGAAACTTCACATCAAGCATATATGCCAAGAATGAAGAAACCACACTCAGTGAAATGTGGTCTCTAAGCAAGAAAGAGGAAACTAGACTTAAAGAAAAGGAATATGTGGGATCAAAGCATCAAGCATTTGCTACCATGGCCAGGAGAAAGGAAAAATTTGACAAATTTGGTCCACGAAGAACAAACAAAAAAGACATGTCCAAGAATATGGACACTACAAAATGAATTGTCCTAAGCTTAAGAAGGAAAAAAACAACAAAAGAAAGAGGGAAGCAACTGACTCAAGAGGTGAAAGAAGAAGAAAAGAAGAAAAAGAAGGAATATCCTTCGGATCTCTACTATGACTAAGTCAAACTATTTACTTCAAGTCTTCTTTCAAGGTTTTGAGTATAATAGGAGCATGTAGAAATTGCATGGCTAGAAACATCTTCTAGAATCTAGAAACATATAGTACATAGAGTTCTAGATACTCATGAAGAAGTAGCGTTTATAATGAAAACAAAATGTATGGTTAAAAACATCTTCAAGAATATAGGAGCATGGTAGATATAAATCAAGATATTCATGTAGAAGGAGCATACCTAGTATAGGACCTCATCCATGACGGAAGAAAAATTATCATGATTAAGAATCTTAGAAAACCTCCATCATCAAAAGAAAATAAACATTTGCAAGGCAAGGGTCTTTAAGATCATATAATGGAATCTTCAAAAGAAGGTTCATGAACCAAAGCGGATGTCTCATTAAGAACCTCATTCATGGGATTGAAGACAAGGATGATATGCCGGCAAGCTAAGATGAAGTAAGAAGGGCCACACCAAGGACAACCAAATGAAGCTAAGATGATCAAAGTAGAATCAAGATGACGTATGTATGCATTAAAGTTTAGTCATGTTATCATTTGTATATTATTTAATCATGGGGATAGTTCTATAACATGATCAAATATGAAAGAATCTCTTTCACCAAGGACATGCTTGAAGGAATGTACTACATTGTAATAAAGGTCAACAAAAGAATATGCTCACATAAGGAGTATAATATTGATGACTAAGAAGAAAGAAGAAATGTTGACTAGTCTAGGAAGAAAGAAATGAAGAAATTCTCTCACAAGAAACATAAAATGGTTGACCCACCTATATAAGAAGAAGCAAATGAAGAAAGAGATCAAGCATGTGAATAACACCATGATCACCGAGAATCACTATCTGGCAAGATACTTTGAAGACATCTCTCGAAAGAAGGCAGGACAACTATGACGAAGGAAGGAAGGACGACTGACACCTATTAAGGCCTTGGAGATATAAAAGATGTAGATAAATGATTCTACTCTATGAAGATGTCGTGATGAAGAAGCCATCAAGCAAAAGAACCATTTAATGTTGAATCAATATCAAGATAATTTCATGATGGGCTACTAGGTCTAAGCATGTAAACAATCAAGTACAACGAAGAATCCATGAGAAGAGTATTCCGAACCATGGACAGATGACAAAGGAGTAGCCAGATGACAAGAAAACTTGATGTATGACAAGAAAGCCACTTTCCACAAAGGAAGCAATGACATGAAAAGATAGGAAGGAAATTGATTGATGGATGGTGCCTTACCTAGAAGAAGCTCGAACAAAGACTTCATGACATCAAAGAAAGGAAGGAGATCAAGTTGCTGAAGGACCTACAAAGAATAAGTTGTTGATGAAGGAAAGAGTTCCTAGTTAAGAGGGAGCTCTGACAAGTCCCTAATCAAGAGGGAGTTTTTGATCACCCCTGATTACAAAGGAGTGACATTTGTGTTTTTCCATCTCATGGGTCATGTACTAGACCAGGACTAACAGTCACAAGTCTAGATGAAGGCCATGAATGGAAATGTAAACATAAGATAGACACAACATTCTTGTCTTCACTTGGGAAGAAATAATGGGAGGATTGGGTAATCATCTAGAATCCAATACTCTTTGAGGATGTGTAGAGCATCCAAGACAAGAGTAGGCAAGAGAACGTATATTCTTTGAGGGCTAGGAACCCAAGACAAGAATAGTCCTAGAAGGTCATACTTAGAGAACACCCGGGTGGGTATGTACCTTGAGAGACAATGATGAAGGTGTTTATAAATCATTGGTTTTGCCAGCATTGTAGCTCATGATCTCATGAAGAGATGGAGTTGTTAGTTAAATCCTTGCACTATTACAATGTTGATTTATATGATGCTATAACAGATGAATTGCAAATCCGGTTTCTCTTATGTTAATTCTTCAGAGATTGATAATAGTCAAACACCTTGTAATGTTGTATGAATACCTCCCTAGTTAAGAGGGAGTGTTTAAGGAAATGTAACTAGGTTCGGTCTTCATAAATTTACTTTTGATATTTTTACTTATTCAAGAAAAGAAATATTATTTTTATAATATATTAGTTTCTTGCTCATTGAAATAGGTCTAGCACATGTTAAGTGCTATAGGTGAGTCAAATAGTCAAAAGGAAATGTTGAAGGCCTTAAGGGCATGTTACACCTTGTATGAATATGTATTAAATTCAAGAGAATACCTCCAGGAAAATTCAAGTATCCTCCTATGAAAAGGAACCATCAAAGAAGCTCCTTCAAGCATGCAATACCACCATAGAAACCACCTAAAGTT
Organism: Pinus tabuliformis; assembly: GCA_031772625.1. NCBI lineage: Eukaryota > Viridiplantae > Streptophyta > Pinopsida > Pinales > Pinaceae > Pinus > Pinus tabuliformis. Next base: position 899,148,164 of record CM062808.1, read on the forward strand.
TGCACAACAAGTCGGCCTACAAACAGTTAAATATGTCGACCTTCTAGTCATCCTAGAAAGAGGGAAAATACTCTATAAATAGAGTTTTTCCACTTCATTACAATTCCAATGAAGAGCTATAGAATCCAATAGAATAAGAGGAAAAGAAAGGACGAAAAGGAGGTCTTCTATGGCAGCGAAGGAAGAGAGAAAGAAGTTGAATGTTAAGAATTGTCTCTAGGGTAAACTCACAACCATACGTGTGAAAGGGGAAGGGTCTACCTATGGCCATAGCAATATAAACTTACAATCAACATATCTCATCATTTGGGCTAAAGAACATAGGCATAAATGGTCTACCACTCAAGCGAAGGAAGAATGAATAAGGTTGAAGTAAAGAGGACCGTTTCTAGGGATAGAAATAGTTCATGAATTAGTGTTGGTTTGGTTTGAAATTATACCTACAAGGCCTCCCAAGTCAAGTGAAGAATCCTATCTCTCTAGCAAAGGAAAAGGACCCTAATTCTCTAAGGTACCTCTCACACGTGCGAGAATTAGGGCTACAGTGCTATCACACTAAGCCTTCCACCATACATCAAGAAGGAACTCAGATAATCAATAAAAGGAATGAGTATCCCTAGGTGAAGGATATCATTAAGTAAAAGTATCTCTTCTAGAAGATCTACTTACAGTGGAAGGAGGAATGAATTGTCGGAAGGAGGTAGACAAAGTACCAGGGAACATTATGTAGAGAAAGGAAGGAATTAACTCATGCTTGGAGGATCTTCTAGTGAAGGGTCCAAGGTTTGCCATTGATCAAGAAAGAAGAATAAGATAAAACTTACCGAAGGGTTTTCCTCTCAAGAGAAGAGAGGTTTTGGCCCTGATAGAGAACCAATATCTTGTGTTCTTGTTCTTATGTTTTGGTAGTAGTTTGATGAAGTACACACACATGCATTAATAATACGAAGAAAGAAGATTAATACAACAATAAAAAGAAAAAAAACTCCACAAATTGTTATCAAGTAACAAAGAATCCTACTATACCTAATTTTCCCTAGATTCTTCAACAAAGGTTGCACCATAATGGTGAAGCATGGGGCCACTGGAGGTTCTAGAGTCACCCTAAAATTAAGGGAGGTCAAGGATGGCCAAATGAAAAACCAATGGTGTGAAAAATATTCTAATGTTTTTAGTCCAAAATAGGCTCAGGAATGGTCCAATAAGGAGTTCTCATGAATGGAAAAGCATCACAAGCATTCCTCTCAAGTCAGAACACTGGTAACAAAAATAGGTAGGAGGGACGATGTTGGCTCTGTTGAAATAAGTAACTAGGTTCGATCTTCATAAATATGAAATGTACTCTTGATTCTTGTATATTATAAAAAGAAAGAAAATTTATTATTGTTATTTTTGTAGCATGGGTTTCATTCTCAAGGACAATTGATCTGTAGTTCAAACACCCATTGAATACTTCTAGGGTGTCATAGAGTCAATAATTTAATTGATTCATTGTCATATACGAAAGACACCATTGGGAAAATTGTATCATGTCAAGAAAATTATTGTAAGTCAAAAAGAGTCATAAGGCTCCCTCCAAGACAAGTTGGCCTACAAAGAGTTAAGTCAACTTAATTATCAACAAGTCTATCTCTTGATGACAATTCAACTCCAAGGAATAACTATATATATAAGATATTCGACCTCACTGGGAGGGAATCCATCAATTTCGTTGAAGCACACATTAAGACAATAAAATAAACCTAAAGTCTAACAAATAAGACAAGAGAAAGAGAAGTTTTTAGGACTATTTTGGACCACATTATCTCACATGTGTGAGGATCTAGGGCATCATCTCATTGTAACATGACCAAATTATAGTCCTTCCAAGAGAAGCTGAAATTTTGAAGCAAATAATATCAGGGAAGGAAGTCGAGTTATTAAGGAAGAGTAAGCACCTTGAGTGAAGGAGAGAGAAGTGTATTTCAACCCCCAAACCACTCACACATGTGAAATTGCGAAAGTTTCACGAGGGCTAGAAAGTGAAGACCTGAAGCAGTAGCCCAAATATTGAAGTGAGGCCAACATTTGAAGTGTGATCAAGGAGAATTTTAACTTGATCTTGGAGGGGTCTTTGATAAGAGTCTTAGGTCTTGGAATTCATCATTTGAAGATTCTATAAGAGGAGAAGACTTCTTGTGGGTTTTCCTCTCAAGAGGAGAGGTTTTGGCCCTGGCTAGAAACCTACATTTTGTGTCCTCTTTTCTCATTGATCTTCATAGTTTGGTAGTTATTTAATGATAATAACACAATAATAATAGAGTGAAATAAGAAATTAATTACAAGTACATCAAGTTAAGTAAAATAACATCACAAGAAATGATCAAAGTAAGAGAAATCACCCTAATCTAGTTGTCATTTATTTCTCATTAGGCTCACCATGACTCCACTTTCGTCCAACATTACCAGGAACCATTATAAGTCATAATGAACTACCATAATATTCCCACGAGCCAAACCATATTTAGAGTACGATGACCAAGGCCAGAACGTTGTGGATATCATTTTCAAATTAATACTTGCGTGCTAGTGAATTGAATGCTTGACCAAGTGGTTGTCTTTCGTATTTAGCTTGGATCGATTTCTGACAATCATTAGATCCAAGCACCCATTGTGGGGGACCCAAAATTTGTTTCAAATGTAAATGATACTGAAGTATTTTTCCATTAAACTCAAAAAGTGTGTAAAAGAGAATATTGACCATGAAATTCAATTTTGAGGCCTAAAAGGACCCTCATAAAAAAAGCCATTATTGATGAATTGTAAAATTAACTTTAGATCTACCAAGCAACAGAGATAAAATTTCTTTTTACTCTAAAAGAAGTTTGCACTTCAAAACAAGAGTTAAGGTGGAACTAGGCTCGTAGCATATATATATATATATATATATATATATATATATATATATATATATATATATATATACCATGGGAAAAATCATGAGTTATCAAAACCTTGAGCCAAAAAACCACCAAAGGTAAATTGACTATTTTACTTAATTTTATTTTAATTGTTAATTTTATTTTTTATTTAATTTAAATTTAATTTAATTTTTACTTTTATATAATTTGACTAAGTCAAAATGTTTACAGGGGACATTACAACATCTTTACAATATTGGGCTAAAAAATGCCTCTCGTCCCCAAAACCAATAAAATTTCAATAAATTAAGTCAACTATAATAATCAAATATGATTATGTGTCACTTTTATTGGAATTTATTCATTCAGAATAGAAGTTATCTTGATTTTTTGAATTTAAAGCACTTGTTGAGAAAGTCATTGACAGGAAAGTGAAGTTTCTCAAGAGAGATAATGGTGGAGAATGTGTCGAATGAGTTCAAGAACTTTAGTGCATCAAAAGGCATTCCATGAGAGTTAATAGCACCCCATAACCCACAACATAATGGGGTAGCTTAAATGAGAAAATGACTATTTTGGGAGATGCACAGACAACGTGACATGATCAGGGCCTATCATTGCAATTATGGGATGAAGCATGCACACAATTGTATATGTGCAGAACATGAGTCCTCATCAGATTCTTGGGATGAGTACACTAGAAAAAAATCTTTTTCAGTGAAGAAACCATATGTGTCACACTTTAGGATCTTTGGTTCTTATTGTCATGTTACCAAGGATGCAAGGAAAAATCTAGAGTCGAAAACTAAGTTGGGCATATTTGTGGGGTACACTAATACACCTCACAACTATCGGGTGTACCTTCCATCTCACGGGATGATATTTGTTTGTAGAGCTATGAAGTTTGATGAAGAGAAGGCCATGAGATGCTCCCTTGAGAGGTAGATTCAATTACATGCACATGAGGAGATTTTAGCCCCAAAGGAAGAACCTCAGGATGATGTGGAGCAACCACATGTAGAGGAGTAGAGAGTGGAAGCACCTACTCATGTAGAGACATATAGATATGGAAGGAAGTGCACCAAAGAAGATGGAAGATTAATGCATGATTCTAGAGAGAATGTGTGAGCACCCACATCACATCATAGGCATAAGAGGTCACCAAATTGGTACATTAGCTACATGGATCTAATGAGCGAGAGTGTAGAGACTGAGCCATCCTTATTTGAGGAAGCAATGCAACAACCAGTGTGGGTTAATGCCATGGTATAGGAGTCTGACTCCATTATCAAGAATAGTGCTTGGGAAGTTGTCCCAAGGCTAGAGGACAAGTTAGTGGTAGGTTCCAAGTGGATCTACAAGGTGAAGCAAGTAGTAGATGGGAGTGTCGAGAAACACAAGGCCAAATTTGTGGCCAAGGGGTTCTCTTAGTGTTGTGGGGAAAAATGCCTATGCAGGACGATCATATCCACCTAAGGCGTGACAGTACCTTAGCAACAAACAGATACAGCTACTTCGGTTTCTTCCTTTATGAAATGTGAAAGAGTGGAGATAGGTAGACTTACCGTTATCTTCCGGTTTTCCCTCGATCTAGATCCTCTTCTCTTTGGGTGTCCACAGCTACTTGCCTCCTCGCTTGCTCAAGAGAACAACTACTTGATTTCCACGAGATCACAAGAAAACAGCTACCTGTGACAAGAGAACAGCTACTTGCGACAAGAGAAGAACACAACACAAAGGCAAATATACATATTCATAAATGATTTAGGATTAGAAGTAAATCAAATATACTAATGCAAATCATACAAAATACACGAACATATAGGAAAGAACCAAGAAGCTTTATTGATTGATAACAAGGTTCAGGAAGAGATACAACCCATAGGGCTCCAACCTAGCATCTCCTTCCCAGCAGAATGGAATTCCTTCTTCAGCTCCCTTCAAAGCATTAAACACCCAATGATCCAACCTCAAACCAATAGCAATTCTTTGCAATCACAAAATTCCAGCCTTCAGATCTCATGGAGGAGAGATACATATATAGATGTTTTGGAGAGAGGATGAGTCAGCTTGAGATCTGTCTAGTGTCCTCTCCCTCTCTCAGTTCTTGAGTCCACTTGGAGGTTCTTGCTTCCACTTGGAGATTTGGAACCTCTTACTCATCACCAGTGGAATTCCCTTATGCAAGTGTCATTTTGGAAGCTTCCTGAGCATTGACACATTGAGAAATGAGCCTGCTACTTTTCCAGTTACGCTCAGTGCAGGTAGCCTTTGTTGCAGTTGACATTCAACGTAGGTAGACATTGGAGCAGTTGACATTCAGTGCAGATGCTTAGTGGAGCAGTTGACATGATCCAGAATTGGCTTGTTTTTGAGTGTTTTCAGGTGGATAACTTCTGTTAATTGTTGTGGTTTGTTGGCCTTGTTCCTCTAGGGGTAGGAACAACATGTTTAGGGACTTTGGATCCCTTAGATTATGGACATTCCATGCTCGAGGCTGCAAGGCAAAAAAATGTCTATAGCAGTTGCCCCCTAAAGTATGAGGCCGTTTATCAGGTGAAATGCTTTATCCAGGAGGGTCCGAAGTTCATCCATTTGCTGGGAGGAGACCTGTAATAAGATACAATACATTATGATTCATACTGCTTTCATGATCTAGCTGAGGCGGGCATTCCCATGCTCAGCTTTATAAATTCATTTTCGTACATAGAACAGACGATCGTTTGATGGTAGACTGATAATTTTGGAGAAATTATCATCCTTTGAGTAGGATGATCATCTGCTGCAATGATGTACATGTCAAATGTCTTTATTTTTCCTGAATATATATCGCAGCCCGGATGGATGAAACTAGATCCAGGGTCTTCAAACTCGTTCGATCTTCACTCTAAGTACAAGTCGATCCATGTGAGAATTGCGCTGAAGTCGAACATGGAAAGACATCGCTTGATTACCGGTCAATGATGTAAACCGTTAACAAGCGCGAGAGGAATCACCGATAATGATAATGAACCTCAAGGTACTGCAGTACAATTCACATGGTGTGAATAAAGGACTTGGCGTCGAACACCATGCAAAATCTTCTGGTCGATGGTCATTGATGTATACCTGTTGCCGGAAGTGAGAAACTTGCCATTGAGGCATGCAAGATTCAAAGTACTGAAGGGGTTGTTCCTAGATCAACTTCTTGGATAATGAGCTGATGTCGACAAGAAGCAATCCGTCAAAGGAGGGCCTTAATGAATCCCACATCAGTGACACGGAACAGAGCTAATGATTTTAATGGAGGTGAAAACAATTTGTGACATATGATTCAGGGTGGCAGTCATGAATGGATGAAGGATAATGTATGGCAGTGGATGGGACCCGGTTGACTCTTTCTGAACGACTTCTCTTGAACATATGGCGACACTGATGCGATGGATTGGTAGCATTACCCCAAGTTTAGATGGTATGGCGAGACCATGGTGATGTGACCGATGAATGAAACAACCCAACCCGATTGTGGTACGGAGGAAAAGTGTCATGTTCAAGAGCGACCTGCTACCATCAAAGTTTTCTTGATTTTTCCCAATTTTTCCCCAGTCATTGCTGACCAGTACCTCTTTATTTTTGTCAAGCTTGAGGACGATAACATATGCTTGTTCTATAACCTGCCCTTCGGGCAAGCCCATCGCTATGTTTTAACGAGCCTAGCGATAGTGAAACTCGTTCTTGTCTAAAGACAAGTTTGTCGCTATTTAGTGATTTTAACGAGTCTAACGACAAAGATAACTCGGCCCTTTTCATTTTTAGAGAGTCTGAAAAGGTACATAAAGTTAACTCCAAAATTCCTTTTTCGTCATCTAATCCCTTAAGTCCAAAAAAGTATAAAAAAATACAGAAGGGATGAGTTTTCGATAGTTTTAACGAGCCGAACAAAACAAGCGCTCGATCTTTTTGTCCAAAAAAGATCCCTCAAGTCCAAAAAGATTAAAATCTAGAGGGATAGCACTTCCAGTTGCTTTAACGAGTTGGAAGGCCAAAACTCGGCAATATTTTCATATTTTACGAGTCAGTTGATAAGAGCTTAAAGAAGACTCGTCTTTTGAGGAACGAGTGATGAACAGGGTTAGCAGTTGATTCCAGGTACAGGTTGGAATTTTCCAATCACGGCAGTGTCACAAGGATGGCTAGGTGAAATCACTCTTCGTAGCTGTTCCTCAAAATGGGTAAACAATCATATGGAGGTGAACGATCGACCAAATGAAAAGTGGAGGTGACGGTGCAAACACGACCAAGGCTTTTATGGCAAATGAGGTTACATATACAATGGCTATTTACCGGAATAGGTTCATATTTTAACGAGCTTGAATGCGCCAAAACACTGCTCGGTATCTCTTTTCTATTTTTTAACGAGCATAAATTCCGCGTTAAAACTACTTGATATCGCTTTTCTATTTTTTAACGAGCATAAATTCCGTGTTAAAACTACTTGATATCGCTTTTCTATTTTTTAACGAGCATAAATTTCGCGTTAAAACTGCTCGAATCTTGCGTTTATTTTTTAAAGAGCATGAACTTTATGCTAAAACTGCTCGTTGATAAGCTTGCATGCCCCCAGCATAATAACGCAAATCGAGGTGCATGCCCCCCCAAGCTTCATTGCATTCAACTCGGTGGTTGGAATGAAGGTTTAGCTTTGAGATTTGAAAAGGGGATTTGTTTCATTTTTTAATGAGGTTGACATAGTAAAAGAACTATCCTCATGACTCCTTGTTTCATTTTTTAACGAGGTTGACACGAGATAAGAACCGTCCTCGGAGTCCAAATCCATTAGATATAGAAGGTTTCATATTCCACTATGGCCACTTCCGCTAGATTATTCGGAGGCGGTAGGGCAAAAGTACCCATTAAGACAGGGTCTTTTAGGAGACCTACTCCGATATTTTGGAGCAAATGATTGCTTCCATGGATCATTGGAATGCTTCCAGTAACTTGAGAACCATTGGGGAGAAATGTTTGTTGGTCGATGATTGTAATTCCTCCTTGAAAGGGAAATGCAATCTTTCTAAAATAGGTCGACACAACAGCTGCCATGGCATATATCCATGGTCATCCTAGTAGGATGTTGTAATCAAGATTCCCATCGATGACTTCAGCATCTATTTCTACTGTTTTGCCCCCTAGTTCAACTTTCAAGTTATTTAGGATACCGTACGGGGTATATGTCCTTCCGTCGAATGCTTTTAATGTTGTTGCAGATCGCGACAAGGTTGGAGATCCTAAAGTTTTCCAGCAACTCATCGACATAATACATGTAGATGCCCCCTCATCAATAATCGTTCGGTGAACAGTTTTGTTGAGGGCTTTCACTTGAACAAGGAAAGCTAATTGAGCTAGTAACTGAGGATCGTACCCTTTGTGGTCAAAGGATACAAGATTGGAATCCTTGGGATCAACCCCACCAATAGCCCATAACAAAGCCTGCCTTTGGGATGGACAATTTTGTAGTACTTCAAGAGTCGACATAGCGGATGGCGATTGCGCCAAATCTTCCACTATGTTATAATGCTGCACCACCCTGGCGCGAGGATTAAATGTCGACTTGTGTACTACTCCCTTCGGTGGTTTTATTGTTAATTCAGGAATGATGGGAGGTACAACTTCTGTCGAAGTTGTTGTCGAACTACTTGGTTGATCTTTACCCTTGTCGTTCGACACCGGTGGATTCCCGTAATCTTTGTTCCTTGTCGAAATCAAAGCATCATTTTAATGCTTAGAGATCGATAACATTAGCACTTGCGACGGGGAAGCATTTCCACTATCAACCATATTTTGATCTGGATTTGGAAATGGATTAGTCAACACAGCTGAGGTTTTAGAACTCTTAAAGAATTTCTTTAGCTCAGCTCTTAACGGACAGTTTGTTGTCCGATGATCCTCCTCATCGCATATTTGACAAGGAAATTTCCTATTTCCAGGAGGGTTTGAAGAAGTTTTTTGAGGGGATGACTCACCCTGTTTCTTCTTCTTCCCTTTGTTTTGCTTCTTCTTGCTTCCTGGTTGATTGGAATTTTTGCCTTTATCTGCTGATACGGCATTTATTTCCGAAGCAAGAATTTCATGATTTGCATTTTGATTCGAAGTCTTACGGGCTTTCTTAGATGAATCCTTTGTCGACTTTGCGTTTGCGGTGCCAATCACACCATCGCCGGCATGAGAGTCACTATTCGATTTAGGAGGAGGAGGAATTGAAAATTCCGGTCTGGGGGCGTCAGGTATCTTTTCGTAGAGCGTGCCAGACTGAGTATATACTAAGTCTAGATACTGTGCACGAGCAATAACTTGCTCCTCTGTTACGACTCCCCCCTTGGCCACATCTTCTGTTATAGCAGGAAGTAATGACTTTATAAACCACTCAGCTAATAGCTGATCTGGAACATAAGTCTTCACCATTCTGCGACGACGACGCCACTCATGTATATGATCGGATATATGTGTGGCTGTCGTCTGCTTGAAATTAGTTAAGATTTTTGTTCCAGTTTCATACCTTATTGGTAATTGAAAATGGGTTAAGAAAGTCGTGGCTAGGGAACTGAAATTGTCAAAAGAGGCTCTAGGTAATTCAATATACCATTTAGCCGCTGGACCTGTCAATGTCCTCTGAAAAAGGCAAAGCCTTATCGAATCATCGTTCAGGGTGTTCGACGAACACCACAGATGAAAAGTCATCATGTGATTCGACAGGTCTTCGCCTGGATTTCCATTGAATTTAGGAATGTTCGATGGAAGCTTCTGACGAATCGCTGGCCACCAAGGGGCGTAAGCAATCGGATCGTTCGTTAATCGGTGTAAATTTGGTAATTCTAAAGTTGCCACGAATGGTAACTGTTGATTCAGGTTTGGCGAGGCGTACCCAGGATACGATGGAATCGCCTGAGCAGTAGGCCTTTGCATACCAGCATAATGTAATTGATGTTGGTATGATTGATATGGTTGGTGGACTTGACCACTGTAAAGCGGTTGGTTTAAACTGTTTTGAATATACGGTTGTCCACTATTTGCAAAGATTTGCTGCTCAGATCCTTGGTACACCTGCTGGAATTGTGGTTGTTGGTATTGCACCAGCCACGGTTGTGAAGCCATGTTCTGCTGTGCTATACTAACCGCTGAACCAAGATGTGGGGTAATTGTACCCGTTTGCACCTGCGTCGCCCCACCATTCGGCGATTGTGGTTGTGTCACAGGGTCAAGGGGCTGTTGCATTACAACTTGAGAAATCTGAGGTTGACACACAACAGGCATCGTTTGAACTTGTGACACTGTTACAATAGCTGGCGTTGTTGGGATGTTCGACACAGGTACATACTGTTGCATAGAATACACAACTCTTGGCTGCTGGGGTAGCATAGGTACCCAACCACGTGTCGTAACTCCAGTATAACCTGAATATGGTTGAGAACTGTCGTATGGATATCCTCCCGGAGGGGGTAATGAAAGGGAAAACTGACCCCCATACGGTAGCAATCTGGAACTCAAGGGTATGGTTTGCCCTTGGGGACTGGATGGCCCAAATTGACCTCCATAGGGATCAATTTGTCTAGTTTGAACATAAGAATTACCAGATATTATTCCGGAGGAACAAACTGGAACAGACCACACTGTAGAAATAGTCCCTGAGTGGACTCTTTCTAGCGGTTGAGAGCTAGTTGGGACAGATGGTACACCGGCAAACATCGTCAGAGTGGTAGCAGGGGGTTCTGTTGTCGCTGTGTCGTTCGACACAGTCCTAGATGTCGTCGGTTGCTCAGACATTTTAAGTCTATCCAATAAATTGCCTAGCGATTCTACAGGAACTTCCACTCGTGATGGACTAACTTCTGATGTTGCAGGAAAAAGAGTGACCCCTACTCCAAAATGGGTTGGAGTACTTGCTTGCGGATCCTCTACAATTTCCTCTATCGCAATCAGACCAGGTGGAAGAGGAAGACCATCAGGTCCGTAAAAAATTTCTGGTGCCGAAGAAGGGGTTGTTTCGACAGCAACAGTTGTTTGAGGAACAATACTCTCTGGACCGGTTACAGATGGAACTGGTTCAGTAACGCAAGTACTTGTTCTCAGACTAGGATCAGTGTTACTTTCCCTCTGTGGCTGTTGAACTTCTTCAATAGAGGCAGGGTTTCCAGAAATGTTTGGAGTAACCGGAATCTCAGATGTTGTTGGAACAGTTGTTCTAACTTTGATAGGAGATTTCGAACTGGTTATACGAGTTCGCTTTGTCCGTACTGTTTTTGATTCCGGAGACAAAGACGTTTGACTCGCAAGCCTCTGCGAACGACGGGGTTTCAATTAACTTTCTTCCACGGTTGCGGATTACTCGATCAACTAAAATAAAAAAGGGGAAATGTGTTTCCGAATTGAATGAATTTTATTAGATGCTTTAGACACAACTTGCTTTTTCACTTTTAAAGAGTCGAGAAAAAACTAAAGATGACTCTAGTCTCCTTCGATGTTTTAACGAGCCCGAAGTGACAAATGCTCAGATGGACTTTTTCTGTTATAGAGTTTGAAAAAGGCCAAAAGAAACTGCTCTGGAGATCTAGGCAGAGGGTGTGCCAAACTTTTCGCAAAACCACAGAATACTTTTTACGGTACGGGTGGTCAATCTTCGTGAATGCTGTGTTCACTGCCTTGCGATCAGTAGGGCGGCTGACACGGTTTCCTAAGGATAAAGGATATATGCCTATAGGGGTATCCCAATATATACGCGACAGTACGTGGGAGCACAATCCGTACTAGCGCTATCGTCCCTCAGGAGGAATCACCCACCTTCCACGAGATCGACAGTCACTAGGCTTAACGACGCCGGAACACGTCTCTAGCCTAGACCTCTATGTTGTGCGTTATGTTGCAAAGCGTTGTTAAGTTCATTCAGTTTATTTTAAGTTGATATTTTTAAAGTTTGTCTTTCAGGATCACCACGAGATGTATGGTACAATTCCTAAATGCAGTCTAAGATGATAAGAAAGCTTTATAATCTTTCAACTTTGAAAATCCTAGCTACTAAGGGAAAAGAGAGCGACTATCTTTTCTCAAAGAGAAATCAGCACACTCTAATGCACTCTTTCCTAAATCAATCATCCGAACTTTACCAAAATGCAAATGCACAATGCAGGTGTTTGTTTTCCACTTTCTTAGTATAAATGCCTACAAAGAAAGCTTTTTGTACAATTTTGAATTTGCTTTTAAATGACAAATATAAACAAGTTTACTTTTTCCAAAATCAACAAAGGTAGAAGAGATTACAATCACTTTGCGATTTTCGAAATGAATACTTGTTTTGACATTCAAAAGTGACAAACTCAAACCAATAAGCAAAAGCAAATGTATAATCAAACCGCAAACAGCCAATGAACTCTCTCCTAAGATCACAATCAATCAATCAATCAGATCTGAATCAAGGGCTACAGGATGATTACTTTACTCATGCAAAGGAAAACTGTAAATGATGCCACAAACACATAAAACACTTACAGTCTTTTTGTACAAAAATGAGGCGGAATTCAAGCAAAGAAAAGGGGTTATCAGACTGGTACCTATGCTGGTTAAAGGCTGCAAAAAAAGAGATCAAAACAGGGCAAAAGACAGCAGAGAACCCCAGCTGCACAAGGCCACACTGGTTCAGTGCAAGTCCAACACTGTCAGTTTGACATTCAGCGTAGGTAGCCTTCAAGGGACCTGCGTTGAAATGCAGACTGCCTTCACAGTGTCTGCGCTGAAAGAGAAATCTTTCGTTTCCCTTGGGTTCCGGGTCATAAAATGCTCAAAACTCAACTGTTTTAGGCCAAATCAGAAACACAAGCAACGTATAAACAGAGGGATGCTTTGAGAGGGTACTAAAGACTATCACAAAGGATCATCAAGTCATTTGTGAGTCCGTTGTTGAGATCATAGACAAAAACCCAGTGAAGGATCAAAGCAGCAACAATCTACTTTGCGAAGCAGTTTGATTGTTGTTGTTGAGTCTATGACGTAAAAAATGATGTAAACACAAACAAAATGACTAAAACAAATGCTCCCACTGGAGTCGCCAATTTGTTGTGGGGAAAAATGCCTATGCAGGACGATCCTATCCACCTAAGGCGTGACAGTACCTTAGCAACAAACAGATACAGCTACTTCAGTTTCTTCCTTTATGAAATGTGAAAGAGGGGAGATAGGTAGACTTACCGTTATCTTCCGGTTGTCCCTCGATCTAGATCCTCTTCTCTTTGGGTGTCCACAGCTACTTGCCTCCTCGCTTGCTCAAGAGAACAGCTACCTGATTTCCACGAGATCACAAGAGAACAACTACATGTGACAAGAGAACAGCTACTTGCGACAAGAGAAGAACACAACACAAAGGCAAATATACATATTCATAAATGATTTAGGATTAGAAGTAAATCAAATATACTAATGCATATCATACAAAATACACCAGCATATAGGAAAGAACCAAGAAGCTTTATTGATTGATAACAAGGTTCAGGAAGAGATACAACCCATAGGGCTCCAACCCAGCATCTCCTTCTCAGCAGAATGGAATTCCTTCTTCAGCTCCCTTCAAAGCATTAAACACCCAATGATCCAACCTCAAACCAACAACAATTCTTTGCAATCACAAAATTCCAGCCTTCAGATCTCATGGAGGAGAGATCCATATATAGATGTTTTGGAGAGAGGATGAGTCAGCCTGAGATCTGACTAGTGTCCTCTCCCTCTCTCAGTTCTTGAGTCCACTTGGAGGTTCTTGCTTCCACTTGGAGATTTGGAACCTCTTACTCATCACCAGTTGAATTCCCTGATTCAAGTGTCATTTTGGAAGCTTCCTGAGCATTGACACATCGAGAAATGAGCCTGCCACTTGTCCAGTTACGCTCAGCGCAGGTAGCCTGTGTTTCAGTTGACATTCAACGTAGGTAGACAGTGGAGCAGTTGACATTCAGCGCAGATGCTCAGTGGAGTAGTTGACATGATCCAGAATTGGCTTGTTTTTGATTGTTTTCAGGTGGAGAACTTCTATGAATTGCTGTGGTTTGTTGGCCTTGTTCCTCTAGGGGTAGGAAAAACATGTTTAGGGACTTTGGATCCCTTAGATTATGGACATTCCATGCTCGAGGCTGCAAGGCACAAAAATGTCTATAACACTTAGGTGGAGGGAATTGATTATGAGGAGACATTTTCTCCAGTAGAAACGTACTCTTCAATGAGATCTATTCTAACACTTTCAACACATATGGGATGGAAGATACAGTATATGGATATAAATACAAGCTTCCTCAATGAAGTGATTGAGGAAGAGGTGTACATAGAGCAGCCAGAATGATTTGAAACCTTTGACAGAGAGTCACATTTGTGAATACTCAAGCGAACATTATATAGATTGAAACAAGCACCTCGTTCTTGGTACACCAGGATCGACAACTATTTCACCAGGTTGGGCTTCGCCAAAAGTGAAGCATATGAAAACCTTTACCATATTGTGGTTGAAGTAAATTATTGATTATAGTATTATATGTTGATGATTTAATTCTAACAGGTGATGAGAAGTTGGTTCAATCTTGCAAAGAGGATCTTGCAAGAAAATTTGAGATGAAGGACCTAAGGCTCGTGCATTATGTCCTTGGTATGGAAGTATGGAGAAGAGATGTATGCCAATGAGATACTGAAGAAGTTCCACACACTAGTATAAAATGAGAAATTAGTGACTATGGGACTAAAACATTAGTCACCACAGCTTTTCCAAGTGAAATACTACAAAAAATGAGCAATCTTAAGTGACCAAACTAAAAACGAATAACATAAATCACTAACTTAGTCACGGGTTAAAATATGTGACTAGATAATAAGTAATACAACTAAAAATTACTAACATGAATGACTAATTTAGTCTACGAACAAAAATACAACTACCTAACAAGTACTACAATAATATGAATCATTTTTTTATGTTAGTCATTTTAATTGTGTCAAGCAATCTAAACATACAAGTGACAGGGGATTGACAGGTTGTTAAAGATTGGTTGAAAGGTTATCCTTCCTTAAAAACTTCTTCATCCTCTCATGGTGTATAGGTGAGCCAACTTTGCATTATTTATCTCTAATAATTTGTAATTTACAAATATATATTTTTAATAAAAATTTTATTTTATGTACTTTTGAAAAATCTATTCATTGAATCTAATTGGATCTAGTTCCAATTTGAAATTAATTTGAAGAGAAATTTTATTTTTTAAGACTATAATATCAAATAAAAACTGCTTTAATTTCATATTAACCAACCTAGATCCATCTTAACCCTGGATCTATCAAGTGCTAAGAGGGATCCAATCTCTCGAGGTGCAAACTTTTTTTTCCTAGTGAAAAACTTGAGGAAATGTTTGCACCTCGAGAGATTGGATCCCTCTCAACACTTGATATATCTGGGATTAAGATGGATCTTGGTTGGTTATATAATATTATATAATATCTATATTTGTATTTGTATCTCATTTTTATTCCCTCTCTCTATCTCACCACCCAAACATACACACACTCTCTCTCCCTCTCTACCCCTTCTCTGTCTATCTTTCTCTTCCCATTCTCTCACTCTCTATATATATCCTTCTCTCGATTCCCTCCCGCTCTCCTCTCTCCCTCACTCTCTATATATATCCTTCTCTCTATTCCCTCTCGCTCTCCTCTTTCCCTCACTCTCTCTCCATGACTCCCTTGTCATCCCTCTCCCTCTCCACCTTTCTCCCTCTATGTTTTTCTTATTCCCTCCCTCTCCTACCCCCTACAATTCCATCTCTCTCTCTCCTCATTTCTATCTTCCTTCCTCTCTATCCCTTATCTCCCACCTCCCTCTATCTCTCCCTCCAAATCACTCTCCCTTTCTCTCTCTCTCTTTCGTCCAATTCTATCACTATCTCCCCCCCTCCTTGTCTTTCTCCATCTCTATGTCTCCATCTCTCTCCCTTCCCCTTCTCTCCCTATCTCTGTCCTCGCCTCCTCTTTCTCTTCTCTCCTCTCCTCTCTCCCTCACTCTCTCCCCATCTCTCCCTTCTCACTCCTCTTTCTCTCCACCTCTATCTCTCTATGTCTTTGTTCTCTCTCTCTCTCTCTCTCTCTCTCTCTCTCTCTCCTCCACCTCACTCTGACTCCCCCCCCATCTCTCTCTCTGCCCTCCAACTATTTCACTATCTCCCTCCCTCTCTCCCCCCCCTCCTTCCCCAACTCTCTCTTAAATTTGATCACACTCTATTGTGTTTAAGAAATTATCTAAATTAAACAAAACTTTATTGGTTGTAAAATATTAAGCCTATATTTTGGATCAATCATGTCAAAGAAAATTAAATAATGAAAAACTTTAAAAAACCACGCACTATATTTAATCTATTATAATTAGTCAATTTTCTTGCTCTCATCCCTTAGATCCTTAGCTAAGATGGATCTAGGTTAGTTCTATTAATTTAATTTTTGTGGGAATATTTTTAGTAGTCGTGAGGATAGAGGGTTTAGATATATCTCAAGTTGTAACAATTTCCCTTTTAATTGAATTAAAAAAAGTTGAAAAAGTAAATTAAAATAAAATATATTTACTATGAAATAAGTTATGGTTTTTTGGCATGTGGTATTGATAAGCCATGGTATTGGCCCATGGCATTGTAACAAAGTCGATTTACAAGCTAATATCCATGGTAAAGTGAGGGTGAATATCCATGGTTAACAATGTTGTCATATTGTTATAAAATATTTTGATTGTGAAATAATTTTTGTTTTTTGTGCATGTGGTATTGATAATCCATGGTATTGACCCATGGTATTGTTATAGACATTTTTGTGCCCTAAAACTCCAAGCATGAAATGTCCATAAACCAAGGGCTCCTAAGTCCCTAAAAGTGTTGTTCTAACCCCTAAAGGAACAAGGTCAACAGATTACAGCCTCTCCCAGAAGTTCTCCACCAGAAACTACTCAGAATTGGTCAAAACAGGATCATTGCAGCTGCTCCACTGGCTAGGTGCGTTGCATCTCACCCAAATGCACTGTGAGGGTGCGTTGCATTTCAAAACTCCCTTATGTAGGGTGCGATGGGCAAGAAATGACAAATGGCAGTGTCATTCTGCGAGGTGGAGAGGCAATGGAAGCTTCCAGAATCTTCTCCTGTGACACTTGCCTCACTGAATTCGACCAAGGATGAGTAAGAGGCCCTTAGTCTCCAAGTGGAAGCAAGAACTGACAGAGAGAAGACACTAATAAAATCACAAGCTGACTCATCCTCCTTACAGATATCTATATATGGATCCCTCATCCCAGAGATCCAGAGGCTGGAATTTTGCATATTGTAAGGAATTGTTGTTGGTTTCTAGAGACAAACATCAGATTGTTGGGTGATTTATGCTTTGTTTGAGGTGAAGAGGGGCTTCTTTGCTGTGAGGTTGAAGCTGGGTCAGAACCACTGGTTGTAACTCCTTCTAGATCTTTTCTTGTTTATCAATAAAAACTATTTGAGTTCTCCTCCATGCTTTTGTATCATTGATGCTTGTTACATTTGTATGGTTAACTTAAATCTGATCCTAAGTTGTTTATGAATATAGATCCATGTCTTTGTATAGTGCTCTTCTTTTGTGATCTTATAGGTACTTTGTGAAGCTGGGCATGAAAGGGAGCAGGTAGCTGAAGACTATCAAAGAAGAGAGGGATTGGATCAAAGGATTAGCGCAAGACACAGGTTGGTTCTTTCTATTCCTCTCTATCTATAATTCATAAAGGAAATACAAAAGTAGTTTTTCTCTATTTGTTTCTAAGGCAGCTGTCACACCTTAGTGGGATAGAGCAGTTCTAAATAGACACTTTTCCCTGTAACAAAATGGCGACTCCACTGGGGAATGTCTAATTAGTTTGTTTGTGTATCATTCTTTGTTGTTTGTTTCATAAACTTATAAGTAGCTTTCAAATCGCTTTTGCCATAACAAATGCAAAGTAGATAATTGCTGCTTCAATCCATTCACTGGATCTGTTTATGATTTAAACAGCTGATTCACAAACTATCTGATTGCCCTTGTGATAGCTCTTAGATCCTCCTTAGATCTACCCCTGATTGTTGCATTACTGATTTCTTTTTACTCGGCCAAAAACCAAGGACTGAATTACAAACTGTGACCCGGAACCCGAACAGAGTCTCGTTTCTGGCCTAGTGCAGGTACTGTTCAGAGATCCTGAATTTCAGCGCACTTCCTGAAGGGGCAACCTGTGTTGCATTTGAGATTCTCTGTGTTACATGTGCGCTGATCAAACTAGCTCTGTGAAGCTGTGGTTCTTGTGCTTCATTCTTTCCAGTTCTATCCCTGAATTTTTCTGCCTGTGATCAGTATATGTCTGTTTGAAACCTCTTTTCCTTTCTGTTATTCTGCCTCCTTTGTACAAAAGAACTGTAGATGTTTTTGTGTGTTTGTTGAGTCGTTTACAGTTTTCCATTGCAAAAGTAGAATAGTCGTACTGTCGTCCTTTGATTTGAATCTGTCGCAAGTGTCGATTTCGATCATAGGAGAAAGTTTGATTGCTATTGATGGTCGATTATCCTATTACTATTGCCTTTGGTCTGAATTTGTGATTTTCTAGTGTCAAGAACAAGTGTTCATTTCAAAATCGTAAGGTGTCGTAATCATCTCTGTTTTTTATTTCGAAAAAGAGCTTGTTTATATTTGTCGCTTGAAAAGAAATTCAGATTTGTAAATCAACTTTCTTTTTAGCATCAATACTAAGAAAGTAGAAAACAAATACATGCATGTGCATTTTCATATAGACAGTCTGTTTGGCTTGATTTAGGAAAGCACATTTACAGTGTGCTCTTTGCTCTTTGTGAAAAGATTCTGTCTTTCTTTTCCCCTAGTAGCTAAGATTTTCATTGCATAAAAGAGATAAAAGTTTTTTAATCATCTTTAGATTGCATTTTAGGAATTACATCTACATCTCGTGGAGAACCCGAAATGAAAACTTCATAAACAAGATCAACTTAAAATAAATTCAATGAATCTAACAACGCTTTGGAACTTAACGCACAACATTTAGAGGTCTAGGCTAGAGATGTATTCCAGCGTCGTAAAGCCTGGTAATTCTTGTCCTCACTGATGGTTGGGTGATTCCTCCACTTTGAGACGATAAGTGCCAGTACGGACTTGTGCTCCCACGTACCATCGAGTATATTTTGGGAGACCCCTATAGGCTTAAATCCTTTATCCTTAGGAAGCCGTGTCTGCCGCCCTATCGATTGTAATGCACTGAACACATCATTCAGGAAGATTGACTGCCGTACCGTAAAAAGTATTCTACAGTTTTGCGATTGGTTTGGTACTCCCTCTACCTAGATCTCCAGAGTAGTCCCTTTCATTCCTTCAGACTCCTTAACGGAAAAGGTCCATATGAGCACTTTTCACTTCAGGCTCATTAAAAATCGAAGGCAACTAGAGTCATATTTTGTTTTTTCTCGACTCTTAAAAACTGAAAAAACAAGTTGTGTCAAAGTGTTTAAGAATTTATTTTAAACAGAATATTCATTACCCCTTTCCTACGTTGATCTTGGTTTGAGAAAATGGAGTCCACCAACCAAGGAATTCCCCTTGGAGGAAATCCTATTCCCTTCTCCTCTTAGGAAGATGTTGGTGCACCCCATATGGCCACATTGTCGCTTCCAGGACTAACAATTGGTTTGCCTGTATGGCTCTTCTCAACCTCTGTCGTTCAGAACACCACTATTCCTGAACAATCGAATCAACAATTAGACGAGTCCAGAGTTACCCACCAACCTTCTACTTCCTCTAATTATTCCTCTCCTCCTTCCTCTTCGCTTGATGGGGCTGGTAAAGCCAAAAGTCAAGTTCCTAAGGAGAAGAAGGAAAAGAAGAAGAAAGAGAAGAAGAAGAAGGAACCGAAAGTGAATGGGGGCAAATGAGTGTCGTCTAACGAAAATCCACACATTGCACCGACCATGCCTAAATCGCCATGTGTCATTTGCAAAGGAGACCATTTTCATAGAGATTGTCCTTGCATCCCTCGGATCTTAAGGGACTGATCTCCTTGTTTGCACAACCCGGTGTCGTCAACCTCTGATGATCATGTTGAAAACACATCATCAACTAGTGAAAGTGAAGCCCCAGGACAAAAAGGAAAATATAGATTTTCTTGTAAACTATGTGAAGGCGATCATGCCGTCCACCATTTTCCCTTCTTAGACGAAGCTAAAAGAGTTTTGGATGATCATCCGGTTTCACTGTTACGACTTCCTCCTCGATATAGAAAACTCTTACCCAGTCCGTCACTAGTTGAAAATCCGACTGACCCGCTCAAGTGGTCAGCCGAAGCATCTGTCATTGAAGATGAACCATCTGAATCCAGACTAGACGAAAGTCAAAAGGTCGAGGTGGCAGTTGACCTGGTCTTGCCTTCAGAGGTTCCATCTTCAGATGATACAATCACTGAAGAGAACAAGGATGACACCATCCAAATTATTTTCATAAGCATTGACTCCAACGGACATGGGGACAATTTACCCATTCCTTTACCGCAGGAAGGAAGTTTGTCAGAGTTGTACCCGACCATCTATTCGGTCCCACCTCCAAGCAACCTAGTTGTCTCCTTCGATTGGAATCAACTAGGAAGACCCCGTTTACCGGCCAGTATACCATTCTAGATTATTGTTCAAATATATAGAATGGTTATGGCTGGTACCATCATAGATGAGGGGGCTTCTGTGAGTATCCTTTCCTCAACTGCTTGGAAAGCGCTTGGTTTGCCATCGCTTTTGCCTGAGATGAGAAATCTGACAGGCTTCGATAAAGGAACCAGTCGACCGTTAGGGATCCTTCCCGATGTGCCCATAACATTGAGAGGGAAAACTGTTCACATGAACGTAATGGTAGTTCAAGGACCCCTGGATTATAATCTACTCCTTGGACGAGATTATATTTATTGCATGAGAGCTATTGTCTCATCACTCTTTAGAGTGATGTGTTTTCCGCACAAAGGAAGAGTGGTCAAGCTTGTGGACCAGCTTTCATTTCCCAGATCACGTATAAAAAATAGTCATATACCATCCCTGAATGGTCTTTTCACGCAAGAAATGTCTCAATCTCTAGTCCGTCCTCCCGATGAGCGTGAGTGATTCAGAGGGATATGACTGAAACCTAGGGGGCATGCACCCTGGTCTTCCTTGGCAGAAAAACTTCGGGTATAGGGTAGGTTTCCGCGGGAGAATATGACTAGTCTGTACCCCCATCCGTGATTCGAAGAGGGGGTTATTCTAGAACAAGATTCTCTTGTCAAAGTTATGTGAGTCGGTGGGCATCGCCGCTCACCTTTGTTTATTTCGGCAGACATCACGAGAGAAGTGTTTTGTTTACGCCGTAAATAGAACTATCTTTGGTAACCTGTAAGAGGTAGGCCTCTCTCTCTAAAAAAAGTGTTTTATCGGAAAGAAGTAGGGGTAACCTTGAAACTCTGTTTTATACCTAGGGGCATGCAAACCTTTTGGAGTGCAAGTGAAGAGTGGCTATTTATTTTTTAAATTTTTAGGACTTCCAACCCTTTAAACTCGTAGGATTGGTCGTTTCCTAACTTGCATAAAGAAAGGATGTGGGGAAAAACTCTAAAAGTTGCCATTTTTATATGGGACATCCTTATCACAAGACTGGATTAATCGAGCAGTTTTAGCACATAGTTCAATCTCGTTAAAAAATAAACATAAGACATGAACAAATGTTTCCACCTGTGTTTAAGCTCATTAAAAAATGAACTATTCCCCGGTAAATAACCATCGTGAATGTAGTACTTCAGCCGTTAAAGCCTTGGTCATGTTTGCAATGTAACCTCCACTTTTCATTGGCCGATCATTCACCTCCATTTGATTGTTTACCCATTTTGAGGAACAACTGCGGAGAGTGATCTCACTAGCCATCCTTGTGACACTGTCGTGATTGGAAAATTCCAAACCTTACCTGGAATTAGTTGCTACCCGTTTTATCACTAGTTCCTCAAAAGACAAGTCTCCTTTAAGCTCTTTTCAACTTACTCGTAAAATATGAAAAGATTGTCGAGCCATTGGCCTTTCCAGCTCATTAAAGGGACAGGAAGTGATATCCCTCCTCTAGATTTTAATCTTTTTGGACCTGAGGGATTATTACACAAAAAGATCGAGCGCTTTTTTTGTTTGGCTCTTTAAAACTATCGAAAATTCATCCCTTCTATATTGTTTTATACTTTTTCGGACTTAAGGGATTAGATGACGAAAAAGGAATTTTGGAGTTACCTTTATGTTGTTAGAAAATTATATATTACGGAGCAATGGAACACATAAAATATTGCAGAAATATAAACACAGAAAATGCACAAAACAAGAAAGACACAAATATACGTGGTTCACCCAGTTTGGGCTACGTCCACCCCAAACAGCCAGCCCTTCCCTTCTATTATCCAGCAAAATGAAGAGATACAACCTACAGTAAAACCGCTGTAATATCCTGTGTTTTCTCTCATAGTCTCACCTCTATGTTTCTCTCTCACCGAATACACATCTATCTCACAGCCTCAAATACAATGCCCTCATATAAAGAGAGGGGTTGCCTTCTAGGGCAAAAAGCCCTAAAATAAACATAAGTTCTACCATCAGATCATCCGCCTAATGAACGGCCCAGATTGACTAGAAATTACTATACTTTAACAAGGCAATTTTACAGTTGTTTTTAGCTTCGGTGGGCGGCAGTGATTATTTTACGGGCGGCGTTGCCGCCCCATTTTGAACTAGGGTCCAATATGCCGGTACTATAGAAGATAATCAGGCTCCACACCCAACAATATCCCACTTGGAGACTGATTGTAGCAATTCCACCGCTGCTCCATTTGCTAGACAATGACTCCTCTTTGGACCTGGCTGTTTCTCATCTTCATCGTCATCCTTGAAGACCAACTGAAACTGAGCATATTCTCAGTTTCTCCCTTGTTACAACTTTTGTTAGCATATCTGCAGGGTTCTGGCTAGTGTGTATCTTTTCCAGCTTCAACTCTCCATCTTCCAACACTCATCGTATGAAATGGTACTTGAGTTGTATGTGTTTTGTCCTGGAATGAAATGTTGAGTTCTTTGCAAGATGAATGGCACTTTGACTATCACTGTATAACGTGCCCATATCATGCTCCTTACCCAATTCACCCATAAACCTTTGTAACCAAATCATTTCTTTACTAGCCTCTGTAGCAGCAACATACTCTGCTTCTGTTGTTGAGAGTGCAACAACACTTTGGATTTTTGAAACCCAACTGACAGCTGTTCCTTGAGTGAAGAATCTTCATCCCTTTTTCACTCATGTGTCCGAGCCTATGTTGCCATAATGCTGCATCTGCTCCTCTGGAAGTTAAAGCATTAACAGAGTTAGAAATACCATTGCATAAATACAATGTACCAACCTTTTCACCTTTTGCTATTACCAGGGCTCCTTTAGTGACCTTCCAAGCTTTATCTGTGAAAGTTGTCACACAACCTTCACTACCTAACTGCCCTGTTGAAATCAGATTTTTCTTTAGATCTGGAACATGCCTTACCTCCTTTAGTAGCCATTGGTTTCCATTCTGCTGTTTTACAAGAACCTTACCCATTCCAATGATTTTACAGGGTTTATCATCACCTAGACGAACTTGTCCAAAATCTCCTTGAACATAGTCATGAAAGTATTTCTTATCAGGTGTGGCATGGAATGAAGCCCCTGAATCTACCACCCAGGAATCAGTGATATTTTCGAAAGAAAGAATCAAAGCATCTTGTAACACCTCACCTGTCACATTTGCTTCATGATTGTTTTCTTGTTGTGCATCTCCTTCTTTTCCTTTCTGAGATCTACAGTCTTTCTTTAGGTGTCCTTTATTTCCACATTTCCAGCACACTATCCCCGATCTGTACTTGGATCTGCCTTTCCTTGATTTACTGCGATATCCTGAGCTCTTTCCTCTTTCCATTTTTCTTCCTCTAGACTCTGCACTCAAAGCATTTCCCGATGTCTCACCGGAGCTTTTCCATCACATTTCCTCGCTAAGGATAGCACCGAAAACATCATCAAACTTTAAAGTACTAGATCCAGAAACAGAGTTACTGATGGCCATTACCAAACCATTCCAGCTTTCTGGTAACGAGCATAAGAATAACAGAGCTCTAATTTCATCATCAAAGTTTACCCCTACAGAACTTAACTGACTTGTAACTGTATTAAAATCATTTAAATGGTTTGCAACAGATCCACCTTTCGACATCTTCTTATTAAATAACCGTTTCATAAGAAATACCTTGTTCGAGGCCGAGGGTTTTTCATATAGTTTCGACAACACCTCCATCAAACCTGCTGTCGTGGTTTCCTTCGAAATGTTGAAAGCGACTGACGCAACAAGGCACAGTCGTATTGTTCCGAGTGCCTTTCTATCGAGAAGGTTCCATTCTTCGTCTTTCATACCCGTCGGCATCTTTGTTTTTCCGCCCAATGGTAGGTATAGATCTTTCTGATACAGATAATCTTCCATCTGCATCTTCCACAGCAAGAAGTTTTGGTCGTTAAATTTCTCGATCCTAAACTTACCATCTTCCGCCATTGCTCCCACTCGAACCAGGAACCCTTCTTTCCTGCGAGTTTATCAGCCAAATAGACCTTCGGCTCTGATACCAGTTGTTAGAAAATTATATATTACGGAGCAATGGAACACATAAAATATTGCAGAAATATAAACACAGAAAATGCACAAAACAAGAAAGACACAGATATACGTGGTTCACCCAGTTTGGGCTACGTCCACCCCGAACAGCCAGTCCTTCCTTTCTATTATCCAGCAAAATGAAGAGATACAACCTACAGCAAAACCGCTGTAATATCCTCTGTTTTCTCTCACAGTCTCACCTCTATGTTTCTCGCTCACCGAATACACATCTATCTCACAGCCTCAAATACAATGCCCTCATATAAAGAGAGGGGTTGCCTTCTAGGGAAAAAAACCCTAAACTAAACATAAGTTCTACCTTTAGATCATCCGCCTAATGAACGACCTAGATTGACTAGAAATTACTATACTTTTACAAGGCAATTTTACAGCTGTTTTTAGCTTCGGGGGGCGGCAGCGATTATTTTACGGGCAGCGTTGCCGCCCCATTTTGAACTGGGGTCCAATATGCCAGTACTATAGAAGATAATCAATCTCCACACCCAACATATGTTCCTTTTCAGACTCTCTAAAATTGAAAAGGACCGAGTTATCTTTGTCGTTAAACTCATTAAAAAGATTAATAGCGACAAACTTGTCTTTAGACGAGAACGAGTTTCACTATCGCTAGGCTCGTTAAAACATAGCGATGGGTTTGCCCGAAGGGAAAATTATAGAAAAAGCATATGTTATCCTCCTCAAGCTTGACAAAAATAAAGAGGTACTGGTCAGCAATGAGTGGGGAAAAATTGGGAAGAAAACTCAAAGAAACTTTGTTGGTAGCAAGTCGCTCTTGAACATGACACTTCCACTCCGTATTCGAGTCGGGTTGGGTTGTTTCATTCACCGGTCACATCACCATGGTCACGCCATACCATCCACATTTGGGGTTAATGCTACCAATCCATCACATCAGTGTCACCGATATGTTCAAGAGAAGTCATCCAGAGAAGTCATCTGTGTCTCACCCACTACCATACATTATACACCATTCTTTCATGACCGCCACCCTGAACTTTATATCACCAGATCGTTTTCACCTCCATCAAAATCATTTGCTCCGTTCCGTGTCATTGATGTGGGATTCATTAAGGCCCTCCTATGAAGGATCACTTCTTGTCGACATAACTCCAAGTCCTTTATTCACACCCCGTGAATTGTATTGAACTACCATGAGGGTCATTATCATTATCAGTGATTCCTCTCGCGCTTGTTAACAGTTTACATCATTGACTGGTAATCAAGCGATGTATTTCCATGTTCGACTTCAAAACTTTTCTCACATGGATCGAATTGTACTTCGAGTGAAGATCAAACGAGATTGAAGACCCTGGATCTAGTTTCATCCATCCGGACTGCGATATATATTCAGGGAAATAAAGACATTAAATGTACAGCATTGCAGCACAGATAATCATCCTACCAAAAGGATGATGGCTCTATCAGAATCATCAGTCTACACTCAGACGATTGTCTGTCCTATGTACATGAAAATGAATTTATAAAGCTGAGCATGGGAATGCCCGCCTCAGCTAGATCATGAAAACAATATGAAGATAATGTATTGTATTGTATCTTATTACAGGTCTCCTCCCAGCATTTAAAGAACTTCGGATCCTCATAATAAAGCATTTCACCCAACACCAAAAGGTTAACGACCTCATACTTTAGGGGGCAACTGTTATAGACATTTTTGTGCCCTACAACTCCAAGCATGAAATGTCCATAAACCAAGGGCTCCTAAGTCCCTAAAAGTGTTGTTCTAACCCCTAAAGGAACAAGGTCAACAGATTACAGCTTCTCTGAGAAGTTCTCCACCAGAAACTGCTCAGAATTGGTCAAAACAGGATCATTGCAGCTGCTCCACTGGCTAGGTGCGTTGCATCTCACCCAAATGCACTGTGAGGGTAAGTTTCATTTCAAAACTCCCTTTTGTAGGGTCCGATGGGCGAGAAATGACAAATGGCAGTGTCATTCCACGAGGTGGAGAGGCAATGGAAGCTTCCAAAATCTTCTCCTGTGACACTTGCCTCACTGAATTCGACCAAGGACGAGTAAGAGGCCCTTAGTCTCCAAGTGGAAGCAAGAACTGACAGAGAGAAGACACTAATCAGATCACAAGCTGACTCATCCTCCTTACAGATATCTATATATGGATCCCTCATCCCAGAGATCCAGAGGCAGGAATTTTTCATATTGTAAGGAATTGCTGTTGGTTTCTAGAGACAAACATCAGACTGTTAGGTGATTTATGCTTTGTTTGAGGTGAAGAGGGGCTTCTTTGCTGGGAGGTTGATGCTGGGTCGGAACCACTGGTTGTAACTCCTTCTAGATCTTTTCTTGTTTATCAATAAAAACTATTTGAGTTCTCCTCCATGCTTTTGTATCATTGATGCTTGTTACATTTGTATGGTTAACTTAAATCTGATCCTAATTTGTTTATGAATATAGATCCATGTCTTTGTATAGTGCTCTTCTTCTGTGATCTTACAGGTACTTTGTGAAGCTGGGCATGCAAGGGAGCAGGTAGCTGGAGACTATCAAAGAAGAGAGGGATTGGATCAAAGGATTAGCGCAAGACACAGGTTGGTTCTTTCTATTCCTCTCTATCTATAATTCATAAAGGAAATACACAAGTAGTTTTTCTCTGTTTGTTTCTAAGGCATCTGTCACACCTTAGTGGGATAGAGCAGTTCTAAATAGACACTTTTCCCTGTAACAGGTATTGTAACAAAGACTATCTTTTACAAGTTAATAATATCTACGGTAATGTGGGGGTGAATATCCATGGTTAAGAATCTTGTCATATTGTTATAAAATATTTTGGTTGTGAATTAAGTTATGGGTTTTGGATGTAGTATTGATAATCCATGGTATTGGCTCATGCTTTTGGCCCATGGTATTGTAACAAAGCCTATTCACAAGTTAATAATAGAATCAAAATATAACAAATTGAATTTTATTATTTTTACTAATTTAACTTTTTATTATTAATTGAGGCCATGTTTAAATGTTTACACTCATCCCAATATCATTTTAAACTTCTTATTCTTTTTAATTTAGCATCTTAGGCAAAAGTAACAAATTCTTATTGAAAATAAATCATTTAACCCAATTGCAATTTATATATTTTATTTTATTTTATAAATATTTCTTTTATTTTTTCCATTATAAATATTTCTTTTCTTTTTCATTTCCAGTTTTATTTTATATTATAAATATTTCTTTTATTTTTTCCATTATAAATATATCTTTTCTTTTTCATTTCCAGTTTAACCCTGGGTTCAAATAAAATATTCACATATTACAACATCACATTGTAGCACTACATTTTTCTCTTCCTTATTGATATCTGAGTGGAAATTCTAGAAGAAGAAGACCATCAATGTGATCTATGGATTTCATGGGATTCGAATCGTAGAAGGATTTCGCATAGGAAATATCTTAGGAGAGAATCAATGATTAGATGGAGGAAGGGCAAGGTCATTAGGCGTGGAGATTTTGGCCATTTGTACGTGGGTATGAATTTGGACTCTAGAGAGTTCATATTTGCTAAATATGGTTTTTGTTCCGTGGGGAATTTGGCCATTTGTACATGGGTATGAATTTGGACTCTGAAGAGTTCTTCCTTTTTACTAAAAATGATTTTTGTTTCGTGGATATTTTGGCCATTTGTACATGGGTATGAATTTGGACTCTGGGGAGTTCTTCCTTTTTACTAAAGATGATTTGTGTTCTTATTGGTAAACAATTTCAAGGGTTTATATGATCAAATCATAAATTTCATCTAGAGTTGAGGGTTTAACGATTATGATAATGCAAAGCTTGATTGTGGGCAACAATTCATCTAGAGAGAATTCAACCAACAATTCATCTAAAGGCAATTCATAAGTAAGCATTTTGCATGTCCTTATTGTACAAAGGGTTTAATGATTATGATAATGTAGATCTTGATTGTGGCCAAAAATTCATCAAAAGACAATGGACAAGTAAGCATTTTTCATGTCCTTATTGTACACATCATTTTGCTCCTCCCTAAATTTTCTAGGGTCAAAATGCATGAGAATTTATTTTTTCTTTTCACCGTTTTCTAGTGTTTGATTGTTTGTGTAATGGACTCTACCATGCTCAAATTCAAATGGCTCGAGTGATGCAAGAAAATTTTCTGGTATGATGCAAATACTAGACCTTCCTCCTTTGTTACATGAAATTAAAATTTCTTGTAATCATGAACATAAAATATTTTTTGTTTCATGCTTAGATTTTGATCTCAATGCCTACAATTTTAAACCATGTTACTATATTTTAAGTAGAATATACTTAGATCCATTAAACATTACAACTCTCCAAAGCTTAGGTTAATTTCAACTAAAAAGAAGGAACCTGAAAGAATTTTGTAATTTAGTCTCAATTCTTACAGACAATAATTAAAAATGGAAGAACCTAAATGGTTTGATAGCTTTTACGCACCCATAAATTTACGAGACCTTTCCTATTATTTTGAACCTAAATAGAGAGAGTAGAAGAAGAAGAGGAGCATGGATGAGGTTGACCCTAACCTGCTTGACACTTTTCAAAATTTGGGCATGCCCTTGACTAGAAGAAGATGTTGACCGACATTGTTGTAGATGTTTTTGACAATGTTTCATTGTTACCATGCATGGGTAGAATCTATAGGCAGTTGAATTTATCTCTTGTTCATTATAAGAGGTAATTCAGGAGTATCTTGATCTAGTTAGGAAGTAGCATGGCAGGGTTGTTCCTCCTACTGATAAATATTATGCTGCATTGTATTTTTTAATTTTAGTGATAGCTCCTTCTATTAAATCCTGAAGCACATTTTGTCACCCATGGAAATATCCACTTATTTCACGATGAATGAGATGGAGACCAAGCATTTTGAGAGGACTCTTATTGTTGTAGATGAGAGGAATTTTGTGAGGTGATAAGAGTTCTATGACATATATTGAAGGGTGCACTGCACCATTTTATGACACCAATCATATCCATGCCACAATGGTAGATCTCTATTGCACCAAGGGAGCAATGATAAAGTATTCCACTATAAAGAATTGGTATGATGAGGAATGCAGAAGTTGAATTTATAATTTTATTACGAAAAGAGGTTTGTGCAATGGTGACAAATCAAGGATTTGGTGCACCTGAGTAGAGACTTGTTTGACAATCATCTGGAAATACTCGAGCATTATTTTGAAAGGCAATGATGTAATTGGAGAGTTCTATTATGTTTCCTTGAAAAATAACTATCAATAGGGGGGAAAAAGATGATCCATATAGGGAAGAATTGTAGGAGTAGGATCATTTCTAAAATTATATATATATGCAAGTCAACGAACTACTATAGAGGATTAGTGCAAGTGCAACCAAATTCTCATAATGCAAGGAATTTTTCACAATGTGTTTTGATGCTCATCGATGACCAGGCAGCTGTAAATACTTATTTTTATATTCAAGTACAATTTGAGTTGCATTCTAAAGTCTCTAATTTCACTTATTAATAGTCCTTCTTGTGTCCTTGTCTCTCTTAATTTGATTGTGGTAGGATTGGAATGGGTTAAAAAATCAAGCATATCATTGAGTAAAATAGACACACACATGTCACTACATGTCATTGTGCATACTCTCTGTTTTTGATACAATTAGAAGTGATGAATATGATGTGTGCACAACTAAAAATCCTAGCAGGCATGATGAATCTAGACTTAGCATGGAAATCGAAACCAAGAATCGTAAAATATCAATAAATTTTTGACACAGAGTAAAAAATGCAATAAAATATTCTATGCCAACACTGTTTGTTTAGTGCAAGATATTACTAATATTTCATAATTTTCATAGATGGTGTATGTCATGAAGATTCCCTCAAGCAAATTTACTGATTTGAAGATAAGATGGCTAGTGCAACTATTTACTTTAAATAGACTAAATTTAGGTAATTAAAACAAGTTTTAAAATCACTAGAAACACCACCCCCACATCTGATTTTATTTCCAATTGTACAGGATAATATTGAATAAAATTATGAGCACTTCCATTTAAATTGACCGTACATAAAATAAAAAACAAGGTTGATTCTTTTAAAAGCTATATCTGTCATTAAATATAAGATATGACAAGGATGGCTCATAATTTTAAAGGCTATATCCATCACCAACTATAAGATAAGAGTTAATGAGATGAGAAAATTTTTGTCTTGATATAACATGTAAATGTCATATTACTTATAACTCGTGCATATTATATCTTATTGTGCATATGTTAATTGTATAACTTCAATCTCGGTAATTTTTTACATTTAAATTGTCAAATATGTAGAAGTTACATTACATTAGCTTAAATCCACACACAAATAAAATATCAGAAATATGGCAAGGGAATGAGTAAGCATTTTCACACTGTTTTAAAATTTCCCCTTGGTTGGTGAATAACCAATTCAATGGTATTTTTGGTGGAGTATTAAGTTATTAGCCAAAGATAAAAAAAAATATTGTATCTTATTGTGCATATGTTAATTGTATAACTTCAATCTCGGTAATTTTTTACATCTAAATTGTCAAATATGTAGAATTTACATTACATTAGCTTAAATCCACACACAAATAAAATATCAGAAATATGGCAAGGGAATGAGTAAGCATTTTCACACTGTTTTAAAATTTCCCCTTGGTTGGTGAATAACCAATTCAATGGTATTTTTGGTGGAGTATTAAGTTATTAGCCAAAGATAAAAAAAAAATATTGTATCTTATTGTGCATATGTTAATTGTATAACTTCAATCTCGGTAATTTTTTACATTTAAATTGTCAAATATGTAGAAGTTACATTACATTAGCTTAAATCCACACACAAATAAAATATTAGAAATATGGCAGGGGAATGAGTAAGCATTTTCACACTGGTTTAAAATTTCCCCTTGGTTGGTGAATAACTAATTCAATGGTATTTTTGGTGGAGTATTAAGTTATTAGCCAAAGATAAAAAAAAAATGTTAGTCTCTTAAATGACTGAAAAAACTATTTTTAGAGTGTTATATAGAAGTTATAGTTCACATAGCTATATCTACCCTAATGTAGCTATAATATTCCAACTCCATTTTTTTTATATAGAAGTTACATTTCATGTAGCTATAGAAGTTACATTTACGTGTTAAATTTTACATAGCTATATCTACCTTGACATAACTATAATATTCCAACTCCATTTTTTTCACACTTTTCAACATTTTAAAGATTTGTTTGTTTTAGTGTGATCATGAAATTAAATAGATGATATTGTTTAAGACGTCTCCTATTTGAAACATTTTGAATTCTTAAGTGGGATCTTGGGTAGGTTATTTTTACTACCATATATCATGTTTATGAGAAAATTCTTCGGCGTAAATCACATGATCTTACATTTGTCGACATGTTTCGAACCAACCAGTTTGGTTCATCGTCAGGACAAGTTGAAGAATCAGATCTAGGTTCCAAGTTAAATAGTTAGAGCAGGACCTCCAACGGCTATATTTGACAATAGTCGTTGCCTTGTCAAATATAGCCGTTAGAGGTCCTGCTCTAACTATTTAACTTGCAGCCTAGATCTGATTCTTCAACTTGTCCTAACTATGAACCACATTGGTTGGTTCGAAACACGTCGACAAATGTAAGATCATGTGATTTACGCCGAAGAATTTTCTCATAAACTTGATATGGATCACAGAAGCCTCAACTCAACAATACCATATATCATGTTTTAACTAAATGGTGTTTTATAATTCACCCAAGAGACTTTAGGAGCAACTTTGAATTGCATGCTTGTTTCCATTATACATCTAATATTTGCAAAATTTTCCACGTGACGAACCCAATAGTTGTAGTATACCTAGGGGGATAGTATGGGGTATAGAGCGAGGTTCCCAAGGGAATAATGTAATAATGGGATGGGCCATAGTAATAAATAAAGTGGTTAACATGTATCATGTAAGGGACCACAAGTAGTTAGCAATAATCTAATAAGCCCATGGTATCAGATAGATGGTATTGAGGGAACCATGGTAATGACCCATGGTATTGTATGTATGAGGCCTATATAGAGGCTAAAGACTCCCCATTGAGAGATGTCAAGGAATATTGTATGAACATGCATGTGGTTTGTGGAGTGTTCTCCTTGATTAAGGAGTGAATGTATGGTGTTGCCCTACCTTAAGGGTTTTGATCAATAAAGGAAGCAATTCTATATTCAGATCTTGTTATTTCTTGGGTATATTTGTATTTTCATATATTTTCAGTTCAAATCTATAACAAGTGGTATCAGAGCACTTTCTTGGGCAAAGCGGAGATTTTTTTTTTTTTTTGCAGGAACTTTTTGGGGCGGCGATTTTTCATATTAGATCTGTATATTTTGGTGAAAAAATTGTAGAATCTAATTGCAGATCTGGGTTTTTGTGAAAAAATACCCAATTTGGAAAAAAAAATGGCCGAATCAGAGTCCAGATGAAGGAGATATTGCTGATTTAAAAATCAGTTGTGTTGTAGACATTTTTCAGGGTGGTGAGTTTGCAGATCAGATCTGTATGTTTTGGGGCAACATTTGTAGAATATAATTGCATTTCTGGGCTCTTTACAAAAAAGTACCCAATTTCAAAAAGAAATCAGTCGAATTGGAGTCTGGATGAAGGATATATCGTTGATTTAAAAATAAGCAGTGTTGCAGACATTTTTCGGGGCAACAAGTTTGCAGATCAGATATGTACATCTTAGGGAAACATTTGTAGAATCTAATTACAGATTTGGGTTCTTTGCAAAAAAATACTCAATTTCAAAAAAAAAAATCAATCGAATCAGAGTCCGGATGAGGGAGATATCATTGATTTAAAAATAGCTATTTTTTCATAAATGTTTGTGACGACGGGACAGTTGCTGCATGAATTTGGAATTCTAGTGCCTAGATCGGGATTTCTATCACATGGGAAGATGCAAAATGATTGTTCCATTTATGAAAATAGGTCATAATAAAGATTTTAAGCAATATTGATTGAACTGTGGCCACTTTAAATGTTCTCCAAGTAAGTGAATTTTTTTCGTGCTGTCTAGCAAGATGTTTTTTACAGGAAAAGATGATTGCCCTACTATTGAAGAATTCATACAAAGTCAAAAGTTCACATATGGGAAACATTGGAAAATTTTATTATCCCTTGTTTCCAAGATGAGGCTGCCAGATGGTGGAACTCACTTTACAACAAGGAGTTGTCTGAAATTTTGGATAAAGAATTTGAAAAACTCCTTTTGGACAAACGGTCTCATGCTAGAAAATAGGGGAATGAGACATGTAAGGGGTTATTTGCTACAGGTATCTCCTCATTGCAGGTTCATGGATGTATTCAGAAGGAGAAAATCATTGTGTCTATAAATCATAACTGCAAGCATAATTTTATCAATGTTAATTTGACAAAAAAATTGCAAGTTCCAACAAAACACATTGAAAACACACAGGGTAATAATGAGGATGTTCAAGTTTATAAATATTTGAAGCTTTCTATGGATAAGTATGTGTTGCATTGCGATTTTCATGCTTTAGATATGGCTAATGTGGATGTGGTTTTAGGATACCCTTGGATGGAATCTGTGGGTACTATCAATATTAATGTGCAGAAGAAATTCATGAAGCTCCGGTATAAAAAGAAGAAAATTACATTACAGGATATTTCCATCACTAAACAGGTAGAGTCTACGAAGGCTGAAGCAGAAGATGTTCCAGGGACTGACACATCAGATGATGAGCCCTTGATGGTCGACAACCAAACACAAACTTCAAACCAGGTACAAGAAAAATAGGTAGATTCCAAAGAGGCTGAAGCAGAAAATGTTATAGGTATGGATACATCAAATGAGGAATCCGTGGTTGAAGTAATATTGGAAGATAAGAAACAACAGCAGGGACCACAACATGTACCAGATACCAATCAAGCTCCATTAGGTGGTGAATTAAATAAAGATACACTATTGGTTAAAACTTCATCATATCACCACCCACATCACCTTGCAAGAAAACAACCAACAAGGTGGTAATGAATCAGCAACAAGGCCAACCCCTGCATGACAGATAGAGAGGGGTGACAATCCACCCACAACACAACAATGCAAAAGAGCCGCCAGGGTCAACTTG
Source organism: Pinus tabuliformis (assembly GCA_031772625.1). Lineage (NCBI taxonomy): Eukaryota > Viridiplantae > Streptophyta > Pinopsida > Pinales > Pinaceae > Pinus > Pinus tabuliformis. The sequence goes on from CM062808.1 coordinate 899,182,965, forward strand.
CATCTCAAGCGAGCGAGGCACCAACTAGATTGAGGGTTCACCTTTCTCTAAGATGGCTAGATGCATGTGCATGGTACCAGTGGACTACTCTTTTGAGTAGATCTTATTATTTGTGTTCTTCTTATGTTTCGAGGATGAAACATGTTTAAGGGGGGTGGAATGTATCATACCTAGGGGGAATAGTATGGGGTATAGAGGGAGGTACCCAAAGGAATAATGTAATAATGGGATGGGCCATAGTAATAAATAAAGTGGTTAGCAATAATGTAATAAGCCCATGGTATTAAATAGATGGTATTGAGGGAACCATGGTAATGACCCATGGTATTGTATGTATGAAGCCTATATTGAGGCTAGAGACTCCCTATTGAGAGATGTCAAGGAATATTGTATGAGCAAGAATATGGCTTGTGGAGTGTTCTCCTTCCTTAAGGAGTGAATGTATGGTGTTGCCCTACCTTAAGGGTTTTGATAAATAAAGGAAGAAATTCTATATTCAGATCTTGTTATTTCTTGGGTATATTTGTATTTTCATATATTTTTAGATCAGATCTATAACAAGTGGTATTAGATCTATAAAAAATTCTCTACTTTTCCCAAGAAAGTGCTTTGATACCACTTGTTATAGATTTGATCTGAAAATATAAATATACCCAAGAAATAACAAGATTTGAATATAGAATTGATTCCTTTATTGATCAAAACCCTTAAGGTAGGGCAACACCATACATTCACTCCTTAAGGAAGGAGAACACTCCACAAGCCATATGCATGTTCATACAATATTCCTTGACATCTCTCAATGGGGAGTCTCTAGCCTCTATATAGGCCTCATACATACAATATCATGGGTCATTACCATGGTTCCCTCAATACCATCTATCTAATACCATGGGCTTATTATATTATTGTTAACTACTTGTGGTCCCTTACATGATACGGGTTAACCACTTTATTTATTACTATGGCGCATCACATTATTACATTATTCCCTTGGGTACCTCCCTCTGTACCCCATACTATCCCCCCTAGGTATACTACAATAACCCATGTTGAACATGAAGCAAGCACCTCAAAAATTAGGGAATATCAGTTATTCTATTTCTAGAGGGGGATAGATCCAGAGAAGACAACGACAACTATCATAAATGGCTTTTGTCAAGTTGTATTTAATGAAATCCCACTAGAATTTGCTACTAAAGTAAATCAATTGATGAATTTGAAGCTTGAAGGTAGTTTTGAATAGGTGTTTCAAGGTATCTCTATAACACTATCTATCTACATGATTCTAATGCCATGACATGGTGTCTCTATAACACTATTTTCCAGTGACTGGTGCTAGATGTAGATAGCTTTCTCATGTCCTACAGGTAAAGCATATCATTATGTTTCTATAAAATCTTGGAATGTGTTCAAAGTTTGTCTCAGATAAGGAAATATGTATGTACTCTCGAATTTATATATGTTGTAATAAGATCAATAATAAAGTTGTAATTGAAAATAATTGGGATCTACCATGTAATTTTACTTTACTACATGAAATTCTTGATTTGTTAGATTCGAACTAGTTAGGGTTGAATTTATTTTTGTTGTAATGAGATTAAGAATAAAGTTGTCATTTTAATCATTGAAATCTACCATGTAAGATTTATTCACTACATGAAATTGTTTATTTGTTAGAGCCCAACTTATTAGGATTATGAAGAGTCCTCTTTCATGACAATATTTATGAATGCTCTATTCTTGCTCAAAGAATTACATATTACAGAAAGGTAGAAAATAAATGAGATGCAGCTGAATGGTTTTTGTTTTAAAATTTGTGGACAGAGTATAAAATCATTTTCAATTGCGTTCAAATATTTTGGAGCACCCACTAAAGTGCTTCATTTTCCTCCTAGTTAATTCCATTTCTACTATCCCAATGCTTCTAGAAGTCCTTCTCCAAAGTGATCTCTTAACTATCTTGGAGGGAAATTGATTACTTGATTGGAACCCATGGATTATAATTTGATTAGGAGAAAGGGATGAGAAAACTTCATATTCTTCAATATATTATGCAAGCTAAAATCATATCGAACGATTTCCTTTCTATTTAATTGATATGACAATCACTCAAGCATTTGTTTGGATTTTGAGACCTTTTTCAATGAATTTTTTTTCTAAAAGTTATGTTCTCAATTAAAGAAATTAAAGAAAAGGTGAAAATGATGCAATGGAAAGATTTTTTGTTTTAGTGCCTAAGAATGCCTTGCTAATGTGAAGGGCTTGGTATTTTCTTGACTCAAGATTAGTCGCATTTGAATTCCTAACAGTTCTTTTAATTTCATTTTTGTTGTGTTTATATTGTTATCCTTGAATTTGGTGATCTACTATGTGTGTAATAGGAAGTATTAACTAGTAAGCACTCTCAATGGTGATATTGATGGATGACTAACTTTAAATGTCCCTACTTGACACTTTAGTATTACATGATCATGCAAAGAAATTATTAATCAATATTAAAGGGAAGATGATTAACGTGCAATGCTTCTTGGCTTGTCATATAATTACTGCATTTTGGCCCCTAATAATACTTTGGAGGCTACTTTTTGGTTGTTACTTTTGGAGCTTCCCTTTGGCTCAGAAAAACATCGAGGATAAATGTCCATTTCATTGCCATTGGACATCGTCAAAGAGGAATTCACCAAAAGCAGTAGAGGACATGGGAGCAATTGGTACAATGAGCAGATAATTGCTAGAGAAACACCGAGGAACCATAATTTCTTGTGTATTTAGATTCACTTGAAATTAACTACTCACAAAAGGTACCCTTTTTCCCGAATATTTTCATGTATACAAAAATACTAAAAACACAATTTCAGACTAATTATTGAAACTAATAATTATCTGATAGTCATAATTTGTAATTAAATAGTATAATATGATTAATATTATAGGACACAACTATAGGGTCTGACTGTGAGGGGCATTGTGACAATATACTTACACTTCTCATTGTATTAGACAATCATCTCTCAGGGTATGATATCCATCCAACAAAATGTACTCCCAGTGGCCATTGTGGGATTGGAATTTTTTCTTTCTGTGGACAAGTGGTGATATATTTTCTTGGGCCTTAGTGTTCTACTTCCCTAAGGTTTTGACACTACTCACAACTAGCACCTTTATTCAACCAAGTGAGGTACTCATCTTGGCAAGTTGAATCATTTTGTCTCCACAATCCAATATGGTTATGGATCAATCTCATGATCCTAAAAACATAGGTCACAATAGCGAGGAAATTTTACTGTGGGCAAAAGAATATCCAAATTTAAGGAACATGACTCTTTTAGAACAAGAAATAAGGATATTTTTTACATTGATATTTTTTTTCCAATACTTAAGTTATCTATCGACTGATATTTTTAACATGCAATTTAGTTGGTATGTTTTGCCTAAGGTTTTGTTGAAGGTTGAATTCTAAGTTCCTAAGGTGTTATTTTCTATGGTGATGTTTTATTTGCTTTGTTTATACATGTTATCTAGATGCATAGTGGTCACTATTGAATGTTGAGGTATATGTCGTATAAATATTTTATAGTCTACTTTATTTTATATTCAAGTATTCATCGTCTTTCATAACTTATACTTTGCATTGTATCTTCTTTAATTATCACGAGAGGAACTCAATATTGATGGTAAGAAGCAACAATTGAAGAAAGAGGAGAACAATAACACTAGAGTGACGAATGAAAAATGAGAGAAAGAAGAGAATTTGTCTAGTGATACCCTTAGAGCCAATATCTTACATAAGACACACTCATAGAGACTAAGGGTCAAGCCTTCAGAGTTGGTGAATTCACTTGCAATTCTTTGACAACACAATGATAATGTTTTGAAAAGATGAAACAATATTTCATGTGTAAATTGTAGTCCAATCGATATTAAGTTGGAAACTCATATTGTAATACTTGATATTTTATATAATTTATATGGTTGAAATTATTTTTATTTGCCTTGATATTATTTAGTCTTGTAATTAACATATGTAACTTTGTGTTATTAAATTAGATAAACATGCACATTGTATGGCATTTTTTAAACATTTAGTCGCAAAATCATACTGATTAATTTATGTTGATTAATAATGAACACATAAAATCAACCTAAAACTACTAAATTAGTAGTTTATATTAATTAATGATGAACACGAATAAAATGGATATATGACTAAATTAGTCGTTTATAATGATTATGAATTAAATTAAATGAAATGAATAGAAACTACTAAATCAGTGGCTTATATAATGAATATGAAAATACCAAAAAAGGATAAATGACTCCCGCAAATAATAATTTTTTGATTAAAATGATGACTAAATTTTGCATATATACAACTATTAGTAGCTAATTGACAGTATCTTATAACATGACTAAAATTTAGTCATATTTCTTTGGTCATTAATAGGTTTCAAATGATGACTGAAATTTGCATATATATGACTATTAGTAGCCAATATACAGTATCTTATAACACGACCAACATTTTGGTCATATTTATTTAGTCATTAATTGGTTTTCTCGAGGATTCATATAGTAATATATTTTGTTGTATATTTGGTCACTAATTGCGATAATTAATGACTAAACCAGTGAAAAATTTATGACCAAATTTATGACTGAATATACCACTAGATGATAAAATTGTGGAAACCAATTAATGACTAAGCATTGGTCACGTTATAAGATACTGTAAATTAGCTACTATTGGTCACCGATTGAAAAGTGGTCGTTTATATGCAAATTTTAGTTGTTTTTTTAGTAACTAGTTAGTCATTTTGTACTAGTGCTAGCTCCACCTATCATAACACATCTGACTCAAGTATTGGATGCACAATTATTCCAAATCTTTGTTGACATATCATAGGAGGTGACTAACTATTGGAGGAAAGCTAATAAAATCCAAGGAAAAAATAACATGGATGAAGATATTTTGGAAAATTGTAGAACCCTTTCTCAAGATAAGTTGCAAATCCAAAAAAAAATAGCACGGGAGGACCATCTAGATGTCATGCAATCCCTTGCACATCAATTAGTCAATCTCAACATTTAGATGAAGGAAAACAATCAACACCTTCAATAAAGTAAACAAGTGATCCAAAGTTGATGAATCTTCTTCTATCTTACAAAAATAATTTTATTCTTTAAACAACATTAAGAAACATTTGGATAAGACTGTAGAAATTCCTTGTAGATTCAAATTTCTAATTGTAATCTACTAAAACAATAAACTTGAATCTACTCTACTCGTTAGCTGAAACAATTAAACAATTGTGAAATCATGAATCATACAAGAGGAAGAATTCAATCAACACATTATACAATGATTTCCTGGGCAAAGACACAACTAAAAACCCGTGTTATCTGTATCTTGCATTAGTCATAAAATATGAGAATATTACAATGATTTTCTCAATCCTGAGCAACCTCTGCACTATCTCTATATGTCTCACAACTTCCTAGACAAGCCCGGGCCAATACTTAACACAATTTTGGCTTGCCCAAGTTTTTATTTCATTTGTTTTTTCCTTGGTAATTAGCCCCCTATTAATTAGGGAAATTCCTCAATATGAATTGTGCAATCCTCATAGGCCTTCCTCTGATTGCACCATCTGTATAGTTCAGATGATTATACAATTGATAGTACATTGTCTCTCAACTCCAATCTCAACTAGGTAACTCTCAGATATGAAATGCATGAGTTATTTATGAGTGAATCATCAGTTAACTGGTTGAACACATGAACCAACATGCCATTGTCTTACCTCTTACTAGTTCCTCCATCAGCTGGAACTAGTTTAACTGACTTTAACTCAGTTAAACTGAATTAATTAATTATAACTCAAAATAAACTCAACCAAGGCTCTTATAATGTAGGATACACTCTATATGACTCAACTTAGACCCTTAAATTGAATTAATTGAGCCAACTAAGTCAAATTAACTTAGTTAACTCATACAAGTTATCTTGTAATGTGGAATTACAATTTTATTCCTAATTTAATTCAAGGACAAAATTAAATTAAGATTTTCTTGTTGCATTTTCAACACTCTCTCTCTCAACAAGAAATGGATTATTAGATGCCCCAATCCAACCTCTATGAAACTAAAATTTTCCTCTTGAAAGTTCCTTATTAGACATGTTTGCATCTTGTTCCTTTGTAGGAATGTACTCCAGCAGCATGATTCTCCTTTACACAAAATCTCGTAGATGGTGATATCAGATATCGAAATGCTTGGTCTAATCATGAAAAACTAGATTCTCAGAGAGTTTTATACAACTCTGGTTGTCACAGGAAATCGTTATAGGATCCATCCGCTGGAAAAATAACCCAACAAGTATCTTCCTCATCCAGATAGCCTCACAAGTTGCTTGACTAGAAACCATGTATTCTTCTTCTTTTGAACTGAGTGCAACTAATCTCTGCTTCCTGTTGTACCAAGAAACTGTTGTTGACCCAATACTGAATATTCCCCCTGACATGTTCTTCTTGTCATATGGAATCTCTACCCAATTTTCATATGTGAAGCTTTGAAGCTTCACTCCCTCTATCAGTCTGTACCAAAGAGAAAACTGAGTAGTACCTCTAAGGTATCTCAACACATATTTAGCTTCCTTCCAATAAATTTTGGTTGGCTTAACCATTTCTTGACTATGCTGGTTAAATTAAAAACATATGTTCGGTCGTGTGTTCACCAAATACATAAGTGAACCCACAAGCTTCCTATAAATAGTAGCCTCCACTACTTCACCTAAAGTAGCATCTTCCTTCATCCAATTCCCTGCTAGAGGAGTTTCCATGGATTTTCTTATCTCCATGTGGAAATTTTTCAGTATATCGATGGAATACTTGCCCTTAGAGACAAACAGTTCCTCATTTCCTTTCCATACTTCCATACCAAGGAAATAATGCATAAGCCCAAGGTCCTTCATCTCAAATTCGCTTGCAAGATCCTCTTTATAATAATTTACCAACTTCTCATCACCTATTAGAATGAAATCATTGACATATAATACTATAATCAAAAATTTACCTTCAACCACAATATGGTAAAGGTTTTCATCTACTTCATGTTTGGTGAATCCAACCCTGGTGAAATAGTTGTCAATCCTGGTGTACCAAGCACGAGGTGCTTGTTTCAATCTATACAACACTTTCTTGAGTCTGCACACATGCATATATCTGTTGAAGGTCTCAAATCATTACGGCTACTCAATTTACACCTCTTCCTCAATCACTCCGTTGAGGAATGTTTTCTTCACATCTATCTGATGTATCTTCCATCCCATCTGCGTTGAAAGTGCTAGAATAGATCTGATTTAAGAATACCTTGCTATTGGAGAAAAGGTCTCCTTGTAATCAATTCCCTCCACCTGAGAGAACCCTCTAGCCACAAATCCGGCCTTGTGTTTCTCTACACTCCCATCTGCTACTTGCTTTACATTATAATGCCATATGGAACTCACCAATGACATGTCTGTTAGTCTTGGGACCAATTCCCAAACATTGTTTCTGATAACGGAGTCATACTCTACCATGGAATCAACCCATACTAGTTGTTGTATTGTTTCATCAAATGAGGATGGCTCAATTTCTACATTCTCACTCATCAAATCCATGTAGCCAATGTACCAATTTGGTGATCTCCTCTTCGTGCACTATGATGTGAGTGCTCCCACATTCTCTCTAGCATCATGCATCAATCTGTCAGCATCTGTGGTGCATTTCCTTCCATCTTTGGTAGTCTCTACATGACTGGGTGCGTCCACTCTCTGCTCCTCTACATATGGTTTCTCCACATCATCCTGAGGTTATTCTTTTGGATCTAAAATCTCCTCATCTACATAACATTGAAGCTCCCTCTCAAGGGAACATCTCATGGCCTTCTCTTCATTGAACTTCACATCTCTATGAACCACTATTATCATGTGAGATGGCAGGTACACCTGATAGTTGTGAGGTGTATCAGTGTACCCCACAAATATGCCCAAAATAGTTGTCAAATCTACAGTTTTCCTTACATCCTTGGTAACATGACAGTAAACTGATGAGCCAAAGATCTTAAAGTGTGCCACATCTAGTTTCTTACCTAAAAAATATTCTTCTGGTGTACTCATCCTGAGAATCCGATGAGGACTATTGTTCTACACATATGCAATTATGTTGCATGCTCTAGCCCACAAGTGCAATGGTAGGCCCTGATCATGTAACATTACTCGTGCAGATCCCACAATACTTAAGTTCTTCTTTTCATCCACCCCATTCTATTATGGGTTATGGGGTGTTATTGACTCCCATCGAATGCCTACTGATGCACATAATTTATTAAATTCATTCAACAAATATTCTCCACCGTTATCACTCCTGATAGCTTTCACTTTCCTATTATTTTCTTTCTCAACAAGTTCTTTAAATTCACAAAATTTAGAGAACGTATGATATTTCTTTTGCATGAAGAAAATCCAGCACTTATGTGAGAAATCATCTACAAATACTACATAATACATGTGCTTGGTCGTGGAGGCTATCGAGAACGGTCCACACACATCTTAGTGAACTCTTTCAAGTGTCGCTTGCGCTCGACTATCTTTGTCATGAAAGGTGGATTTGGTGTACTTCCCCAATTTACACCCTTTGAATGTATCTCTTTACTCTAATGCACCCTTGGGAAGTCTTGTAGAAATCTGTTGCATGATCTTCAAATCTATGTGGTGCAAGTGACCCAATATTCTATGCCACAATTCACCGACGTCTCGGCTCTACACCTTCTCTGCTTTTATGCTCAAAGCAGCATAGTCTTCTACATATAATCTATAGAGGTTCTTCACCTGAACCCCGATCCACTTCACTTGTCCTGAGGCTATGTGACGAAGGAAATCCTTTCCTTTTCTAAATATCACATCATAGCCTTGGTCCTCCACATAGAAATTGAAACAAAAATTTTCTTCAAACCTAGAACATACATGACATATTTAATGTGAGAGAAGAACCAAACTCCCTCTGAAAAGTAATAGTATCTATTTCAGTCACACTATACCTTCCGTCATCTCCCATATTGATGCGTGTATGGAGGTCCTTCTCCTCCAAGTCACTGACGAATTCTTTGTTTTCGGTCATATAGAATGAGGCTCAACTATCCAGATACCGCACACTACCCATCTTCGATGTCACCACGCAAGAAATGAGGGTGAAATCCAACTCGAATTATTAAAAAATAGCTTCACCTACTTCTCCTCCTAAGGGCTTCTCGTCGGCCTTCTTATGCAGACACTTCATGGCATAGCATCCCAACTCGTGAAAGTGAAAACATTTAATCTTTGACAAGTCCTTCTTCTTGCCTGCCTAACTAGAATTTGATTTGGAATGGGATGACTTCCTTTCCCTTTCTTTTCCTTTCCATCTAAGGATCAATTCTCCTCATCATCATGATTGGTTTAGCATCCATCTCTGGTGTTCCATCTAATCTCTTCTTGCACCAAGTCGAACCATAGACACTCCCACTTTGTAGCTTATCCCTACCATTTACCAAATCCTGGTAGTTGTGCCAGCTCTTGGGAAGGCCTAGAAGTGTTAGGTTGACTAAATCATCTTCAGAAACTATAACACCAACACTTCCAAGCTCATCCCAAAATTGCGTGAACTTGGTCAATTACTTTGGTATTTTTTCGCCCTTCTCCATCTTGATTTTCCTGAGCTTGTCCTTCAATTCCAGCATCTTGTGGTCACTACTATTCTAAAAAGGTATGTCAAGGACTTCCACATTGCATATAGAGTCTCCTTCCTGTGGAGGTTTGAGACAATATGATATAAAAATACTTCTAATATGATTCGTATTGCCTTTGCAACACATTTCCTCTACTCTGCCAAATCTTGGGCATTAGTTGTTGGAAGCTTACTTAGGAATATCTTTATTTATGAATTACTTCAGGGTGTTGTCTTCCAACACTCCCTCCATCCTGTCCTTCCAAGAAATATAGTTTGAACTACCCTCAAGGGCATATTCAAGTCACAATCTGTAGAACAACATATTGCTAGCTCTGAAGAATGATGCTACATATTTGATTTCACCTACAAAAGACAAACTCGTATTCTCCTCTTCTAGAGTGATTTCGACTCTGATACCATGTAGAAATTCCTTGTAGATTCAAACTGCTAATTGTAATTTTCTAAAACAATAGACTTGAATCTACTCTACTCATTAGTGGAAACAATTAAATGATCATGAAATCATGATGCATACAAGAGTAAGAATTCAATCAACACATTACACAATGATTTTAGGGAAATCCAAAACTAAAAAACCTTGTTATTTGTATATAGCATTAGTCAGAAATTAGAGAAGATTACAATGCTTTTATCAAGCCCGAGCAACCTCTACACTATCTCTATCTATCTCATAACTTCCCAGACAAGCTGTTGGGTCCCCATAATACTAGTGATTACCCCATTAATATTGTAGTTATACCCCTTATTAATATTGTTGTGCCCCTATTTCCCCCACATTGTTATTACTGTGCCCCATAGAATTCCTCTATTGTTATTTTTGTGGCTTTATATTATTATTGTTAGGTCAGCTGGATTATATTGTGACTCCTTAGACTCCTATATATAGAAAGGAGATTTTGTCATTTGAATCATCCAAGAATTGTTCATTTATGTAATATAAAGGAGGTTTCCCCCTCGAAGAGGCTAAATTCTAAGGCGTTGATCTATCTTTTGTTTTTTTTCTGAAGCTGGTTTCATAACATTTGGTATCAAAGATTTGGATTCTAGGGTTTCGCTGCTCTAAACAGGTCATTGTTGCATTTTCGCTATAAAATTTTTTTGTGATGTTTCAAAAGTTAAAAAAAAAAAACATTTGAGAAGAAATAGAGCTAAACCTTGGGTCTAGATTTCATAGCTTTTTGCGCTATATTTGCGGAGATATGATCTAAGGAAGTTGGTCTTTTTGTAGACTCCTGAATTACATTCCAAACAGGTGACCTAGGGAAAATCATCATAACTTTCTTTCTGAGCAAAGGATTGAAATTTCGCAAGAAGTTACAAAACGAGGACGGATTTTAGTTTTCTTGTATATATCTTTTAGAGTCAAAGGTTGAAACAGTGACACGTGGCACTTCATACAAGTTCGCTCTACTGAACTAGTCTACAATCAGGTCACTGCGGGAGATTGTGCATAACTCTTTCTTGGAGAATCCAATTTGGATAAAACTAGTGGCATTAGAAAGAGGACACAGAAGGCTACTACAAGTCACAATTTCAGAACTAGATGATTCAAAATTACAGAGATACATCAGATTCAATTCAAGCTTATACAAAGTGAAAAAAGGTGTGTAGTTTTTCTTTTTTTTATTTTTGCGTAAGCTTGGTTTGAAGGAATTCAAAGGGCATAGTAAAGCATTATTATCGGTAATTGATGCCCCGAGGAAAGAAAATGAAAACACCTAGTAAGCAACCTGAAAGCTCTAGCATGACTTATGAAGAAGAGGAAGAAATGCAACATGATATAGCAAAATTACAAGACCAAGTGCAACAAGTGTCACTTGCACAAAAAGGAACAGAATCTAAGATGGATGGTTTAAAGAAAGATGTAGAAGCTAATATGGATGGTTTAAAGAAAGGCTAGAAGCTAAGATGGATGATTTGAAGATAGATTCGAAGACAGACATGGAAGAATTGAAGAAGTTGCTACAAGAAAGGGTCACTAATGGTGAAAGGGTAGTAAAGGAAACTCATCATGAGAACAAAAGAAATTTTAATCATGATTCCATAGACTCTAATGTTGGATCGAAGACCCACCATATTCCAAAAATCGATATGACGAAGTTTGATGGCAAGGATCCCGCAACATGGATATTACAGATGGAGCAATTCTTCGATCTCAATAATGTGCAAAACACACAAAAGGTACGTATGGAAACTTTATATTTGGAACCAAATCAGTTTGTATGGTATCAATGGCTTTGCTCTCGTAAACAATTTATCACTTGGGAAATTTTTACGGAAGAATTGATAGCACATTATGAGGATACAAAAAGCAACACTTTTTTTAGCCAATTGATAAGTCTCAAACAAAAGGGTTCAATAATAGAGCACATTGAGGAGTTACAAAAATTGAACATAAGGGTAAAAGATATTCCAGAGGAGCATAGGATTGATGTGTTCATAGGGTCTTTAAAGGATAATATCCAACATGATGTTCGCCTTTGGGAACCTGATTCATTAGAGAAGGCATTCAGGTTAGCAAGAAAAATGGAACGCAAAATTATGGCAACCAGGAAGCATACCACTCACAACTATAAAGACGGAAGTGTTTTTGCCCCTAGTCTTCCACAACCTATAAGGTTGACACCACAAAAATTGGAAGAAAAAAGAGCAAAAGGGCTTTGTTACAGTTGTGATACCAAATACACTAAAGGTCATAAGTGTGCTGAGAAGAAATTATTCTACATATATTGTGAAGAGGAAGAAGAAAAGGAGCAAGAAAGGTCAAAAGAAGAGGATATACTCCAGTAACAAAGCCTAGATGAAGAACAAATAAATCCGACCATATCTTGTAATGCATTGGCGGGAATTACCACTCCTCAAACGATCAAGATAGAAGGACAAATCAAGAAGAAAAAGGTAATAGTGTTGATTGATTCAGGAAGCACCCACAGGTTTACCAAAGTCCGAGGGAAAGAGTGTCATCATGGTGGTAGTTGACAGACTTACCAAGTATGCACACTTTTGTGCATTATCACATCCATTTAAAGCCAGTACAGTTTCTACTGCATTTATGGAAACAATTCCAAAGCTACATGGAAACCCAAAGATTATTATAAGTGACAGAGATCCCATTTTCACTGGAAATTTTTGGACAAAATTATTTTCTTGTCTTGGTACTCAATTAGCTCATAGCTCATCTTATCATCCTCAATCTGATGGGCAAACTGAGATAGTAAAAAAATGTTTGGAAGGATATATTCGTTGCTTTGTATCTGATAAACAGACACAATGGGTCAAATGGTTACCTCTGGCTGAATGGTGGTATAACACTTCCTTCCATACAACAACAAAAATGACCCCATTTGTGGCACTTTATGGGTATCAACCACCATCCATCACATCATATTTAAGAGAAAATTCTAAGGTTCAGGGAGTGGAACATCACATTGAACATCAACAACAATTCGTCCAACTCTTAAAGGATAACCTCGTGTTGGCACATAATAGAATGAAACAACAGGCCGATCAACATTGCAGTGAAAGAAGTTTTGATGTAGGTGATTGGGTATTCCTATGGCTACAACCATATAAGAAAATGTCCCTCAAGCAATCTAAGAAGGATAATAAATTATCACCAAATTATTATGGTCCGTACAAGGTGTTGCAAAAGATTGGTACTATGGCATACAAATTGGAGCTTCCTGCAGCTTCTTGATTGCACCCAGTTTTCCATGTTTCATGTTTAAAGAAGGTTATAGGCGACAAGCTCCCAGTTCAAACAATATTGCCAGAACTTGACGAGGAAGGAAAAATTATATTGGAACCGGAAGTAGTCACAAAAACAAGAACTCGACATCTACGAAATTGATCAATTTCAGAGTATCTTATCAAGTGGAAGAACTTATCCGTTGAAGATTCCACATGGGAGGATGAGAACTTTATGCAAAAGTATCCAGAACTACTCAAGCGTTGAGGACAACACTTTTTTGAAGGATAGGGGCATGTTGGGTCCCCATAATACTAGTGATTACCCCATTACTATTGTAGTTATACCCCTTATTAATATTGTTGTGCCCCTATTGCCCCCATATTGTTATTACTGTGCCCCATATAATTCCTCTATTGTTATTTTTGTGGCTTTATATTATTATTGTTAGGTCGGTTGGATTATATTGTGACTCCTTAGACTCCTATATATAGAAAGGAAGTTTTTTTATTTGAATCATCCAAGAATTGTTCATTTATGTAATATAAAGGAGTTTTCCCCCTCGAAGAGGCTGAATTCTAAGGCGTTGATCTATTTTTTCTATCTTTTCTTGAGCTGGTTTCATAACACAAGCCCAGGCCAATACTTAACCAAATTTTGGCTTGACCAAGTCCCTATTTCCTTGCGATGTTCCTTTGAAATTAGACCCCACATTAGGATTTTCTTGTTGCATTTTCAACAAATATAATGGACAAGGAAACTAAAATGACTAGTGTAATTAACAACTGTAAAACCTAATTTTCATCAACTTGTAGTAAGGATGATGATTTGGTTTGGTCTCACTCTACGATGGGCATATATATCCCCAAGCTAGGGTATATTCACTTGAATGTGGTTGTAACTAAGATGGCGAGGTAATGGTGGTGGAGAGGAGTTTGGAAGGTAAAGTGCTTGGAAAGATCTTTCCTCTTCATGTGGTGTATCCTAGCTAAAAAAATTCCTAACTGGGATTTACTAAATAGACATCATACGGTCAGCCCTAGCTGGTGTTCCTTATGTAAGTCGAATGGTGAATCCATAGAGCATATTTTCGTTGATTGTTCTTTTTCTCAAGTATAACATGTGTGTAGTTCTATATTTGGCCAGGGTTGTGTATTGCAAGAACCTTGGTTTGAGGAGAAGTGGTGGATTTAGGTACAAAACATGAATAAAAAACCTTGTATGGCATTTCCACTAGTTATTTGTTGGGGTGTATGGTTAACAAGGAATATAAAAAAAAATCAAAACAAGTCTTCCTTTCCGAATTAGATGGTAGTTGAAGCTATGGCTATCCTATCAAATTTTCTCGGTCCCTTGCTTTACCCAGGAATAGTCTTGTGATCCCAAAGTAACCTGATAAATAACACCCATGAGGTTACTTTGATGGAGTTCAGTAGGGGGAATACCTCACGTGCAATGGTAGTTTCATCCTATATTTATCTAACTAGCATTACTTTAAAGTTAGCATGGGTCTTTAGAGGGGAATAAACAATTTGGATGTTATCTTGTCATCCTTTATTGTCTTTTGCTCATGAAAAGGGATGTGATCAGCTACAATTTTTTGTGACTCTTTTTTGGTCATCAATTAGGTTAAGGAGATTCAACAATGTCATAGTTTACACCTTTCACACATTCTGGAGGATTTTCTAAGGGTGAAATTTACTTATGGGTTTTTTCTTCTTGCATTCATTTACAGGGAGCATAACAGGGAAGCAGATAGGATTTCTAAGGAATTCCTTTAGATTGCTTGGGGGTTATGGACCATTGAAAAGTTTCTAAATGGTGAACATTTCCATTTCATCCATAATATACATGGATGAACATTTCTCTCAAATATAGTCCCTATTTCTCTTCACTACTTTTATTTTCATATCATATGATGATGTTTGGTTTATTATAGAGCATTGTTGTTAGAATCCTCGTAGGATGATATATTATTTTGATATTTTGATAGAATCTATGTGGGATTATCTCCCTCTCTTACTACTAACCTATTTTTTCTAACTATTGTGGTCGAATGATGTATATAAGAGTTGTTATGTTGGACAATATGTTCTTTTTTTTCTTAGCCACTTGAAAGCATCTCAATAGATCCTTCATGAATACACACTTGGATGTCTATATAAAAAATGTGATTTTGTTTAATATATAAATGCAACTATGGTTTTTTTCTGAGAAAAAATCATTAATAGTAAATGCCATATTTAGCAAGTGCTTGTTAAATACTTATTAGGAAAATGGGAGCTACACTTGAAGGTAAAGTTGTAGCAGTTCTTAACACATGAATAAAGAAAGAAAATAACATGGAAACAAATCTTACGCAGGATAAGCCAAAATGGTCGTGAGAAGGGAAAAAGGCTCATATTGAAGCAAATAACACAGATGACCACTTTTAAAGAATTTGATAACAAATACAATATTTGGAAGATCAGATAAAATTAAAATACTTTTAACATAGTTCCCTTAATCATATTAGCTTTAATGATATAATTCAATTGAAAACTCTAGAGGCCCATGTGCATTATTCAATCAGAAAATGGAATACATTTATTCAAAACTTACATAGATTTGCTCCAACAAATTATAACACAACATTTTGGAAAATTAGACTTGGAGTGCCAATAGAGGCCTCTTCCGTTGATTGACCAAAATACCAGTTTTTCTAGCGTAGTTCATTCAAATATGCAGCCCACTTACATGTTAGCCAATCAACCATGTTTCAGGAAGAAGTAGAAGGCTCCAAATAGCCACTACCAAAAAAAAAAAAAGAAGAAGAGAAAATTGGAATTAATACCAAGGAAATACTTATTAACCCGTAGCCAAAAGAAAATATAGTGGATCAATCAATTTCAACTTTTCCACCGAGATACACCAAACAAGCACCCTAGTCTCCAGTTCTACTAACTTCCTCTTAGTAGTATACTTATTTCATCAATTTTGTACAATGTGAACATTCCACATCTCCCTTGTTCAGGATGAAGAAGGAAACAAGGGTAGGGGATATGTTGGAAGGGGCCCCAACATTGTTCTAAACTCTTTGCAATATGTAAGATGTTTGACTAACCAATCAAGTTAGTATTTTATGTAAATTCATTTACGTAAGTATTTAAGGTAGATAGTTAGTTGTAACTACCTAGAGTTTGGTATAAATACAAGATATAATGACAACGGATGTAATAATGCTTGTGGATTAATACAAAGAATCATTCTAGTTGACTACCACTACTCTTGTTCTCTCTTTATTTTGTCTCGTGTGTTTCATGTCTCTTTACTTAATATATGCTTGCTGTATGGATATATTAGTAATAAGGTGTACAATTACCTAGATTAAAGTACTTGTTATTGTTTGTCATCAAAATACCAAGTCTGAAAAACATGCCATTATCGCCCTAGCCATGAAAATACTAGAAATTGAGAAGGGTAGTAGCAATTTCATCCATGAGATTTGCAAGTGATCTAGCAATACTATGGAACCTTGAAAATAATAGCTTTGAAAACTTTTTAAAATCAACTAATTTTATCTCAATAGATTATATATCCAAGAAATTTCAAATTCTAGACACCATTACTAATGTCTACATCACTTCTAATCAAATATTAAAGATTCCCTTCTTATATTTCCTTAATTTTATTAGGGAAATTGTCTTATTAAATGATTTGATCCTAGGTAGTGACTTCAATATGATTACTTCCCTTGAAGATATTAGAGGAGGTTTATGGAAATTAGACTCTAATAGTGTAATATTTAAAATATTAATGTGATACTTAAGGTCCATTGATATTCAAACTATTAAAATATGGCATAATTGGAACAACAAAATCGAAGGATCTCATCAAGCAGCAATAATACTAGATCACTTCCTAATGTCTTAAAGCTTATTCGAAGGATAATTTTAATTGAAGTAGAAATTCTACCATATGTAGGCCTTAACCAAAAACATACTAAATTATCTTGGAATAGCTCCTTAGTGCAAAAATCTTAGCCATTCAAATTTGAAAAAATGTCACTACACCATCTAATTTTTATGTTATGTAACCAAATCGGAAAATAGAAGAATAGATAGATCAACAACTTGAAAATAAGCATCTTTGAGGGGGAAACCTACTTTTACATCACATAAATGAAGAATTATTGTATGATTCAAATGAAAAGACCTCCTTAGTACATATATGAGTCTAAGGCCTCAAAATATAGCTTAATGTAAGAGCACAACAATAACAATAGTGGGATTCTATGGGACATAACAATAGAAATATGTAGGCTACACTAGTATTATCAGAACCTAACAAT
Source organism: Pinus tabuliformis (assembly GCA_031772625.1). Classification (NCBI taxonomy): domain Eukaryota; kingdom Viridiplantae; phylum Streptophyta; class Pinopsida; order Pinales; family Pinaceae; genus Pinus; species Pinus tabuliformis. Next base: position 899,200,750 of record CM062808.1, read on the forward strand.
TTATGCCAAATATAAAGAAATCATGGATGGTGTTAGGCCCCAACATTGTTCTTTAAGGTTTTAATTATTGATCTGATAATGAGATCTACGACAATTTTTAAGGTACTACAGACTCATGTGCATGGATTTGCCTATGTTACTTTATGCAATGGATCAATAAGATTGCGAAATACATAGACAATAAAGAAATTAAAGAAGTATAATAGACAACACACATAAAAACAACAAGTTTGATATGGAGTTCACCCAAAACTCTTGGGCTACATCTCTTGGTCCAACCTTCAGTGGTGGCCTCTCTATTATGCCTTCAGAAGCAAAGTTTTACAATAGTGAGCTCAACTTGATCCTCACACAACAGATACAACAACAAGAGTTTTACTTGAACCTCTCAAGCCTCTTTGAGTACACAGACTCACTCTATCACTCTCTGTCTCTGTCTTTGCTCTATCTCTTGGCACTGCCTCCCTTTGTTTTCTGCCTTTTGTGGCTTTAAAACCAATCTGCGTTGTCTGTTCATTTCCTCTCCTTGTCTTTCTGTCTCCTGGCCTTTGTCCACTAAAATCCCTCTTCTAGCGTTAAATAATCATTGCATAATGCCTTAAGGGGAGGTGGCCACCTATTCTGCAATGGATGAGTGCATCGAGCCTTTAAAATCCCTGAAACGGCTGCTTTCTGTTAACATAGAGAAATGTATTCAAAACTGTGAAAATTTCCAAAACACTGTTCATCTGGACTTCAAATATTCATAATTGCATCCTATTCTCCTATCGAGTCTGCCTTTAGGTTGCTTATCGAATCTCCACCGTTGATCTGGGAGATCCAGATCCAACGGTTTTGGTTCATTTCGGGCGGCTCTGTCGTACGAAGCTTAACCGCCTGATGAGGGTGGTTTTCTCTCTCCTCATCCCGAACACGTGGCAGCCTATGTATGGAATCGGGTGGAGCCCGGCCTAAACCACTTATTGCCCTTGGTCCGCCTGAAATCCTGCTCATATCATGATTTCCCTTTGTATTGAAAATACATTAAGAACATTGAAAATCCCACTTATCGGACTTGAAATCATATGTAACAATATTAATAAACCCTTTCGGGTTCGTAATATCGCATCGGCGCATTTTCTTTGGTTATTCAATGAAAATGCGATTTACAAAGGAAAACTCTATTTTTTCAGATCTCAAATCATATCAAACGTCGTTTATAATCTTTATCGGGTCCAGCTAATCACATTGCATATATATATATATATATATATATATATATATATATATATATATATATGTTTGTATGTATGTATAAGCCCTGCTCCATTGTGTTTGTCGATTGCGATTCTACGATGCAACGTGGGTCGTCGATCTGCGCGCTTGATCGATGGTAGCTAATCGCATTGCATATATATATATGTATGTATGTATGTATGTATGTATAAGACCTGCTCCATTGTGTTTGCCGATTGCGATTATTCGATGCAACGTGGGTCATCGATCTGCGCGCTTGATCGACTGTCCTCGTTGACTCCGCAGATCACCATCACAAGTTCCATATGGTCTCTGTTGATAACCTCCGATAGCCTTTTCCGATTGCAATTTACCGATCAGATTTGGACCGTTGATCAGCCAGATATGATGGCAACTGTGCATTCATTGTTCAAGCCTCCAATACTCTGTTTTTCATTGTTTTCTTGTGTCTTTCACCTCCTGATAGTGTTTTATGTTGTTTTATGAAGGTTTTCCCATGCGATAATTTTGATCTTTTGAATGATTTTGAAGACTTAGAGAGTATCTTAGGATCCATTTGGATCATGCATTCCCACTGAAAAGGCTTTTGGACCACCAAAAGTTGGTTTTTAAGCATTAGTCAAGTGAGGATACAACTTCCTCACTTGTCCGATCTCTATCCATTTTGCACTACTTGGTTTTGAACCTTTGATTCCAATTCTCACATACTCAACATCCCTACTGCACGTAGTTCTCACATTCCTATCCAAAATTGTTGGAAATAATACTGAGAGGGGGGGTGAATCAGTATTATCAAATTCTTTTCAATATATCTTCAAGATTTATACTTTAAGTTATTCTTAAAATATTGATCATTAGTTTGTATGTTAGTACCATATAATAATGAGCAAGAATAGGAAAAACAGATAATCACACCAAAGAACACCAGATATAAGGTGGAAACCCAATGTGGGTGAAAACCACCTACTGCAATATGTCTCTATCTTCTTTCAATTAGAAACTTCTTTTATAATGGTTTTGTACTGGTGCAGTCCTTTACTAGTACGCAGGCTGCAACCTGCAGAGAGCTACAACCCTCTCTCGTTTTCCAGTCTCTCTTGGAAGGGAGCTACAACCCCCTACTTCTTTTCTTCCAAGGACCACTTTTCATAAATTTTCAAACTGGATCCATGAACATCAAATAATCATCAAGTACATGTGAATCACCCAATCAAATTTTTCAAACAACCAATGAATCAACCAATAACTTCTCATAATGCAGTAACCAGATCAGCAATACCAGTAATTTAAACCCATAACTCTTCAGCAATAGATAAAAGACAACCAATAAATGTTTCAAGAAAGGTCCGCAACTTCACCAATAGAAGCCCGCGAATATCCGCAGCTCTTCTGTGTCTAAACTGCGTAGATCCGCACCTGGTCCTTTTTTTGCTCTGCGTACCTCCACACCTACTGCTTCTGCTACCCTGTGTGCCTCTGCTCAGATCCGCACCTGCACTGTCTGCCTAACAGCGTACCTCTGCACCTGGTCCTTCTGTTCCCCTGAGTACCTCCGTACTGCGCCTTCTCTTGCGTTGCATACTTCGCACCTGCGCCTTCTGCTGCGCTGCAGATCCCCGCACCTGCGCCTTCTGTTGTACTGCGGACCCCCGCACCTACACTGTGGATCGCCTGCGGACCTTTGAATAGAGCCAAATTAATAGTCCTCCAATGTGCCATAGACAGTTAGATCCACAGATCTGATCATGTGCCTGAGAGATCACAACCTATCAATAGATTCGCCTTAAAATTCACCTTGATTTAGATCTAGCTTTTAAAACTGATCACCCAAAATTTCAGATCTTAAGATATTCAATTTTCACCAGTGTCTAGCCAAGTGATCTCCTTTCCTTTTTATAGGCAAGCCCTTATTCACACCATGGGACAAAACCATCGAAAACCAATACAAGGAATCCAAACCGGGGTTCAATACTTTAGATCTTATACCACGGAACAAAACCATAGGATCATGATCGACGGGCTAAATACCAAGGGCCAAACATAAGAAACCCCACGTGTGCTCGCTTCTCTGCATTGGAGTGAGTGAATTGGGGTCCGCACCTTTTGAACAGAGCACCTGCGGATATGTCTACACTTCTTGGTCAGCGTACCTGCGGGTCCGCATCTTCTCTTAGGATCACCTGTGGGTATCTCATTTTCTATGTTTTTGAGAGCCTGAACAGAGATCTGCCACTTGAGTGAGGTTCCATCAAGTAAAAAACCTATGCCATAGTGCCAAACCTAAATCATAATGCCAACAAAAATTGTGACTTCCTGCAACTCATTGAGATATTCAGGCAACATATCACTAATAGAAGGAAACTGATTTTTCTCTTTGGGATATTCAATCAAAGAAGGTTCAAATAGTCTCAAGTTCTCTACATTAACTACTAGATGTGCATGTAAGCTTCCAAATCAAGGCAAAAATCATTCTCACCAATTTTCTCACGTATCTTGAAAGGCCCATACCTTCTTAGCTTCAGCTTCTTTCCTTCACCTTGCATTCTGTCCTTGCTGATATCCAACCAAACTTGATCACCAACTTGGAAGCTATGCTCAATTCGATGCTTATCATGCCTTGCCGTGTACTTGGCCTGGCTTCTCTCCAACTGTTCCTGCACTGCCTAGTGAATTTCTTGGATCTATTCAATGAACCTAGTTTCTTTGTCCACATCATTGTGTCCATCAACTGCTTTGTCTTTACTAAAGACAAAATCCAAGGGATACCTTGGTGTAAAACCAAAACAAGTCTCAAAAGGAGATCTTTGTGTAGAAGAATGTTTAGCATGGTTGTAAGCATGTTGCACATAACATTAATGTTCATCCCAAAGTTTGGGATGCTTACTGCAATAGCCGCTGAGCAATTGGATCACTGTCTTGTTGACCACCTCTGTTTGGCCATCTATTTGTGGATGAAAGGTTGTGCTCTTCTTTAGTCTAGCGTCCATCAATTCCCATGGACTTGACCAAAACTTCCCAACAAATCGGGAATCTCGATTAGATACAATGGAAGTGGGTAACCCAAAATTCACCCAAACATGTTGAAAGAACAACTTCCCTGTTTGTTCAGCTGTAATCTGCTTGTTACAAGGTATTAAAATACACATTTTACTGACCCTGTCCACAATAAAATATAAGTAATCATGACTCTTTCTAGACTTTGGCAGTCCCCCAACAAAGTCCATGGAAACACTTTCCCAAGGATGAGAAGGAACTGGAAGTGGAGTGTACAATCCTAGTTTTCTATTGCTGGGCTTACTTTTAGCACACATGGTACACCTTTTAATATATCTAGAAATTGTTTCATGCATTCTTGGCCAATAACAAAATCTTTGTAGCTATGAAACTGTTTTACTTACCCCAAAATGTCCTGATATTAGAGAAGTATGTGCTTCTCGGATTATAATAACTCTTTTAGTTTGAGGAGTGGATAACTTTTCCAAATGATACAAGAGTTGTTCCTTAACATGATAATCCAATTCTTCTACTTGTTTGCCTTGACTTAAAGTTGCATATACATCTTTAAAATCTATATTTTGAGCATATTGTTCATTGTAGCTTTCATGCAATACTGAGTTAAGCTCAAGTATAGTAGATGCATTTATGATTAGTCTTGACAACATATCTACAACTTTATTGTGTATTCCCTTTTTATACCTGATGACTAGATGAAACTATTGTAGAAAACCCATACACCTATAGTGTCTTGAATGCTGCAATTTAGTTCGTGAGTGTAAATATTGAAGTGGTTGATGATCAGTATTTATAAATGTTTCTTTGCCCAATAGGTAATGTTTCCACTTTATCACACTCTGCACTAATGCATACAATTATTTATCATATGTGGGATAATTAACTACTACAGAATTAAATGTCTTAGAATGGTATCATATGGGTTTACCATGTTGCATCAACGCTGCTCCCATGGCATAGTCACTAGCATCTATTTTGATCTCAAATGGTCTTTGAAGATCTGGCAATGCTAGTATTGGTGTTGTACTAATTTTTTCTTTCAAGGTGTCAAAGGCTTTCTTTTGTTTGCCTCCCCACTGAAACACCTTGTTCAATTCTGTTAAAGCATGTAAGGGAGCTGCAATTAAGGAAAAGTTAGCAATAAACTTTCTCCAATATTGTGCTACTCCTAGGAAGCTTCTAACTTCTATAGCAGATTTGGGCTTAGGCCAGTTCACAATGACTTCAAACTTAGAGGGATCTATCTTCAATTCACCACCCCCTACTATATGACCCAAATAATTCAAAGATGTTTTACCAAATTCACATTTTGATAATTTAACATAGATATTTTCTTTTTTCAAAACATTTACATGCTTCAAATGTTCATCCCATGTTTTACTGAAAACAAGAATGTCATATAAATATACAATTACAAAATCATCAATAAAAGGTCGGAGTACATCATTCATAACTCTCATGAAAGTGGCAGGAGCATTAGTTAAGCCAAAAGGCATAACCAACCATTCATATAGCCCTTACTTTGTTTTGAAATCAGTCTTACATGCATCTTGTTCTGCTACTCTGACCTGATGGTAACCACTACGAAAGTCCAACTTGGAAAAGTAAACAACTTCTCAATTGATCTAATAGATCATCTATGCAAGGAAGAGGATAATGATTCTTGATCGTTATTTTATTCAATGCTCTTTAATCAATGCACATCCTCCACGAACCATCTTTCTTTCTCACCAACACGATTGGAGATCCACATGGTGATGTGCTTGGTCTTATGAACCCTTTCTCGAGTAGCTCCTGTACTTGCTTCTTGATTTCTGCATTCTCTAAAGCAGATAACCTGTACATTCCAATGTTAGGCAATGGAGCATTTTTCTGCAAATTAATATCATGTACTATTTCCCTTTTGGGTGGCAGACTTTTAGGATCTTGAAATAGATATCATATTTTGAAATAACTTTTTCTAAATTAGCTTTATGTTTAGCATCATAGCCCTCAAATACATTGGTTTTATCAGGTTTCTTTTTCTTTATAACCATTAGTAAAAATTGCTTGCATGAATTTACAATTCTTTTCATCTGCCCTGAGTTAATGAGAGTGTAGTTATTTTTGAGCTGGTGAGCTCTTACAATATAGTCTAATCCATCTTTTGTGAGTTGATACTTATTTTCAGCTCTATACAAAATGGCATTTCTATCATACAAGCAAGGACTTCCTAAAACAATACCACATATATCCAAGGGAACTATATCTAACTCAACCTCATCTACAAATGCTGACCCAAAAGCAAACCTAAGTTTACATTGTCTAGTCACTTGTAGCTTTGCTTTATCACATACCCAACCTAATGGATATGGCTTCTTGTGAGGTGTGGTTAGTAGTCCCAACTTCCTTACAATTGCTTCAGAAATCAAGTTTACTTATGAGCCACTATCAAATAAAGTATCAATCTTTTGATGCTTGGAAATAACTCTAATATGAAAAATCTCATGTCTTTTCCTCTCATTTTCTTCATTATCATTAGATTGTGCAGAGTTACTAGTAGATGCTTCATAATTTTTACCTTTTATACCTATAGTTGCGACTGTTGTTTCATCACCTATTTCTGACCCCAAATCTTTCTAAATAGCAACAACAGTCTTCTTCTTCTTGCCATTGAATTTCTTGGGTTTCAACTCCGGATGTAAAGACCAACAATGCTCATCATCATGTCCATCCTTCTTGCAGTGAGCGCATGAAGGTTTGTCTTTCTGTATAGCGTTTGTCTTCCTCTCTTTCCATTTCTGCCTCCTCTTTTCCTTGTTCTTGCTTGCAATGGGTTTTGATGATCCCCCAATCTTTGGGTTCACATTCTTGCCTCTAGCCTCTATATGTGTAGCCTAAACAGATACCCCATCTATGCTAGTAGGGTTAAACATGAGAATGGTGTGCCTCAAATAGCTGTGTAGACCACCTATATACTTCAACAAAGTTTCAGGTGAGTCTAGAGAAATGACTAGAATTAAAGCTCTTTTTCTAAATTCTTGGGTGTAGCTTTGTACACTTTGCCCCTTTAATTGGTGAAGAGTTTGCCAACTCATCATAGCTTGCTGCATATAAGCTAGTGGATAGAATTTTTTTTTAATGGCATAAACAAATTCACTCCAGGTAGAAAGAATTTTACCATGCTTCTTCAAATCATCTTGTGTCCTGCCTTCCCACCATACCAAGGTAGTTCCTCCAAGGCATAGGCTGGCCAACTGAATTTTACTCCTATCTGAATCAATGTTCTGCACCCTGCAATACACATCAATTTGTCTAATCCAGTTATCTAGTTTTTATGCATTTAATTCTCCATCATATATTGTCAAATCAAATTTTACATATAACTTAATCAAAGATGTTTTCTTCTTTTTATTTTCAGGGCTATCAGGAAGTGTTGTTAGAGGAGGCTCTTTTCCTTTCCCTTTTCCTTTAGAATGGTTATCTAGAAGAGATTCCTCTGTTCCTTTGTCTTGTTTGGAGGTTGAAGAATCTTCACTTCAACCTTTCTTAAATTCTCGATACATCTCTTTTACCATGGCTCTCATGGTCATGAAACTATCCATGAACTAAGAGCCTAATTCCAAGTGACTTTATTCTGCCATTTTCCTCCTAGGATAGACTCTTCCTATTTCTGGGTTAGCTTCAACCAATTCTCCTTCTCCTAATTTGAGCTTTGACTTAGTTATCATTCACCAATCCAGCACAAGCTTGTCTAACCTTAGCAACCTAAAGCTTTGATACCACTTGATTTGATAATGAGATCTAAGACAATTATTAAGGTATTACATACTCATGTGCATGGATTTGCCTATGTTACTTTATGCAATTGATCGATAAGATTGCGAAATATATAGACAATGAAGCAGTTAAAGAAGCATAATAGACAACACACATAAAAACAACAAGTTTAATATGGAGTTCACCCAAAACTCTTGGGCTACATCTCCTGGTCTAGCCTTCAGTGGTGGCCTCTCTATTATGCCTTCAGAAGTAGAGGTTTACAACAGTGAGCTCAACTTGAGCCTCACACAACAGATACAACAACAATAGTTTTACTTGAAACTCTCAAGCCTCTTTGAGTACACAGACTCACTCTATCACTCTCTGTCTATATCTCTGCTCTGTCTCTTGGCACTGCCTCCCTTTCTTTTCTGTCTTCTGTGGCTTTAAAACCAATCTTCGTTTTCTGTTCATTTCCTCTCCTCATCTTTCTGTCTCCCAGCCTCTGTCCACTCGAATCCCTCTTCTAGCGTTAAATAATCATTGTATAACGCCTTAAGCGGAGGTGGCCACCTATTCTGCAATGGATAAGTGCATCGGGCCTTTGAAATCCCTGAAACAATCGCTTTTTGTTAACACAGAGAAATGTATTCAAAACTGTGAAAATCTGCCAAAACACTATTCATCCAGACTTCAAATATTCATAATCGCATCCTATTCTCATATCGGGTTCGCCTTTAGGCCACTTATCACATTTCCACCGTTGATCTCGGAGATCCAGATACAACGGTTGTGGTTCATTTCGGGCGGCTCTGCCGTACGAAGGTTAACCACCTGATGAGGGTGGTTTTATTTCTCCTCAGCGTGGACACGTGGCAGCCTATGTATGGGATCGGGTAGAGCCTGGCCCAATCCACTTATTGCCCTCAGCTCGCCCGAAATCCCGCTCATATCATGATTTCCCTTTGTATTGAAAATACATTAAAAAAATTGAAAATCCCACTTATAGGACTTGAAATCATATGTAATAATATTAATAAACCCTTTCGGGTCCGTAATATCACATCGGCGCATTTTCTTTGGTTTTTCGTTTATTCACTGCATTCACTGTTCAAGCCTTCGATACTCTGCTTTTCACTATTTTCTTGTGTCTTTCACCTCTCAATAGTGTTTTCTGCTGTTTTATGAAGGTTTTCCCATGTGATAATTTTGATATTTTGAATGATTTTGAAGACTTAGAGAGTATCTTAGGATCCATTTGGATCAATTATGGAAAAACTTGAATCAAATCAAGCAACAAAAAAAAAAATGAAAAGGGAAGTTTTTAGAAATAGATTCTATAAGAAAGAAAAGATAAAAAAGAATACATAAGCTATACATGCTAACATAACTCTACATGGTATAACAAAGGAGTAAGCATCTCATGAGGAGCATCTCCAATAGGGTGACACTAGAATAAATCCTATGGAAGAAAAAATCCAAATTTTATTGGTCAAAAGAAGGAGATAAAACATAAAATATTTTAATAACTTGATGCTCAATATGAATCATAACTACATCTCTTCCTTGAAATTATATTCTTGGTAGAGAATAAAGAAACATGTGGAAATCACACAAGAATTGAAGGAGCACTTTTGCCAAATTTAATGAAACAGCCTGTCGACAAACAAGTTACCATAAATTATATTTTTTCCTAATACCTTCCATTAGTTACTCCAGATCAAAATCAAGTCTTGTAAATCCTATCAACTTGAAGGAGGTGGAAATTTTTGTTAAATCCATATATTTTGGAAAATATCTTATGAATAATGGGTTCATGTGAGATTTCTTTCAAATTTTTTGACATATAGTTAGAGTGGAGGTTTGGAAAGCTGTCAAAGATACATATTTTAGGTGACATATACATGCTTTCAATTCCTCCTTTTTTACTATCATACCTAAAGAGCATGACCTTGAATCTATAAAAAAGTTTTGACCAATTTCTCTCTGCAATTCCATCTACAAAATCATCTTAATAATTATTTACAATATTTTTAAGCCCATCTTACACAAAATCATATCATTAAAATAAGTTGGGCTATGGAGGGCGACCAAATATTAGACAAAATTATTGTAACTGGTGAAACTTTTCACTCTCTAAAGGCCACCAAGACCCATGGAATCCTCTTGAAGTTGGACATATAAAAATATTACAAAAAATTGAATTGGATTTTTTAAGAGAATCTTATTTTAGCATTTGGATTTTATTTATCTTAGGTGTCATGAATTAAAAATCTCATATTTTCCTCTTTATTTTCCACCCTACTAAACAACTCTCACTCTAACACACTTAATCCTTCCAAAGGTATCTGAGAAGGTGATCCCATCTCCTGTTTCTTATTCATCCCAACTACAAAGAACTTGGGAAGATCTCTAAAATATTCCATTCATTATGTCTTTCTCAAAGGCATCTAACTTCATCCTAACATAGATCCCATCTCCCATCTATAACTTGTTGACATCCCACTCTCAGGATGCTCCACTATATAGGAGGATATTTCCAACAAAACACTTGAATCTTTTATGATGGCCTCCTATGCTCTTATGAACTAGGGAGAGTCTCATATATTTTTTGTCACCCCCTACCATTAAACGCAACATTGATAGACTACTTTGTTTCTAAAGCAGATCCCTTTCCTCCAAATATATTAATGCTCATATCCTATTTTATGCTCTTCAAAATGCCTCCTATAAAGGAATTCTATACGGTTTTAAAGACAAATTGAATAGATATAAATTTCATTTTCTTATTTTCCCTAGTAATATTACCCTCATCAAGTGTTTCCCCAATGCATACCCCTTTGCCATTTTTTATTCTTGTTTCCCCCTTTAAATTCATTAAATATAGGTGTTCCCTTCAAATTTCCTTCTTACGGGGTGGCCCTAGCCGAGAATTCATATGGAATTTGATGATGTGGGGCTCTATTTTATTCCAAAGCATGTGGTATGACCTGGCATCAAAGATCCATTAATCATGAATATACCCATTGCTTCCAAAACATGGCAGCATCAGAACATGTTGGGTATATGTTATATTCTTTACACGAATAGTTGTAGGTGTTGTTATGTTGCGCCTAGCGCAGTGGGGAGGCTGCAGCAGCGGCATGAGGCTCCCTTGTCTAGGGGAGGTAGCCCCCCTACACAAGGTTTGGAGTAATGCCCCAAAAAAAATAATAATAATAATAAAAATGTGGACCCAAGGATGGGGGAAGACTCTCCCATGGTTTTGCGCATGGTTTTGGGCATGATGGTTTCACACATGGTTTTGGGCATTGATTTTGTACATGGTTTTTGGGCATGATATAGAGTCATTCAAGGGAATTGTGATTATGTTATAATGCAGGGTTAATGGATTGGGGTTTATTAATGCTTATATGTTTATATAATGTATTGTAACATTGAAAGGAATCAATGAAAAATCAATTTGGTTTTCTCTATTTTGGGTTCCAAGAGAAAAATATTTATGTATATTTTTTATTCTTACAATTGTGTTTTTTTAAGAATTCATTTACAAGTAATTTATGTATAAGATTAAAAACTTCATTTGGTGTCAAAGTAATTTTGGCTTCAAGGGGACACCTTTGTGGTTGAGGGGTTTTTCTCGGGCTTGTGGCAAACCCTGTTACATTGGGAAATTTGTGGGATTGATTCTTGTGGCAAAAGGAGATGGTGAGTAGTGGAAAGATAGAGATCGAGGAATTCAATGAATAGGATTTTTCAGCTATGGAAGCTCAAGATGGAGGATTTGATGGTGGATAAAGATCAATGGATCACAATGGATCCAAGTACTAAACCAACGATTATGTCAGAAAAAGACTAAAGTTGGATTGGAAGGAAAATAACACAATACACCTACGTATCTTAGATTCAATATTACTAAATGTTTTAGGAGAAGCTACAATGAAATATTTTTGGGACAAGTTGGGGCTTTATATCAATCTAAGTCCTTGGTGAAAAATTTGTTCCTATGAAAAAAATAATTTAACCTAAGGATGAAAAATGGAGACTTAGTGACAGATCATATGAACACCTTCAATACTATGGTAATTCAGTTATCATATGTTGATATTAAAATTTTAGAAGAAGATAAGTGTGTCAATTAGTTTTTTTCTTTACCAAACTTGTGGGATAGATTGGTTGTTTCCATAAGTAGCAATACAACCACCATGAAATTTGATAAAATAGTCTCTACCTTGTTATTGGAGGGATGAGACAGAAAAATATGGAGAGCCATAATGGAGATAACTTTTCTATAACAGAGTGGTCCCAGAACATAAATAGAAATAAGTCCTCAAATGGGAGGTATCAATCTCAAGGAAAATCTCTAAAGGTATGTTGGAAATGTAGAAAATAAGGGCACAACAAGAAAGATTGTATATCTAAAACTATTGATAAAGGAAAAGGATCTGATGAGGCTCCTTTTTGCAAAGGAAAAACGATTTCGAATAAAGATGGGGATGTGTACTTGGATTCTTCAAGTACACATGTAGATCATGAGGCATGGTTGATTGAGTTAGGTGCATCCTTTCATACGACTACTCATAGGGATTGTTTTTGTGAATACAAAAAGTATGATGGTGGTGATGTATTCTTAGGTGATGATAGGAAAACCATAATCAAAGGACAAGGAAAACTCAAGCTAAAGCTAATAGGTGGAAGGATTAGAACACTTCCTAGGGTACTACATGTTCTTGGATTAGCCAGAAATATAATTTTTGTAGGCAAGATGGATGATGCAGGTGTAAACACAATGTTTGGGAAAGATATCTGCAAGATGGTTCGAGAAGCACTGATATTGATGAGGGCAGTTCAGATCAGAAATACGTAAAAGCTACTAGGAATTATTATTATTGATGGGTGAAATAGTTTGGTTGTTCCTGAAAGTGGAGTAGAAAATAGTGTAGCCTTTGGTGAAAGAGTGTGTTTTGGAATCAAATACTAGGACATTGGAGAGAGGGCCTTTAGATACTACATGGTAATGGTATGGTAGAAGATATGTCTAATTGCTCTCTAGATTTTGATTTTTGTGAACATTGTATATGTGGCATTAGAGAAATTTTGAGGTTTAAAATGGGCCTCAAAACAAAAATGTACAACCAAAATCAAATTTATAAGAACCGATAGGATTCAATATGATGCTATAAACTATGGGGGATGATTCCTCATTTTTGGAGTAAAAAAAAAAATCAACTCGTATTTTCAATTTATCTCCCAACAAATTTACTCAAATTTTGAGCAGGAGCACTTGTTGGATGTGGAATCTAATTCCTCATCCAAGGAGTACCCATGTTGCATACTGTCGATGGTCCCTACTACAAGAAAAATGAGAAATACATGAAAAAATGTGATTGTAATCACATTTTTTCATGTAATAAGGTCCATCGAAAGTATGAAACATGGGTACTCCTTGAATGAGGAAATAAATTTCGCATCCAATGAGTGCTCCTACTTGAAATTTGAGTAAAATCATAGGTATATAAGTTGAAAATATGAGTTGAAAAAATAGTTTTTTCTCTTTTCCCTCTAAAATTTGATGATGTAATCTAATATTATTTTATAATTTCCAATATTATTTTATATTATTCCTCAGGAGGCCCATTTTCAACCTCAAATTTTCTCTAATGGAAGAAGAATCGAGTGAGGTTTTTCTCTAGTGCTAAGAGGGAAGAAGGAATATTAGAGCTTGTGCACAATGATGTGTTTGGACCTATGTTGATTCCATCACTGGGTAAGTATATGTACTATGTCTTTTTTATAGATGACTTTTAGAGGAATACATGGATATATTTCGTCAGGAAGATATGAATTATTTGATAGGTTTAAATAATTTATGGATCTAGTGGAAAATCAGACAAAGAAGATTATTAAAGTGTTGAGGACACATAATGGTGGAGAGTTTTGCAAGAAGGAATTTGAAGAGTTCTGTAAGAAGTGTGGGATAGCATAGGAAAATAATACTCCATACACACCTCAACAAAATGGAGTTGCAAAAAGATTGAACACGATGATGATGGCAAAGGCAAGAAGCATGCTCATTGGTGCTATATTAGGGTAGGAATTTTGGGCAACAACAATGTATATTGTGTGGTACTTTTCTAATAGATCACTTCATTAGAGTTGGAGGATAAGATAGCACATGAGGTGTGGACTGATAAGAAACCCCATCTTTTACGTCTCAAGGTATTTGGTTGCAATGAATATGTACATGTTCCAAAGGAGAATAGAACCAAGTTGGATAGTAAATCTGAAAGGTGCAATTTTATTGAGTATAAATATGGTTTAAAAGGTTACAAGCTTTGGAACTCGAAAACAAGGAAGGTTGTGTAAAATCAAGATGTAGTATTTAGAGAAGTGAAGGATGTTATGAAACAATAAGTCTTTTCAAAGGGAAAGGAACCAGAGAAGATAGAGTTTGAACAGAAGGAGGAAGAATCATCCTCTATAGGAGAACTAGAATCAAAAGAGGAAGAACCACACACTCCATTTTTTAGTAGATCAGTTCGAGAAAGAAGGCAGATAGAGAGGTATAATCCATCTTATTTTAATTAAAAATTCTCTTTATCTGTTATTGATGATAATCCCAGAACTTTCAAGGAGGTAGTGGATTCAGAGGATGAAAAACTTTGGAAGAAGGCCATGGTTGAATAAATGGAAGCTTTGGAAAAAAATGAGAGTTGGGATCTAATGGAGTTTCCAACTAGAAGGAAACCCATTAGGAATGAATGGGTGTTTAAGAAGAAGATGAATTTTGAAAGAAAAGTGGAGGAATACAAAAGTTATTCCCAAGTGCCAAGAATTGATTTTGGTTATATTTTTTCTCTTGTTTCCAAGTTAGATTCTATTCGATTACTTTTATTTGTTGATGCTTCTTTTTATTTTGAGGTAGAACAGATGGATGTGAAGACATCATTCACACATGGGTATCTAGAAGAAGAAATCAACATGAAGAAGCCATAGGACTTTGCAGTGAAGGGTAAGAATGAATGAGTGTGCAAGTTAAAGAATTCTTTGTATAGGTTAAACCAATTATCGAGGATGTGGTATCAAAAAATTGATACATATATAGGGAATTGGATTTACAAGGAGAAAAGAGGATAATTATGTGTATTATAAATTACATGGTGATTTTTTTTTCTGTCTTAATGTGGATGATATGTTGTTGATTGAAAATTACAGAGAAATTATCTAGGATGTGAAGATCCAAATGTCCTCTAAATTCAACATGAGGGATCTTGGTGTTGCAAACTTCATTTTTGGCAAGGAAACTAAATGAGATTGAGCAAAGAGGAAGATATATTTAACTAGAGGAAGTATGTCGAGACAATATTGCAGAGGTCTAATATGCAGGATAGTAATCTGGTGAAGGTTCTTATTCCAATAGGTGTAAATTTATTTGTATAACAATGTCCCAAGACATGGGAAGAGGAAGAGGACATGTTTCATATTCCATATGTGAGTGAATTTGGAAGTTTGATGTATGTAATGGTTTGTATGAGACCATACATTGCACATGTAGTGGGATTATTGAGCATGTTTATGTCAAAACTAGGGAAGGAGCATTAGACAATAGCATAGTTGGTTTTCGTATATCTATGTGGCACTAGTGATTATGGTTTGTGCTACTAAGGAATACTAAGATTGACAGAGTGTTGGACATATGTGGCTTTGTTGATGCATACTTGACTAGAGATCTAGATTAGAGAAGATCTACAAGTGCGTATTTGTTTAACCTATTTAAAGAATTATTCAATTGGATGAGAAAGAGACTGTCTATAGTGGCACTTTCAACTACATAGGTTGAATACATTGTAGCCACTCATGCAAGAAAGGAAGTAGTTTGGCTACAAAGATTGTGTTTAGGTATGGGGATTACAATGAGATATAAGGATAGAGTGTGATAGCCAAAGTGAATTTTTCTTAGCAAAGAACCCTGCTTATCATTCAAAAGAAAATCATATTGATGTTTAGTATCACTTTGTGAGGAATGTGTTGTTGGTAAAGGTGAATTTTTTTAAGAATGTTGCATATTCATTGAAAAATTTTATGAGAAATGAAATTTTTTCCTTGTGTAGAGAAACAATGGATGTTTCATCCCTGGACTGATGACTTATGTACTCCTAGGCCCCCCTGTACACAAAGAAAATGATAAGTAGGAGAATTTTGGATATGTGTTGTTTTTTGGTGCACTATTTCCAAGGGTTGTTACGTTATGGTAGGAATTGTTACATTGCGGTAGGTGTAGTAGGGGGTTGCAGGGTAGTGGAACACCCCCTGCCCTCCCAGGGGTTTGCAAGGGGTAGCCCCCCTACATTGGGTTTCAGACAAAGCCCCAAAAAAATAAAAAAATATGTGAATTGTTATATAGCAAAATGACCCTCTCATCAGCTGAGAGGGGAAAGACATAATAGTTGAAGCAAAGACCAAGATCACAAGCCTTGTTTCCACATTAGCACTGGCTAAACACTGACAACATGCTTTATGAAGCTTCTCTGTAAGTCTAATGGAGCATTAGTGACCCTACTAACTCTAGTTGTTGGTTTAGGAACAACGTTAGTGGATCCTAATGAGCATCTAGAGGTCAAAGGGGAGAATCGACTCATAAATATCTCTATATTCCCTCCTAAATTGACTCAAAAAATCAAGGAAACATCTCAAGTTCGACCTATTTGTGGGATTTCTAAATCCTAATGAAGAGGCAAATGGGAAAGAGCTGAAAATCATGGAAACATCATTGCTTTTACCTTAAGAGACTCATGGAGGAACTTATCAACCCTAACTCAATTACTACATAAGCAAAGCTAGGGCTATGGTGATGAGGGTCAGATCATTTGAAAGGATAGCTTACTTGATTGTAAAGCATAGTCTCAAATCTAAGCATAAGAAGTTGGTAAGAAGGGAGAGAGAGAGAGAGAAGCCGGAGGGGTAAGGGAAGGCTGATGCAATAGATGGTTGTAATCACTCTTCCAACATTAATATAGAACTACAATTGTACTATCTACTCCATGGTGTTGGTACTGTCATTCATTTACTTGTTTTCCCAATACCTTTTAGCATGAGTAGCTTAGTTATGTGTAATTATATTTCTTTTATGTATTCATGTATTAGTTATCAAGGTTGTATGTTCTGATTATGCTTGTCTCTTCTATGTGCAGGACTTGATTTGAAGTTGGCTCAGGGGACTTCCACCTAGCTGCATTGCGCTCTCTAGCAAATCTACACGGAGGCTTGAGGTAATCAATCTATTTTGCTTTAATAGTTAGTTATTGTTTATGGACATGCATGTAACTTTGTGATAGCTACAGATAATCTTACAGTCTGCCAAAGGTCCCAAGAAGACCTTTAAGGGTATCTCCATTCTCCATACACCGTGTATTTTATCCTATAGCAGAATTGGCGACTCTGATTGGGACTATACATTTAGTTCCCAGTTCACCTCGACAGTTCTCAGTTTCCTCCTCTTTTTAGACCTCCCCATACTTTTGCATTCCTTTTCTCGCCCATAAAGACCTTGTTGTATTCTTCCCTCATATGTTCAACCCTGGATATGATCCCCAAAGCCCTGTTTTGAACCATTTTCCCACACAAACGCAGGTTAGAAAAGCAAACAGAGCTTTATAAAGCTTTGTGTCTGCACAAACAGTGTGTTAGTGGACCAAGTAACTCTCTGTGGCCTCTGCTACCGAGCGTTAGTCACCCAAATTTTTACATGCAATAGTTTCTATAAACTCAAAGGGATGGAAAACCTGCTCATGGACTAAAAAAGGATCTGTAGCTATACTTTGTTAGCAATATATGTGTCCTAAAATAATTCTTTTTAGGAGATAAGTTTTTTTTTTCTTTCTTAACAAGTTTTTATGAAAGAAAAATCAACATTTTTTTATTCATTCTTCTGCTTAGCTGGTTAAAATCTGCTTTATTTTGGTTTCAAATAGTTGTTAGAAAGCATTGGAAAGATTTATGTTGGTTATGCATGTGTATTAATGACTAGGATGCATGGAACAAATTTAAATTTATGAAATACTCTCACTTGTAGAATACAACTTATTTCATCGAATTGAATATTTTCAAGCATTATATTTTGCATGATTTTTGAGTTAGAGTCCCACCACACATCATACGTCAACACCCCTACCGAAGGCACTAAAAAAATACACATAAAATTTACCTAAAATCAATTAGTAACTCTTTATAGAGCAAAAAAACATTAGTTCAGGCTAGGATATTGGGATAGGAAATGTGAGTAAACTTCCCAAGATCAGAAACCAAAACTAATGTCATTAAAACAAAGAAAATTCCTTCTGCACTCATACTACCAGGACCACTCCAGTCAAAGCAGAGCTAAATACGAGACAACATCAGACTGTAAGTGAAGGTAGCTCTCCTTCGCTTGCAACTCCTTTGGGTATTCTACGTATTGGGGATCCCTTCGGGGATTTTGGATCTGAGTTGAGGACTCAAGTTTCCTGCCCACACAACGTATTTTTTGCAACTATGTCCCCCCTGGTAGTGTATGTGATCTAAGGTATCCTTAGTGGCCATACTTTTAGGGATGTACACAAAGTGACTGGGGCAGGCTGCCCTCATACCTAACATAGACGGACCTACTATGTCTTCAATTTTTGGGAGGGAGCTCGTCTTCACGAGAGTACTTGACCCCTCAACTTGAGGTTCGGGTGAAGCTCTAGGGTAACCATAACTATACATTTTGCCAGCCCTCTCTGTTATTCATTGCGATACTGGGTTTCATCTCCAATGATTGGTGCCTATTAGACAAGGTCATTTCCCTATGTTTGTTGATTGTTTCACTTAGTGTATTTTTTATTGTTATTTTTTATTTTTTAGGCACCCAAGTGTTATCATTAATACTTTAACAAATGTCACAATAAAATTTATTGATAAAAATTAATGGTCACCGTGGCTACATGCAGCCCTTGTCATTAATCTAGATGATTGTTAGGACTTCCTCCACTCATTGTGGAAGATCTGCCAAGCTCCAGTGAACCAGATTCCCCATCTTCGGGAAATGAATCTCTAAGATCTCACACAGAATCTGTTTGGACAACTGACGATTCAAGTTTACCAGAGGATTTCTTCACTGCAGGATTTATTCCTCCCTACAACACTCTGATCATGAATCCAATGGACCCACTCTTGGTTCGCATGGCACCTGTACCCCCTGTGTCTTCAGTTGGAACATTTCCATCCATCTCGTTGACGACTAATAGGTTGTGGAACTTTGAGGACACTTTTGGTCCCCCACCACTTCTCGACTCGACAATCACCACCACACCGTTGATGGCAAACCTTGTTATCCCATTAGTCCTAGGTACAAACACTGACATGACACCCTCCATGGATGGAACCCAACCTATGTTGAGCTTCACCCCCTTAATGTCAAACTCTATACCTTCTATAAGTGCTACATACAACGCTCCTTATAACGCTCAATATAGCATAGTTAGCACGGGTCCCTTCAACCAACAATATGGTTGGCATCCATTGTATAGTTCTAACCCCCAGATTCAAGTATCTGGGGGCACTCCCAATATGCATATACTGGTCGGGAATGTAACAGTTCCCCCTCCATTTTCAGGCATGCATGGTCAGTCACTGATTGACATGAGCACTCCTTATGTCAGTTAAGGACATATGGTTAATTCTGTGGCGTGTGAGAATCCTCAAGGAGGTCCCAACCAATCCATGGGGGCACCCTACTCACAACCTCAAATGAGTCAAGGGGGAACCTCTTATCTTGGGGGCAATGCTATACCACAGCATCACAATCCCCATGGAAATCCACATTACAATGCCATACCCCAAGGAAACTACTATACCACACAATCTATGTATAATATTGGGACTCAAATGATGGGAGGACTGCAAGGATCCTCAAGTCATATGTCATCGCCTTGGTCCGAGTTAGGGGCACGACACACTCTACCTTTTCTGACAACGTTGGATATGCCCAACTTGTACAAACTTACAAATGACCCCATCTATCATAACTTACTCTGGCCGCCAATCCCGCATAAAATACCGATAGACATCCTCAAGTTCGAAGGGAAACAAGGGGAGGATCCAAGTACCCATATCACCACCTATCATCTTTGGTGTGTTTCTAACTCCATGGTGGACGATAGTATCTGGCTATGTCTTTTTCCCTGCACCCTCACTGGCAATGCAGCCAAGTGGTACATTAAGTTACCACACACGTCATTAAATACCTTTAACGCTCTAGCAATGGAATTCTTAAAGTACTTCCAGCTACCCATCCGCTATGAGACTGGGATGGAACTCCTCACCTCATTACATTAGGATACTTCCACCCACATCTTTGATTATATATATGAATAGAGATGTAGGTGGAGGTTAGTCAAAGCTCCCCTCCCAGAATATCTCTTAGCGGACTGGTTTTGCAGGTCCACACTCCCCCAAATCACTAAGGATGTCACCTTAGGTGGTGCAGTCACAAAAGACCAATCCATACGTCGTGCCCAGCACGTAGATTTGATATATTCACAGGTTGTCACTCTTTACGATGTTATCCCCAATGCCCCTTGCAACTCTAATGCTTCCGCTACTCAGCTCCCCAAAGCGCACGCCAATGGGATTATCGGCGCAACCTTTGAGGTTGCTATAAAACAACTCAGCGGTCACATTGCCCAGATGTCAGTGTACCCCTCTACCAAATGGAATGCTCTTCCTACCACCATGATAAATTCTGTGTAGTCTACACAAAAACTCGGTGGTAAGAACAAGAAGAATAAGCAAAGGACCGCTCCTTCTGAGGAGTAGTCAACAAAGCAGCAAAACCCAAAGAAGAAGGTTGTTTCTCCCTATGATGATGGAAAGGATAAAATCACATGATTCCCTTGTAAAATCTATGTGAAAGACCACATGACATATCTCTGTCACCGTCTTCAGGAATGCACAAATTTCATTGCTAAAAAGGACACAGAAAGGACCCCTATTGTCCTGAATAATCCTTTCCCCACTCAGCAGCAACAACACCTCATTGCAAACCAACCCCAACCCCCACAAGGGGGAAATGGTGGTTCACAACATCCTTCAACTGGTGAAGGATCCTCTACCATTTACACCTTTGGAACAGTAGACCTACAAACAAGAGCCAAATCCTATGGAGCTCCTGTCGCTCATGCAGAGGAACCTTCCTCAAGTCAAAACCCACTTCTGCCCAACGATTTTCATATTAAAAGGCCAGTTACTGACCTTGTGATTCGGCCCCCTAAAGGGGCACTTCGACACACAACGCACAATACGTCTACACATGCCGCCAAAAACTACAGTATTGTAGAAGACTTGGTGCAAGCGTCGTCAGTTATGTTGGCGCTCGAAGTATTACAAACATATCCAACACAAAGAAAAGCTTTGCTTTTGGCTATTGGTGGTATCGAACCACAGGATTCCATGCTTGTAAATTTTGACATGGAAAGGTGTAAACCTCCCCTTTCCCACCAACTTGCATTTCAGGTGAAAATCTTTTCGAAAGGTAAAGGTATACATAGAACTATCATCAACGAAGGTGCTTCTACCTGCATCATGTTAGCTTCATGTTGGCTCGCTTTGGGTTCTCCAACCGTATCCCCGCTGTCAAATTCCCTTAAAGCTTTTGACGACCACACCTTCATCCCAAAAGGTTACCTAGCTAGCTACCCCATCACCTTGAGTGGGAAGACAGTAATGGTGGATATCGAAGTTATGGATCATAAACTTGACTATAATCTACTTTTGGGCCGCAATTGGACTTATGCTATGAATGCCATTGTGTCTTCGTCTTTTGTATCATCCTATTTCCCTTAGATGGAAGGATAGTCACAGTGGACCAACTGTCCTTTTGCACCCCAGATTACTCCCTATTACCTAGTGGCTATATACCCTGAGTGGGTGGTGTACCTGACTCTTATGTTAGTATCGGTATTGGTCTATTGAAGAGCTCTTCCTTGATGGGTTGTTTCCCTCTTCCGCCACCCACGGTTCCACAGCCGGTCTCAATGGTTTCATCCATTCCTCACGAACTGACTGATCCTTGGATCCTCATGGCCCCTTCAGACATTGAAACTTACGGAGAAAAAATGTCATTGTCACCAGCTGAATTGGCCTACCAGGCCATTAAATCTACATCTGAGTCTCTGATCACTTTGGTCACGGCCAATAGTACCACTGCCCCTCCCATAACTGCTCCTTTCGATCCACTTAATCAAGTCCTACCTAAGGACGAAGCTATTAGAGAGATCATGAGTTTAGAAGAGCGACCTTGGGAGGACTCGCACCATCGTGTTTCGATATCTGATTCAAACACGATGCCTCTTCAAATCCTATCATCTGACACACCTGAAATCGTTTCGTCACCATATACGACTATCCAAACTTTGGACTCGAAGGGAAACATGGGTAACCTTTAAAAGACATTATCCCATCGATATTTCAATCAAGAAAGGCATCATGGAAAACATACAAATTGGAGCCAATTGAAATCCTAAGGAATTACGAGCTTCACCTGCCATTTTAAGGATTTCTTCGATGTTTTCGCTTGGTCTTATGAGGAAATGCATGGCATAGACCCTTCTATTTTCAAGAATGAGATCAAGAAGCATCAAGCATACTTTTTATGGTATTTTTCTTGCTTGTTAATTTGAAAAATCCTCGAGTCTCATTCTTCGGGGTCATTAAACTACCATGAAGAAGAGCGAGCATTCTTTTTATGGTATTTCTCTTGCTCATTAATCCAAAAAACCTCGAGTCTCCTTCTTTGGTCTCATTTAAACTACTACAAAGAAGATATGAGCGCTTTCTTTTATTGGATGTTTTCTCGCTCTAAAACTAAAAAATCCCCAAGTTTTTCATAGTTGGGCTCGTTAAACATATATGAGGACGGTCCAAGAAACCCTTTTTCACTCTTTTTTAGGCTCATTAAACTGAAAAATATCATTAGAGCATTCTTTTTAGGCGCTTTTTTCTCTCTCATAAAACTGAAAAAATCCCAACTTTTTTCTTTAGGCTCGTTAAACATTTATAAAGATGACCCGAGCATTCTTTTAGGTATTTTTCTCGCTTGCTAAACTGAAAAATCCTAAGTTTTTTTCACCAGGCTCGTTAAAACATCTATGACAACAACAAGAGCACTTGCTTTTTTGGGACCATTTCTTGCTTTTTTGGGAACATTGCGGTAGGTGTAGCAGGGGGGTTGCAGGGGGGTGGAACAACCCCACCCTCCTAGGGGTTTGAAATGGGTAGCCCCCCTACATTGGATTTTGGACAAAGCCCCAAATAAATAAAAAATATGTGAACCCAAGGATGTTGGGTAGACCCACCCATAGATTTGTGCAAGGTTTTGGGCATGGTTTTTTCCATGTTATTTTGTAGATTTGATGAAGGGAACTATGATTTTGTTCTAATCTGGGTTTAATGGATTGGGATATAAGAATTCTTCGACATTTATATAATGTATTGTAAAATTTAAAGGAATATAATGAAACATAAATCTAGTTTTCCCAGTTTTGGGTTCCACTAGAAAATTTTATGTATATTTTTTGTTTTTAAGAATTTGTTTACAGGTAATTTTTATATAGGGTTAAAACCTTGAGAACAAAAAATAAGGCGGACTATAGAGAAATCTTTGGAAAACCAAATATGTCAATGAAACCCACAATGAATAATTAATTAGAGTAAATGATCCTAGAACTAGCTCCCTTATCTGGAACAATGCTTGGGAAAACAAATCACTAGTATAAAACCAACCCTTTTAAAACTAGATATAGTGAACCAATTTTATTCTAGGAGGATGATTGGCAATAGAAAACTATATTTAACATCAATCCACTCCTTCATCAAGTTAAATACATACTCTAGGCCTTGGGATGGCATAAACTCAATAAATATTGATTAGGATCAAATGAAATGGGCCTAAGATTCTATAGGTCCTAGACATGAGGAAAATCCTATAAACCCTGACTTTCCCAAGTGGAATTATGTTGCCTAGGATTCTACCTAAAGGAAATGAAAATAAATATTTTTGATGGTCAAGGCATCCTCTATTAGGGATGTCAAGGATATGGAAAATTTAGTGGTAAAAGAGCTTATAATTAGGAAGAAAACCACACCATTGGAATCTATGGTTATTTGGAAATAGATCCGGAATGTAGAACTATGGAAATAATTATCATCCTTTCTTTGGCTCCTTTCCTAAAATAAAACTCCCATAGGTACCATTTAATCAACATAGGACTTAAAGGTCCTTCCATATGGTATATGTGAAAAAATCATGAGGAGAGTGCTAAACAACTCTCAACCAGTATGAAGAGATAGAAAAACTTTGGAATAAAGGACTTTGATTTTAGGAAATCTAATAAACACAAGGATAGTATCCACCACACCCCAAAGAAATAAAGCCAGACTCTCCATAGAAACTTCATTCTCAACAAACATTAGTGGATGTTCCTAGCCATATTATATAGATAATATAATAAGAACATAATCATTGAATTTTCAAGCAACAACATTGGAACAAGGATGAAATATGGTTCACAATCCAAGCCTCAATCTAAGAATCTATAAACACCTATCCATGGCAAAAAAATGCTAGCACTTCTCAGGGTAGGGAAACCTCCTTTAAATTACACAGATGAACAATTCTTGGATGATACAAATGACAAGACCTCCTTTCTATATATAGGATTCTAAGGATCATAATATAATCAAAGTTGACATAACAATAATAATGCAAGGGCACAACAATAACAATAGTGGGCTTCTATAGAGAACAATAATAACAATAGGAGGACTATATTGGCACAACAATATAATAAGGGGGTTGCATTAATAACAATAAGGGGTTACACTAGTAGTATAGGGACATAAAATGCCCCTCTCCTTCAAAAAGTGTTTTCCTCAATGCTTGAGTAGTTCTGGATGCCTCTGTATAAAATTCTTGGCCTCCCATGTGGAATCTTCAGGGGGTAAGTTCTTCCACTTGATGAGATACTCTGAAATTGATGGATTTTGTAGCTATTGGGTTCTTGTTTTCATGTATACTTCAGGTTACAATATGATTTTTCCTTCCTCATCAAGTTTTGACAATATTGTTTGAACTAGGAGCTTCTCGCCTATAACCTTCTTTAAGCATGAAACATGGAAAACTAGGTTCACTCGTGAAGATGCAAGAAGCTCCAATTTGTATGCCATATTACCAATATTTTGTAACACCTTGTATGAACCATAATACTTTGGCAATAATTTATTATCCTTCTTAGCTTGCTTGAGGGACATTTGTTTGTATGGTTGTAGTCATAGAAATATCCAGTCACCTACATCAAAACTTCTTGCATCACGATGTTGATTTGCATGTTGTTTCATTCTATTATGTGCCAAAGTGAGGTTATCCTTTAAGAGTTTTAGAACTTGTTGTTGATGCTTGATGTGATCCTCCACTTCTTGAACCTTAGATTTTTCTTTTAAAGATGATATGATGGACAGTGGATGATACCCATAAAGTGCCATAAATGGGGTCATTTTTGCTGTAGTATGGAAGGAAGTGTTATACCATTGTTCAGCCAGAGGAAACCACTTGACCCATTGTGTCTGTTTATTAGATATAAAGCAATGAAGATATGAGCTTGGGCTAACTAAGTACCCAAATATTCCACCTCTTGTACTCCAAAGAAACAATTGGAGATTTTTGCACATAATTGTTTCTCCTCCAATAGTTTGAGCACCCTATCAACATGTTGAACATGATCCTTCCAAGACTTGATGTAGATTAATATATTATCAAAAAATAATGACACAAATTTTCTATGTAAGGGTTTGAAAATGGAATTCATCAAACCTTGAAATGTAAAAGGTGCATTGGTAAGGTCAAAAGGCATGACCAAAAATTCATAATGACCCTCATGAGTTCTAAATGTTGTTTTTGGAATGTATTCAATCTTCATTCTAATTTGATGATATCCTGAATGAAAATCCAACTTGGTGAAGTAAATTTCTCCATGTAATTCATCCAATAATTCATCAATGATAGGAATGGGAAATTTAACTTTAATAGTAAGCTTGTTGAGCTCCCTATAATCTGGATACATGCACCATGATCCATCCTTCTTGTGTAACAATACCACTGGAGCAGAGAAAGAACTTTGACTAGGTTGAATTATACCAACCTCTAGCATTTATGCAACCATACATTCAATATCACTCTTTTGGGCATATGGATATCTGTAATACCTGATGTTTGGGGGAACACTTCCTAGAATCAAATGAATAGCATGATCATGATCACGAATAAGTGGGAGGACTTTGGGAGTCTCAATGTTGGGTCCCTATGATACTAGTGATTACCCCATTACTATTGTAGTTATACCCCTTATTTATATTGTTGTGCCCCTATTACTCCCATATTGTTATTTCTGTGCCCCATAGAATCCCTCTATTGTTATTTTTGTGGCTTTATATTATTATTGTTAGGTCGGCTGGATTATATTGTGACTCCTTAGGCTCCTATATATAGAAAGGAGGTTTTTCATTTGAATCATCCAAGAATTGTTAATTTATGTAATTTAAAGGAGGTTGCCCCCTCAAAGAGGCTGAATTCTAAGGCATTGATCTATCTTTTCTATCTTTTCTTGAGCTGGTTTCATAACATTTGGTATCAGAGCTTTGGATTCTAGGGTTCGCTGCTCCAAACAGGTCATCGTGGCATTTTCACTATAACTTTTTTTCTGTGATGTTTCAGAAGTCGCAAAAAAAACCCATTTGAGAAGAAATCGCGCTGAACCATGGGTCGGAATTTTAGAGCTTTTCAAGTGATATTTTCATAGATATGATCTGAGGAAGTTGGTCTTTTTGCAGACTCCTGAATTACATTCAAAACAGGTGACCTGGGGAAAATTGTCATAACTTTCTCTCTAGGAAACAGATTGAAATTTCGTAAGACGATACAGAAAGAGGATGGACTGTAGTTTCTTTTATATCATTTTTAGAACCAAATATCGAACATTGTACACGTGGCACTTCATACAACTTCGCTCTTTTGGAAAGGTCTATAATCAGGTCATCTCGGGAGATTGTGCATAACGCTTTCTTGGAGAATCCAATTTGGATCAGACTGGGGGAATTGGAAAGAGGACACAGAGAGCTACTATAGGTCACAAAATCAGAACTAGATGATTGGAAATTACAGAGATACATCAGAGGCAATATCGAGCTCCTACAAAGTGAAAAAAGGTGTGTAGATGTTTTAAAATTTTTGCTTAAGCTTGGTTTGAAAATTTATTTTGAAGGAATTCAAAGGGCATAGTAGAGCATTATTATCGGTAACTGATGCCCCGATGAAAGAAAATGCAAACACCCAGTAAGGAACCTGAAAGCTCTAGCATGACTCATGAAGAAGAGGAAGAAATGCTACATGATATATCAAAATTACAAGAACAAGTGCAACAAATGTCACGCTCACAAAAGTTAACAGATGCTAAGATAAATGGCGTGGAAGATAAGATAAATGGCGTGGAATCTAAGATGAATGGCATGGAAGCTAAGATGGACAATTTGAAGATAGATTTGAACACAAATTTGAAGACAGGCATGACAGATCTGAAGACAGATTTGACAAATTTTCTACAAGAAATACTTACTAATGGTGAAAAGGTAGTAAAGGAAACTCATGATGGGAACAAAAGAAATGTTAATCTTGATTCCATAGACGCTAATGTTGGATCGAAGAATCACCATATTCCATAAATCGATATGAGGAAGTTTGATGGCAAGGATCCCGCCACATGGATATTACAGATGGAGCAATTCTTCGATCTCAATAATTTGCAGAACGCACAAAAGGTACGTATGGCAACTGTATATTTGGAACCAAATTAGTTTGTATGGTATCAATGGCTTTGTTCTCGTAAACAATTTATCACTTGGGCAATTTTTACGGAAGAATTGATGGCACATTATGAGGATACAAAAAGCAACACTTTTTTTAGCCATTTGATAAGTCTTAAACAAAAGGGTTCAATAATGGAGCACATTGAGGAGTTCCAAAAATTGAACATAAGGGTAAAAGATATTCCAAAGGAGCATAGGATTGATGTGTTCATAGGGTCTTTAAATGATAAGATCCAACATGATGTTCGCCTTTGGGAACCTGATTCATTAGAAAAGGCATTCAGGTTAGCAAGAAAAATGGAAAGCAAAATTATGGCAACTAGGAAGCATACCACTCACAACTATAAAGACGGAAGTGTTGTTGTGCCTAGTCTTCCACAACCTACAAGGTTGACACCACAACAATTGGAAGAAAAAAGAGCAAAAGGGCTTTGTTACAATTGTGATAGCAAATACAAAAAAGGTCATAAGTGTGCTGAGAAGAAATTATTCTACATAGATTGTGAAGAGGAAGAAGAAAAGGAGCAAGAAAGGTCAAAAGAAGAGGATATATTCCAGGAACAAAGCCTAGATGAAGAAAAAATAAATCTGACCATATCTCGTAATGCATTGGCGGGAATTACCACTCCTTAAACCATCAAGATAGAAGGACAAATCAAGAAGAAAAAGGCAATAGTGTTGATTGATTCAGGAAGCACCCACAATTTTATTCGTTGTAGGGTAGCAAAAGAATTGAATTGCTTCCTATATCCAGCACCAGAGTGTCAAGTGATTATTGCAAATGGAGGAAAATAAATTGCTCTAGAAAGTGCCATAATATCAAGCTATCCATGGGAGAATATGTATTGACTAGCCCAATGCTTTCCATTCCAATGGGAGGTGCCGATGTTGTACTAGGAGTCCAATGGTTACAATCCTTGGGTACAATAGCTTTTAATTTTCAAGAACTTTTCATCAAATTTTCTATGGAAGGAAAGGAAGTTGAATTAAGGGGTATTGCAGGGAAACCAAGAAAGATAATCAGCTCTAATGGCATGACTAAACTTCTAAAAAAGGAGCAAAGAGGTGTAATTGCACAATTATGTTCGCTAGATGTTTCCACATTGGAATCATCTATTTCTCCAGATCTCCAAAAAGTCCTGGACAATCATTCCAAGGTATTTGAGACTCCCAAAGGTCTCCCACCTATGCATGATCATGATCATGCTATTCATCTAATTCCAGGAAGTGTTCCTCCAAACATCAGGCCGTACAGATATCCCTATGTCCAAAAAAGTGAAATTGAACGTATGGTTGTAGAAATGCTAGAGGCTGGTATAATTCAACCGAGTCAAAGTTCTTTCTCAGCTCCAGTAGTATTGGTGCACAAGAAGGATGGATCATGGCGCATGTGTCCAGATTATAGGGAGCTCAACAAGCTCACTATTAAAGATAAGTTCCCCATTCCTGTCATTGATGAATTACTGGATGAATTGCATGGATCAATTTACTTCACCAAGTTGGATCTTCGTTCAGGATATCATCAAATCAGAATGAAGATTGAAGACATTCCGAAAATGGCATTTAGAACTCATGAGGGTCATTATGAATTTTTGGTCATGCCTTTTGGCCTTACCAATGCACCTTCAACATTTCAAGGTTTGATGAATTCAATTTTCAAACCATTCCTTAGAAAATTTGTGTTAGTATTATTTGATGATATACTAATCTACAACAATTCTTGGAAGGATCATGTTGAACATGTTGATAGGGTGCTACAACTATTGGAGGAGAAACAATTATATGCAAAAAGATCCAAATGTTTCTTTGGAGTCCAGGAGGTGGAATATTTGGGTCATATTGTATCTCATGAAGGAGTTAAGGTAGACCCTAGCAAAATTAAAGCCATTAAGGAATGGAAAATCCCCACATCCATAAAGCATCTGCGAGGATTTCTTGGGTTGACAGGGTATTATCGCAAGTTTGTTAAGAATTATGGGAGAATAGCAACACCTCTAACAACATTATTGAAGAAAGATTCATTTTCATGGACTCTGGAAGCAACAAAGGCCTTTGAACATCTTAAAGAGGCAATGTGCCAAGCACCGGTCTTAGCTACACCGGACTTCACAAAAACCTTTATTGTGGAATGTGATGCTTCAGGAAATGGAATTGGTGTTGTTCTAATGCAAGATGAAAGACCCATTGCTTTTGAAATTCGTCCAATCAAGGGAAAGTTTTTAATCAAAGCTATTTATGAGAAGGAAATGTTGGCAATACTCCATGCACTTAAGAAATGGCGACCCTACCTAATGGGAAGACACTTCAAGGTAAAAACGGATCATGATAGCCTTAAATAATTTTTAGAACAAAGATTATCCTCTGAAGAGCAACAAAAGTGGGTCACAAAGATGTTGGGTTATGACTTTGAAATCATCTACAAAAAAGGGAAGCAAAATGTGGTGGCAGATGCACTCTAAAGAAAGAATGAGGATGTGGAAGCATTATTGTGTGCCATTTCTATTATCCAACCAGATTGGATAAAAGAAGCAAGGGAGGAATGGAAGAATGATGAAGAAGTGTGGGCACTTATTCGAAAGCTACAACAAGATTCCAGTACTTCTGATACATTTAGCTGGCAAAATGATTCATTATGGTACAAAGATCTCTTATACCTCTGTAAGAATTCCCAGCTAAAACAAAAGATTCTTATGGAATTGCACACTTCTCCCTTAGGAGGGCACTCAGGATTTTTAAAAACTTACCACAGGGTTAAGAAGGAATTTTTTTGGGATGGCCTTAAATCAGATATTCAAAATTTTGTGGCGGAATGTTTGGTTTGCCAACAAAATAAAGTTGAAACAATTAAGACACCAGGTCTATTACAACCTTTATCCATTCCAAACCAACGTTGGGAGGAGGTTTCAATGGATTTTATCACAGGTTTACCCAAGTCTGAGGGAAAGAGTGTCATCATGGTGGTAGTTGACAGACTTACCAAGTATGCACACTTTTGTGCATTATCACACCCATTTAAATCCGTACAGTTTCTACTGCATTTATGGAAACAGTTCAAAAGCTACATGGAAACCCAAAGATTATTGTAAGTGACAGAGATCCCATTTTCACTGTAAATTTTTGGACATAATTATTTTCTTGTTTTGGTACTCAGCTCATAGCTCGTCTTATCATCCTCAATCTGATGGGCAAACTGAGATAGTAAACAAATGTTTGGAAGGATATCTTCGTTGCTTTGTATCTGATAAAAAGACACAATGGGTCAAATGGTTGCCTCTGGCTGAATGGTGGTATAACACTTCCTTCCATACAACAACAAAAATGACCCCATTTATGGCACTTTATGGGTATCAACCACCATCCATCACATCATATTTAAGAGAAAATTCTAAGGTTCAAGCAGTGGAACATCACATCGAACATCAACAACAATTCCTCCAACTCTTAAAGGATAACCTCGTGTTGGCACAAAATAGAATGAAACAACAGGCAGATCTTTCCTGGTTTCCCTACGATACCCCTTAATTCAACCTCCTTTCCTTCCCAAAAAAAATTCAATAAAATTTCTTGAAAATTAAAAGCTATCATACACAAAGATTGTAGCCATTGAATTCCTTGTACAACATTCGCACCATCCATTGGAATGGAAAGCATTGTACTATTCAAGACATATTCTCCCATGGATAGCTTGATATTATGGCACTTTCTAGAGAAATTTATGGTTCCTCCATTTGCAACCATTACTTGACACTCTAGTTCTGGATATAGGAAGAAATTCAATTCCTTGGCTATAATACAATGAATAAAATTATGGGTACTACCTGAATCAATCAACATTGTTACTTTTTCTTCTTGATACGCCCTTCTATCTTGAGAGTTTTAGGAGTGGTAATTCCTGTCAATGCATTACAAGATATGGTCAAATTCATTTCTTCTTTCTTTGGGATTGGTTTCTAGTGTATATCCTCTTCTTTTGACGTTTCTTTTTCCTTTTCTTGCTCCTCTTCTCCATCTATGTAAATTAATTTCTTCTCAACACACTTATGACATTTAGTGTATTTTTTATCACAATTGTAACAAAGCCCTTTTTCTCTTTTTTCTTCCAATTTTTGTGGTCTCAACCTTATAGGTGGTGAAAGGCTAGGAGCAACAACACTTACATCTTTATAGTTATGAGTGGTAGGCCTGCTTGTTGCCATAATTTTTCTTTCAATTTTTCTTGCCAACCTATATGCCTTCTCAAATGAAGCAGGTTCCCAAAGGTGAACCTCATGTTGAATGTTATCCTTTAAAGTCCCTATGAAGACATCAATCCTCTACTTCCCTAAAATATCATTTAACCTTATATTCAATTTTTGGAAGTCCTCAATGTGCTCTGCCATTGAACCCTTTTGTTTGAGATTTATCAATTGGCTAAAGAAGGTGCTTCCCTGTGTATCCTCATAATTTTCTATCATTTCCTCCATGAAAATTGTCCAAGTGACAAGTGTTTTATGATAACAAATCCCTTTATACCATAAAAATTTATTCGGTTCTAAATATAAAGATGCAATACGTACCTTTTGTAACAGTTGCACATTATGTAGATCAAAATATTTCTCCATCTGTAGTATCCATGTTATGGGATCCTTTCCATCAAACTTCCTCATACCAATCTTTGGAATATGTTGGTTCTTCAATCCAATTTTAGATTCTATGAAATCATGATTAACATTTTTTTTTGTCATCATGAGTTTCCTCTACTACCTTTTCTTCATTAGGAGGCCTTTCTTGTAGCAGCTTTGTCCCACCTTCCTTCAAACCTTCCATGTCTTTCTTCAAATATTCCATGCCTTTCTTCAAATTTTCTTCCGTCCCAGTGATATTAGCTTCCATGGCACATATAAAACTATTTATCTTAGCTTCAATCACATTCTTCAAATCCTCCATCAAGTTTTGCTTACTAAGTGTTTCTATTTTCTTGATTCGAGTCATTCTTTTTCTTGCTTTTCGCAGCTCAATCTTGAATTTGTTTTATCTCTGAAATTTCGGATCTCCAAGGTCTTAAATTTCAACCTGCAGTAGCCCTCTACGTCCTCTTTCCAATTCCACCAGTCTGATCGAAATTGGATTCTCCAAGAAATAGTTATGCCCAATCTCCCAAGATGACGTACTTATTTACTTTTCAGTAGAGCGAACATGTACGAAGTTCCATGTGTTACAGTTTTGACCTTTAGACCTGAGAAAAAATAAAAAGAAAAGTAAATTCCATCATATTTCTATAGCTTCTTATGAAATTTCAATTTGATTCTCAGAGAGAAAGTTATGACAATTTTCCCCAGGTCACCTGTTTGGGATGTAATTCGGGAGTCTACAGAAACCCTAAATGTCTTGGACTGTATCTCTGAAAATATAGCGAAACAAGATCTGAAATTTGGGCCCGAGATTCATCACGAGTTAGGCTCAAATTGTTTTTAATTTCAGATTCTGAACCTTCGTAGAAAAAAATTATAGCGAAAATTCCACACTGACCTATTTGAGATGGAATTTTGGAGCTTGCAAAAACCCAAACTTCCTCATATCATATTTCCAAAAATATAGCGAGACAAGATCTGAAATCGGACCTGAGCTTCAGAACGATTTTGGCTCAAATGGGTTTTTTTAATCTTCTAAAATTTCGTAGAAAAAAATTTATATAGAAAATTCCACGATGACATGTTTGGAGCAGTGAAACCCTAGAATCCAAAGCTCTGATACCAAATGTTATGAAACTAGCTCACAAAAAGATAGAACATATAGATTAATGACTTAGAAATCAACCTCTTTGAGGGGGAAACCTCCTTTAAATTACATATATGAACAATTGTTGGATGATACAAATGGCAAGGCCTCCTTTCTATATATATAGGAGTCTAAGGGGTCATAATATAATCAGAGCCGACATAACAATAATAATGCAAGGGCACAACAATAAAAATAGTGGGCTTCTATGGGGCACAATAATAACAATATGGGGACTACATGGGCACAACAATATAATAAGGGGGTTGCACTAATAACAATAAGGGGTTACACTAGTAGTATAGGGACATAACATTAAACTTGATGGATTAATCAAGGGAATTTCTCTATCCATACTCTTAGGCTTCTAAATTCTAGTAGTGGACGAGACTTGGCCATTTTCATTTGGCCCTCACCAAGATTCTATGTGACTCTATCCTATGCAAGGTGTCTAAACTAGTGATTATCTCTCAAGTTCTCACATTTTGCTTATCTACCTAGACACTTCCATTATCACTCTCTCACATACTCAAAAAATTACCAATAACCAAGTGGATTGAACTGCAAACATAGGGGTTGAGTCCACAAATTAGGACCTTACAATTCTATGGGAGTCTCTAAAACATGATGTAGCTTCACTCATATTCCCTAAGGCTAAATGAACTAGACAATAACCCCCAAAGAGGGTGATATAACATGGCATGAATGCTTCAACTACATGGTGGGTGGAAGCCTAATACATTCTATGCTAACTCTCATTTCTTTCTCTAGCTAGTACTGGGATGGTACACATGAGTTATGGTTCTGTGGGAGAATTTGGGTGGTGTCCCTATGATCCTTTGGTTGGGAAATTCTATGTTTATTATCATCATGAATAAGGATGGAAATTCATTTATTTAATGAGATATGAATTGTAGAGGTAGTCAAAGTTATACATTGTCTTAGTTATGTTAGGCATCATCTCCCTCATGCATTGGATTGACCTTGATAAGTTCTTTTTTTCTACAACCATCTTGTTATTTTTCTATCTACTCTGAATTTTCTTCCACCTTGGCTATTTTGGTCTATTCCTTCTCTTGGTAAGGCCTCTTAGGGTGATCCATTTAATTTGATCCTATTATACCTTTCACACCTCAGGGCTTGGAGGTCCTCTTCAGTGCTCTCCTCATTTCGTATAGGCTCCCATTAGTTGATTCATTTTTCTCTAATTAATATGTTGATTTCTTTTGGACATAGCCCCTCCCTAACCCCTATAACTTGGTGTGTTAAAATTTTGGATTTATCCTATCACTTTACTTTGTCTATCAAGCTCCCTCGTCTTTATTTTTCCATCTCATTGCACTCCTCGATGTCAATGTTGTAGTTGGATTCTATGTGGCCTCAATGACTCATCTTTTTTGTTTTGCAAGGCTTTGGATGATGCCTTTCTCTAGTATTCCTTATCTTTCTAATATGAAATGTAGCTCCTCCCTCTTTAGCATGGCCTATAATTGCAAAGTACCACTGAATGTTCTTCCTCTAACCCCAACCTTATGTCTTGAAACAAGTCGCTCCCCTAACCCACTAAGGCCCAGAATATGTTTTTTGTGTTGCTACTAATTACCAACTCCATTTTTTGATGAAATCAAATGGGAATGAAAACATGGAGAAAAGGGTGAGATGGAAATTATAGTAGTTTCCCAAGGAGTAGACTAAGTCTAAGTATAAACATTAGACTTTTGACCTGGGTTTCTCTCGAACTAGGGATACCAAAATTATTATGGTTACCAATATCTACTGAAATAATAAAATTTTTACTTCTTATATAGTTGAATAGTCTGATGAATATCACTTGTTTATTGAGGAGAAGCTCATTTGCATGGAATATAAAATTGATATGATTTGTGAGGAAATATTTCATATGGATTTTCTAGGGATTTTCCAACCAATCATCCAAGGTATTCTATGCAACATTCCAATGTAGATTCTCATTTTGGAACTTCCCTATCCAATCCCATTCTACTGGAGGAAAACCCTAAGTAGCATGATAGTGGGAAGAGGGATCTAAACTAGATGGAAATCCTTAGGCCTAACTTCTTCAAAATCAGCACTATCATGGTTGAGAAAGGTATTTTATTCCCTTCTCAAAATTTACACAACATAAGATAGGGTAGATAGGCAACTACTCTAGTTATATGTGTTGGGTAATTTAATTGTCTCTTAAATTACTTGCATTAAATGTCAATCTTGGGT